>JAXCLR010000081.1:36418750-36447925 GCA_035584095.1 Annona squamosa | reverse complement strand
GTCTTAGTCCTTGGTTACTATTCACGTGCACTATTCACGGGGTTAAATTCCTAATTGCATTATTTCAATCTCCAATATACATATACATTAATATAATTCATGAATTTTCATTTATTCATAAAATAATTTCAAAATTACTAATATTGAAATGACACGTATACAGTCGGGGTTTCACATTTGTTCTCTTCAGGCGTAGGATATTGAACTTACATTGTCCTACTCAACTATATCTGAAAGATTTTGTCACTTTTTTTTCTTTTTTCTTTTGTTTCTCTCCTTAAATCCTTTAGAGCCAAAATTCTTTTCTTTCCTAACAACTTTCTAAATTTTTTTGTGATAAGTGCAATCTCTTCGTCTTCATTTTGAGAAGAGAAAGTAGATTCATTTAAGCTTTGTGTTGCTTTCAATGCAATGACTCTCTTTCCTTTGTGTTGTTCCTCATTTATCTTCTTTATTAGCTCATAGGACATGAGTGAACTGATAAAGTCCTCCTACTTTAATGTATTTAAATCCTTTACCTTTTCAATAGTTGTAATCTTGGGAGTCCAAGATTTGGGCAGATTTTTTAGAAATTTCATAACCTATTCAGATTCAAATATTATTTTTCCAAGACCTTTCAAAGCATTTGTAATTTTAGAGAATCTAGTAAATATTTCAGAGATATTTTTTGTATCTAGCATTTTAAAACTTTTTAATTCTCCAATCAAAATATTTCTTCTCATCCCTTAGACCTGAGAAGTACCTTCATATATAGAGGTTAGAGTATGATAAATCTCCTTAGTAGTTAAATAGGAGGATACCCTATTGTACTCGACTATAGTTAAGGCACAGAACAATGAGTTCATTGCCTTAGCATTATTCTTTACTAATCTTATCTCTTCTCCAGTCCATTTAGAAGCCCTTTCGCTTTTAGGTAGAGTAAAATCGTCTTGGATGGCAATCAAAGAATCCATATCTATTGTTATAATAAGCTATTTCATTCTCAACTTTCAGTAACCTAATTTACTACCATCAAATAGAGGTAGCCTCGTGAAAGATTGGCCCTCAACAAAAGTAGGGGTGGAAGCTAATTGGGATACCATTTATAAAATCTTTTTAGTATAAACTCAAAGATCTACTTTGAATTGGGTTCTTTGAAATTTTTTCGATGTATTAAATGTAACCTCTTGTAGACTGAATTCCCTTGAATGAAAACATGAAGAATGAAAATAAAATAGAGCAGAAATATTAAGCACGCAAGATTATAGTGGTTAAAACAACCCTCCCTACTCTATTCCTCTAAGAACAAACCCTTATGTCTTGAGTTCTACTATATTAATGTGATTACAACTAGAGTCCTTGCTCTTTTTTAGATTCTAGCTCTAGAAGACTTTCATAATTTTCATACAAGTAAGTGGTAAGTCACGCTCCAACCACACACTATTTGTCTTCACTTGATCTTGAATTTCAATACAAAATCAAGTGAAATAACAAAATAATAAGTGAAAAAGAAGTTCTACACTTTACTAATTGTGTAGAGGAAGTTTTCGGCACAGAGTAGAATGAGTAGAATGAGTTGATGAGAAAGCATTTCAACACTTGCAGTAAATGGCGCAGTTCTTCTTGTAGAATGCTTTAATGAGCACTTGAGTGCTTGTTAGTTGGCAGGTGGAAGCTTAATCAATGTTCTAGCTTACACTTTTCTCTTCATTTGACATGTCTTAAATAGAAAGTGAGTAAATCTGAACATTTGGAGGTAGGTAGCACACATTTAATGTATCAACGTTCGCATTTTTTTTACCATTGCGATCCAAGTCATACTCAAAGTCGACTTCAAATGCGACTTTACCCAAGTCGCAAATTGGAGTCAACTTGGGTTACAACTTCAGTCTTTAACTTCTTTATTCTTCAAATCTCAATTTCCACTTGGAGTTGACTTGGTCTCAGACTTGATCAAAGTCGCAGGTAAAGTCAACTTTAGTTGTGACTTCACAGTACGTTTTGCTCATTGGAACTTTCAACACTTCACAAGCTTTATTTTGCAACATGTATCCCTTTTCATTGAATTTGATACTTCCATTTATGCATATAGGACTTTGGTCCTTGTAATCATTGAGCTTGGTAATGTCCTCTTGAAAGTTCATTAATGGGCTTGTGTCTTAGATCTTGAGTCATATCGATATAATGTTGCTTGAGCCATTTTTGTCATTGTTGGACTTGAAACTTCTTGATTTTAACCTTCTTGTACTTAATTCAAATGCTAGGATCGAATTGGTTTGCAACCTAACTCAAGTCGTAAGTATAAGTTGATTGCAGAAACGACTACACTCAAATCCATGTCGAAGTCAACTTGGGTTGCGACTTGATTTCATCAAACTTAGCATCGGACCCCTAAAGTTCATCTAAGTCACTGATGGAGTTGACTTTGGTTACAACTTGACCCAAGTCGCATGCGAAGTCGACTTCGAGTGCGACTTTGCTTGCTCACATATCCACATTGTTAGTGATGTTCAAAATTTAGCTTTTGATGTCGATACTAAAGTCGACTTGGGTATTGATTTGACCTAAGTTGATGCTTAAATTGACTTAGCATGCGACTTGACCTGTTCTACCTTGAAATTGAAAATTCTTAACCTTGAAACATCTTGAACACTAGTTAGTGCCTTAAAACTTCTCAAGTTGAGTTGTTAATCATTAAAATATGGATTCTGCTTAATTTGCTTTTGTTTTACAACATTGTCAAGCTGACATGCTTTTTGTTTTGTTGGATGATTTATCAATATATAGATCCCATTGTTTGGCATACAGGGGTTTGTATCCATGGATTCAATAGTGGGATTGATAGTATTGTCACAATAATGAGTATCACTTTTGAAATCAGTAAGTGTTTGTCTTTTTATTGCTTTAAGGGGTTGGAAATGTATATAGAACTATGATAGTTCCTAAGCCCACTTCATCAACCTTTTTAAGACACGGAGCTTTAATGTATGGTTCGTGTAGATAATAAGTGTATGTGCTTGAAAATAATTGTATAATTTTTTGACGCTATTATAAGGGCGAAGAGATTTTTTCAACATTGAATAGCATGTCTCTACATCATGTAACACCCGACTAACATCAATCATATTTACATACAACTCAAAGGAAGGAAGTGATAAAAGTAAGAGAATAGAGAGAAAGAGCAGATGAAACTCAGTAGATTTCTCCCTCCATCTTAATCTCCATATTAATCTCTATCTCTAGCTTGAAATTTCTTCTCTTCTCCTCCTTGGAACTCTCCTTCATGCCCCCTAAGTTATGGTTTAAAAATCCTAAGAGAGGAATTTATATAGGCCTCAAATTTTCTTCACACATGTGCAAAAATCTCACACATACACCTCATGGCCGCGACCCCCAATCTTGCGACGGTGGCCGCCGCCTTACTAGTACTAGATTCATTCTTTAACAGCTCTAAGTGATTTCTCTCTTATTTCATCCTCTTCTTGCCTTAAATTTGTATGAGAATTGCCCTCCATTTCCTACAACAAAAAGTAAAAATAATTATATGCATTCCTAAATATTCAAATAAAATTAAAACAACTAAAATGAAATGAATTTTAACTATATACAACTTAATATGCATGAAAACCACATAAGATGCAAGAAGTACACAGATGATGAAAACTAATGCAAAACCTATAAAAATTTGTATGTTTCTTTTAAACTAGCATTCAAAATAAACACAAAATGAGCATTGATAACTCTTTTTTATAGAATTATCAATTTATGTTATAGTAACATCTTGAAAATCTTATTCGTGTAAATCATTGCAACAATGTTGATTTATAATAACTGTCTCAAACTATTAAAGTCTTCTAATGCTTACCCAAAACACTTAATATAAGTTGGGCTTTTTTTATGACTTTATGCAATTGCTAGATGGGCTCTGCTTCTATGTAACCACCTAGTCAAGTTACATAGAAATAATTCTATTTAACACCCTCCATTTTAATATATTGATGATAAATGCAAATTTTATTCCATTTATTACATTTAACATTGTTTGTTTAGTTATAAGACCAAATTTCATCCAACTTAAATAATGCATGGGCTACATTTTCTTAAAAATAGATTATTCATGTGTAAATCAAGAAAAATACATAGATACATTCACATATATCTATAAAATGTAATGATGTTTTATAAAATCATTTATCCACATAGCAAAGATATTTTAGATTTTTAACATGTTGCAAATCTACTTTAAAATTAATATTTAAAATTAAAATATTGAGAAGTGATCCTATTAGCCTAGGCAAAGCAAATGCTTCACTTAACCTACCTCAAAATATCTCTTTGCAACACTTTTCTTTTGCTTTTTTCTTTATATACGTGTTTATCTAAATGTATTTAACATGTAAACTAAATTTTACCATTTTTTGATATGTTCATATATGTACAATAAATATATATGCATAAATGTTTAAAAAACTCAAAAATATATATACTCATATCTAAAAATAGTAAAACTTGGTTTATATGTTAGATATACTTAGATAAACAAGCGTATGAAAAAAAAATGAAAAAAGTATTGTAAATAGATTTTTTTTGAAGCGAGCTAAGCAAGACATTTTCTTTGCTGGAGTTAACAAGATCATTCCTTTAAAATATTTTGCTATGTTGATTTTAGATAAGGCCATGCAATGTGAAACAAGATAAATGAAAGTATTTCCATGATAATATAAATGATGTTCAAGAAAATAAATTGAGTGGATTTTTCATTAATCATCAAAATATTAAAAATGAAAAAATTAAATAAAAGATGGGTTTCATAAAAGCACTCCTTAAAACATATTATAGTTTTACTAACAAACTTTAAAAGCGTTAGACAATATAAATTATATCTATAGTTTTTAAGACAAGAAAAAGCATTCTTATATGACATTTTTGGCGCAATGGCCGAATGAATGTCACAAAATTATCTTCGGGACTACTGGAGATGCTCCCTAGTTTTGAAAAAATCTAATAGTTTTGTATTGAGGTTTAAAATGTTAATTTTTATAAAATATAAGTTTCTAATAAAAGGAATTTCTTATAATGTAGTAAAATAAATTATGTTAAATCTTGTAAATGGTTTAAATTTGAAAACAATAAGTCAAAATTTTAAAAACTGAGAGGTTGCATGGACAATTCCATGCAACCCGCTTGTACTAGAATCATTGCCCTTACTTTGAAACCTCCTCAAAGGTTAGGCTTAAGATTCAGAATAAATGTCATGGCCTAGCACGACGACCAGCCCTTCGAAGACATCAACAGGTCAAGGCCGAGGGCAGGACTTCATCAAAATAAAAATAAATAAATGAATAAAAAGCCGAGGGCAGAAGAGCATAAAATATTGAAATCGGACCGACGCTGAACGAGTCAATGATGCACGGAGGAATTGGCCCTTTAGTTTGCAAATGAAGAAAAATGGAATTTTAGAAGGGGGTATATTGCAAAATGAACCTTATAATTTTATATAGTTGTAAATTAGCATATATTTTTATAATTTCATTAATTATAAATCCTTTAAGTTTCAGAATATTTACAAAATAAACCCACTTACTGAATTGAGGGCAACAATTAGGGTTTATGATGCAAAGATAGTGCAGCGAAGCATGAACATTAATCAGTCTCACAATCAACATAAAACGCGAAATTAACGTATTTAAATAAGAGTGACATAGTATTTATTTGAAAAACCTCGCGTATCATAAAAGAAAAATTAGTCGACAGGCAAGAGATAATAATTCGGTCTGAGAAATTTAGATCGATGAATTTAAAACATTTTTTTATCTTTACCCATTAGGTCATTCATCCATAAGCAAGCATTTGTCCATGGTTACAAAAATCACACTGTCAGTGAAGTCATGTTGTAAAAAGTTAACATCATTTGAGAAAGTATAACTATACAATTATAAAAATAATCAAGAATATGTTAAAAGATTAGAAACTTATATTTTATAAAATAGATGAATAAACTTATATGTTAAAAGCTTATTTTAAAATGGGTTCCAATTTCAGTGGATTGGAACCCAATTAAATATTGCTGATCTTAATAATGATGTAAAATCCACTCTATTATTTTTTATTTTTTATTTTTTCTATGGGAAAGTAAATCTAGGTGTATTAAATCTATAAACCAAGCTTTACCATTTTTGGATGCTTTTAAGTATTTTTTTTTATTTTTAAACCGAGTGACATTTCTGTAATTTTTGGGTCTCAAAAAATTACGGAAATACCACTGTGTTTAAAAATCCAAAAAATACTTTAAAATCCAAAAATGATAAAACTTGGTTTATAGATTTAATACACCTAAATTTACTTGCCCATAAAAAAATACAAAAAATAAAAAAATATGTTTTTGGGCCGGACACAAGAAGGCAACTATACGTTCAACCGCAAATGATCAACTGGCTAATTTAATTGGCTTTAGAATCATTTCTTTAATAAAAAAATTGAGTTCCGAATCTAAGATATCCATGCTTTCAGTTTCACAAATGCATGAAGACAAAAGTAACAATGAATCCAATACAAAAAAAAGAAATAGAGTATTAATTTATGGTTATAATCCTTGGCTTCCAGGTGCCTTGGGCTTTCCATGCATTGGGTGGAAAGTTTTTTTATTTTTATTTTTTATACATCTATTCATTTATGTGTAATTAATTCATATAACAAGTTTTACTATTTTTAGAAATATGTATATATATTGAATTTTTTATCACAACAATATTTTAGTCTTTTTTAAAAGGTTAGAAATGACTAAAATTTGAAATTTTTTTAAAAAAGCACACTTCTTTAAAATTAGCAAAATTTGATTATAGATTAAATATATCTAAATTAACAGTGTAATAAAAAATTAAAAAAATTAAAAATAGGTTTTAAACCTAGGTGTGTGGAAAGCTCAGTGCACTAAATCACGTCTATTGATTTATATATCAATTTTAGAGCTGTTAATTAATAGCTCAACTGTTTTTAATTTTTTTTAGCATGAATGATGTTCGAAATTGTTATAATATTTATATGTATATCTGATTGGATACAAATGTTTTGCATAATATATATATATGTGCTAGTTAAATTTTGATTTCATCATTAAAAAGGAACCCATTTAAACTAATTCCTCTAAGGTGCAACCTTTAAAATAGAAAAAATAACACTTGCGTTGGCATGTCAATGCAACGAGTTGCATTAGATAGACATGTATGTACTCCTATAGGCTTATATATGGAAAGCTGGGTGGGTTAAACTAGTAAAGATTTGCTCAACTAATCCTGTTATACCCTACTTTAAGGGAGGCCAATCGTATGCTACCGAGCTGCATGCTCTCAAGCGCATACCTTTTTTTATTTTTTTATTTTTTTATAAAACTTTTAATATAAATGTATTTAACGTCTTTATAAATTTTTACCATTTTTGAAGTACTTTAGATATTTATTTTTTATTTTTAAAAATCAGTGGCATTTTAGGTAATTTAAAATTATCTAAAATGTCATTGATTTTCAAAAATCAAAAATAAATATTTAAAATACTCCAAAAATGATAAAAATTTATACACATATTAAATACACATAAATTAACAATATTGTAAAAATATTTTCAAAAAAATAAAAAATAGGTGTATGCAAGCGGGAGCATGCAACGCTACATGCTTTCGGGAGCATACGATCAAGTCCTGCTTTTAGTATTGATTTGGGACTAAGGTGACCTGACACTCACCATTTTTAAATAAGCCTGACAATAAACTTCAAGTTATTTTGGGGCTGTGAGTTGACAGAAAATATGAGTAAAGAATAACAATTTTGAGAATTTATATACCTTTCAAATCTACAGTGTTATCTATATTAAATTTAAAAGTTAGTTTTTTCAACATTTCACTAAATAGTGAGAGCAAAACACTTTTTTTATAATAACGAAAAAATTATTAGACATAAATAGTGTGAAAATTTATTAAAACAAATTAATAAAATATTATTAATATACCTAATTGAAAATTTCATTTGCAAATTGAATCAAGATTTTGGTTAAAATTAAGGTCAAATTTGAAATCTTTTATTTTTTAAATATTTATTCAACCTAAATACTCTTTCGTATCAAACTTACATATTAATTATTATGAAACATAATTTTTAAAATTAAATTATAGTAAATCATAATGATTTGAAAATTTTGAAAAAAATAAAAATAAGATTGAAAAATATGATTATCGTTTTCGATAAATGAATGTGTATGGACTAAGTTGGGATTCTTCAAATCAGGATATGGTCGACCCATTTTAACTCTATTTTTGGATTCAAGTTAAAATTTCACTTGCAGATCTCATCTAACACTCATCCAACAAATATTTCCAACTAAGCTTCATTTTAATAAATTTCTTATAATATACTGACACCCAATTAACAATACTTCTAAACTTATCGAAACTCCGACACTCCCACACAACCCGGGGGAAACTATTGCCACCATTCACCTTTTTCTCATGTCACTAGTTAACTTCTTTGCACGCTACCAATATGCTACTATGGTAAATCAAACTCAGCACTCATCCTATAGGGGCAAATTGGGCTACCACCATGCTAAAGGTGTGGTAGCAACTCTAGTAAGAATCTTAAGATTTCAACAATTGGATTTCAGAGCAAGTAAAAATCAGCATATATATTTCGCTATATACTTTGATGGTATAAGATTTACATACATGCACTATTAGAGAATTTTCGATCTATCACCCTCAATTTTGAGCCTATCATGACCATTAATGTAAGGGTGTGTTTGTGAAGTGATAAAATTTTTGAATGAAAAACTTTTTATGTAAAGGTTTTTGAACCCAGAACTTTTCAAACTAAAACTTTTCAATCTAAGACTTATCATTTTCCACAATTATTATATTTTTAATTATTTCATCACTTCTTCCTTTACAATCATCCTACTTTTCAATCATTTTTACACAATTACTCATATATTTAACTTATTTATTTTGATTTTATTCTCTTGTCTTCTCATCATTACCCATATTATATTACATTATTTTCTCCTGTTTCAAAAACTTCTACACTAAAAATTTTATTAAAATTTTTATCACTTCCTAAACACATTCTTAGTAAAAAATAATGTGATATAATAAGAGTAATGTTGATGAGTAAAGATAAAAAATTTAAAATAAATATATTAGTTGTATAATTAGTTATGTAGTAATGATCGAGAAGTATAGTAGTTATATAAAGTAATAGTAAAAATTGATTAAAAAAGATAATTATAGAGAATGAAAAGTAGTGATTTAAAAATTTTTGTTATAACCAAACTAAAAGCCTACTTTAAAACATGAATGATCATATGAAAGCTATGAAAATAGTTAGAATCGTTTAGAGATACATCGGCAAGTGCAATAATTTATGGAAGCATTTATCAGTATAGGAATGATATTTTAGATAGCTTAAACGTGGAATATACGAATTTAAAATCATTATACAAATCAAACCAGGCTATTATTTTGATTTTATTGAATTTTCATAAAAAATCATGTGTATATTAGATTTGAATATTGACATATATTTTTTTTAGTTAAGAGACTTTTGTGGATTAGACTTCTCTAGACTTCTCTGTTATAATACTATATACACACCTATATACGATAGCCATTTGGTCATCTAATTTGTGACAAATGGGGTGCACATTCATGGCACTGGAATAATGGAAGTATTTACTTGAGTTTTGAATATTTTGTTTTTGTAAGTTTAATTAAGAAAGTTGTTGCCATTGGGGGCAGTGCCCCAAGTTAGTTTGAATGAAACCTTGGTAGAAGTTTTACAGATTTTTCCCTTAAGGTGGGGGGTATTTATAAAAAATTTCCTTCAATGTGTGAAGGTGGTGAATGTACTTATTTGTAAGAAAGTTGTAATTTCAGTTGTCACATGTATAAACATCAAAAAAAAAAGTAAGAAAGTTGTTAAATAGACTTTCAGCCGTTCTTTTTTTTTTTTCAAAAAAACACGTTGTTACTATGCCACAAGTTGTCGTTTTACCAATGAGTATAACATTTTGTGCTTTTGCTTTAAAAAACAAGGTTATATAAACTTAGGCAAGGTGAGGATGTTAACGGATGGTTCTTGGCATTTAGAATCGAACTTTAATCTCAACTTATTAAAGAAATCTCAACCTAATCTAATTATAACCATTTAATAAATGGATTAACGAATTGTTTATATATATCATAAACAAATAAAAAAGATAGCTAATTAAAATCCTATTTAGTACTAATATATGTAATAAACTTTATAATTGAAAAATATGTTGAGAACTAAAAAACATATATAATTAGCCTATAAACAAATGCTCCAATATAAATATCTTTTTAATAATTCTCTTGCTAATTTATTAGAGTATTTGTTGGTTTTTGTTTCGAGATGCAGATTATATTTTACTTGTCTCTATCCAAGTCAATTCAACATGAATATATATGTTCTAAACTTAAAAACATGCATATAATATCTAAAATTGATATACGTGCTAAATAAATCTACATTAATATTTGTTTTAAATAAACTTTTTAAATTAGCTTTTGCACCTGGGTGCACTAGATGGCTGCTTATTTATATATGTATTGATGGACTGGTTCACATGGTGAACTAATCTATTAACACCCCCGATACTATACTAGCTATAGAAACCAGATACAGTTAGAGAGTTGCGCTTTTAGGAGAACCTCAAACCAGTTTAAAATGGCCCACTTGATGGTGATGTTAAATCCACTCCGCATTTTTGTTTATATAATTTATCTCTAGTTAGCACAATATTATATCAATTCCTTGGAACTATAGAAGATTATCAATCAGTTATAAGGGAAAGAATATTAAAACTAAGATGTAAAAAGATGTCAAAATATAAATGGTATAAAGATGTCTTTCTAATAGATCTATTAATGTTAGAAGATTGAAGCAAAGCTATTTATAAAGAAAAATTTCTTCAAGGTCTTCCCTCTGTATTTGAGACAAAAGTAAAAGCTTTAATCAAACAAGAAAATGATGGAAAGCTAGAATATGATAATTATACTTGGGGAACGTTGTTCACAAAAATAAAACAAGTCGGTATAGAAATTTTCCAACAAAAACACATGGATAAAATAAAATTCTTTAGATCCCAAGATTTGTCTATATTTTGTTCACATTACGGTATAGAACAAACCCGTGTACAAAGAATAATGAAAAAATCAAAATTCTTAAAAGCCAAAAAATATCAAAAGAAATTTAAAGAAAGATCATTCAAAGAAAAACCTCCAAAATAATATTATTCTAAAAAGAAGTTTAGAAAATATAAACCAAAACTTTCACAGAAGAAAAATGTTAAAGAAATCAAATATTATAAATGTGGTAAATTTGGACAGTATGCCTCTAGATGCTATAAAAATCAAGTAAGAGAATTATTAATTGATAAAAGTCTAAGTATAGGAGAACTATCTAAAAAATTAAATGAATTAACAGTAACTTCTGAGAGTGAACTCGATGAATCTTCAGAAAGTAAAGAAGAGTTTGAAATAAATGAAATATATAATAAAATCTCAGACGAACATCAGTGTCAATGTTCCTATAGCCCTAGAGGCTATCAAACATCTTCAGATTCAGGGTATTATTCTCTTAATATGATGAATAATTCAAATCAGGTGTTATTAGACCTTATAAACCAAGTAGAAGATCCGAATCAAAAGATAGAACTGTTAAATAAATATTTAAAAATGACAAATAACACTGAACCTCTAACCCTTCCTGAAACTTCATCCATGATGAATATTATAAAGAATCAAAGAAAATATATAAAAAATATTTCAAAACCTCAAACAACGTATGAACTATCACAAGAAATAAAAGAAATGAAAAGAGAAATTTCAGAATTAAAAAATAGGATTCAAATTCTTGAGTTAAAGGAATTATCTATAAATGTTGAGCAAGAAGAAAATAATAAAGAAGATTTTGAACTTCATTTACAAGAAATTTTAAGAGAAAAGACCGTAGAATCTTCAAAGATGAAAGAAATAGAAAAAGAAAATTCTATATCTATAATGTGTAATGAAGCTCAATTAAAAAATTCTACATCTAAAAAATGGTATATAAAAATAACCTTAAAAATTAAAGATTTTCCTGAAGACTTTACCAGTAGATTCAAGAGCTGATCTAAATTGTATTAACGAAGGAATTATACCTCCCAAATACTTTGAAACAACCAATTCTTCTATGGCAACAGCAGATGGAACAGACATGATAGTCAAATATAAATTGTCATCTGGTCACATTTGCAAGAAAAAGCTTTGCCTGCAAACATCATTTATTTTAATAAAAAAATGCAACAAAAATTATTTTGGGAACTCCCTTCCTCCAACTTATAAAACCCTTTTCAGTAACAGATGAAGGGATCCAAACAAATGAAACGTTATTTGCTTTTATAAAACCTCCAGAAGCCTCACTCCTTGCAGAGTTAAAAGAAACATTAAATTATAAGAAAAATTTTTTATGCCATCTCCAAGATAAAAACTCTATAAAACATATAAAAAAAGAAATTAATGGCCCGTTAAAAGAACATATAGAAGAATTTAAAAGGAAATTAGTAAAAGAAGTTTGTTCTGAGTTTCCAAATGCTTTTTGGAACAGAAAAGAACATATAGTTAAATTTCCTTATATAGAAAGATTTAATGAAGAAAAAATTCTAACAAAAGCAAAACCTATACAAATGAATATGAAATTACTTGAATATTGCAAAAAAGGGATAAAATCTTTGTTAGACAAAAAATTAATTCGTCCAAGTAAATCTCTCTGGAGTTGTTCAGCTTTTTATGTTAACAATGCTGTTGAAATTGAAAAAAGAACTCCAAGACTTGTTATAAATTATAAACCCTTAAATAAAGTTCTAAAATGAATAAGATATCCTCTACCCAATAAAAAGGATTTACTAAATAGAATTATAAAAGAAAAATTATTCTCAAAATTTGATCTAAAATCAGGGTACTAGCATATTCAAATTGCCAAAGAAGATAAATATAAAACTGCCTTCAATGTTCCATTTGGACAATACGAATAGAATGTTATGCCCTTTGTTTTAAAAATGCCCCATCAGAATTTCAGAATATAATAAATGATATTTTTTATAAACACAATGATTTTGTTATTGTCTATATTGATGATGTCTTAGTATTTTTTGATTCTATCCAACAACACTGGCGTCATCTCAAAACTTTCAAAAATATAATTCATCAAAATGGTTTAGTTTTATCAGAAAGAAAAATAAAGTTTTTCCAGTTAGAAATAGCATTCTTAGGATTTTGATAAAAAAATAAAACCATTCAGCCAATAAATCAAGCTATAGTATTTGCAGAAAAATTTCCAAATATTATAAAAGATAAAAAAAAACAACTTCAAAGATTCTTCGGTTGCTTAAACTACGTTTCTGAGTTTTATGAGAAATTAGCCTTCGACAAAGGAATTCTTTTTAAAAGACTTAGAAAAAACCCTCCTCCATGGACTGAGGAGCATACTAAAGCTATCCAAAATATAAAACAAAAGGTCAAATATCTTTTTTGTCTACATCTGGCAGATCCAGAATTATTCAAAATAGTAAAAACAGATGTCTCTGATGAAGGATATGGTGGTATATTAAAATAAAGGACTTCAGATAATAAAGAACAACTAGTTCGTTTCACCTCCAGATTATGGAACGAAACTCGCAAAAAATATCCAACTATAAAACAAGAAATGGTGGCTATAGTTTTACGTGTCACTAAATTTCAAGGAGATTTGTTAAATAAACAATTTTTGCTTAGAGTTGATTGTAAAGCGGCTAAGCATATATTAGAAAATGATGTTAAAAATGAAGTATCAAAACATATTTTTGCCAAATGGCAAGCCGCTTTGGTACAATTCAATTTTGAGATTGAATATATTAAAGGTAAAAAAAATTCTTTGCTTGATTTCTTATCTTGAAAATTTTTGCAGGGAACAGCTTAATGGCTTCTTCAAGCTCTGCCGCTGCTACTTCTCAGAAGTCCCCCGTAAAATCTCCTATAACCTCTTCCCAAAAGGTTATAACTCCAAAAAATTATAATTTTGAAATGTATAATGATCAGTTGTTTATATATTTAGAAAAGGTAGATTTTTATTTTAAAAACATCATCATCCAAATATAACTTTTTTCTCCTCCTCAGAAAAAGAAAACCCCGATATAAGAGAAACCGCAAAAATTATTTTTCAAAAATATCTTCCCAGGTTTGAGTGGTTTCTCCCTCCCGCTTAAGGAAAAACTGTAGAATTTTATGAAAAAATTCTTTTGGTAACCAGTTCTATTGTTATAGATTACAATAAAAAGAAAGACACTGATTCTATTCAGTTCTCTAAAATGTTCATCCAAAAAGTTATATCCCTTTAAGATTGGCCTGTTGATAACCCAAATTCCTATATTTCATTCTCAGAACACCAAGTAAATGCTTTTTGTTATCCAAGGTATAACTACTGGGACTACCAAGAGGCCTGGAAAAGAGTCGTTTTTTGGCAAAATCTTATATTTTCTCATTCTTGGTGGATTCGGTTCAACTTGTTAAAACTCTTGGTAAAATCTTATATTTTCTCATTTCTCATTCTCAAGAAATTCCAGTTTGGTTTCTTGAAAAATTTTGGAATCATTGGGGATTTCATAAATCCATTCTATCTAAGGAACTTCTTCCCTATTTGTCCTTTGATCCTAATGATTGTTATAAACTGAATGATTTTATAATTTGGAAATCTGTCCCATGGATAATAAGATGGGATTTTTCCTATTATATTGATTCAGCCTCCACCTCATATATTGCCTATACTTCCTATATAAAATGATGGCCAAAGTTTGACTTAGACTATATTCTTCAATCAGAAAGTTGGAAGAAAAAGAGAGCAGGGCAAAAATCTGCTTCCGTTGCTGAAAATCTTTGTAGTTCTTCCCACTTCACCACTTTGCAAGAATTGAAGGAAGCCGATGAAGCTAAAGAAGCATTCAAGCAGGCCCACTAGTCTATTAAAAGAATCTATCCTAATCTGTCAGGAAAAGAACAAAAGCAAAAGGCATTTGCTTTTCTTTTGGATAGCCAGCTTGAGGAAAACGACGAAGTCATGGAGGTGTCCACTCCTTCGATCTCTCCATCACAAGATTGAAAAGAAAAATTATAATCAATGGTATATTGGTCACCAGCTCAAAAGTAAAGAGAATCCTATAAAGTTATAAAAGCTAAAGCGGTGGGCACCTTTCCTGTAGCAGATACTGTACAACTCCACTACAGCCAGGACACGACAAGTCTGCTTTCGGCGCATGTCTATCCGGACTCACTTTCCGGATTTGAATCATTGTAAAATCCGTGGATTCCAAAGAGTTTGAAATTCGTAGTTATCTTTCTATCTCTATATATAGAGTTGTAAGTCAGTCTATAAGGGCATCGGAAAAAATAAGAAATCAAGTTTTGAAGCCCAGTCTCGAGTTTTCTAAGGTTCATCTGAGTTGCTTAAAGTTCTTAGGACTGCTCTCTCTTCTCTCCCTGTAAGAAAGTCTTTGTATCTTTTATCTCTTTTCTGTATCATGTTCAGTTATGATTTGGATTGATTATTATAGAAAATAATTGCTTGTGTTAAGAAAGCAAGAATATTGGTATCTGTCTGAACTTGAAAATCCTAACTTGTCAAAAATTGTTCGTCAATTCTACAAAGAACAATTAGACTAGATTACTCCAGACATAATTGCTGTGAGCAAACGAATCAAGTCTCTCCTGGGTTGAAATTGGTATCAGAGTCACGTTAAAAGAAGATTGTTTGAAAATCAAACTTTTGAGATTTCTCAGTCAAGTATCATGAAGTCTTGCAGTTAAGCCGTGAGCTGTGTGAAGGCGTAAAAGGCGTTGTAAGTCGTTGTCTGTGAGAAAGATTAGTTCTCTCAAAAGAATGCTTTCTTCATCTTCTTCTTCTTCTTCTTCTAGCAATGATATTGAGATCCACTCAGTGAGATTAGATGAAATTCAAAATATGTCTAAAGGAACTTATGAAAATATTGAAAAATCAATTCAAAATTGGAAAATTCTGAAAGTCCCTATTAAAGAAATCTATAAAATAGGAAACTTTGATTTTAAAACTGAATTTAGAATCAAAACTCTAGAAAACAATTGTGTGTGTTAAGAAAGCAAGAATATTGGTATCTGTCTGAACTTGAAAATCCTAACTTGTCAAAAGTTGTTCGTCAATTTTACAAAGAACAATTAGACCGGATTACTCCGGACATAATTGCTATGAGCAAACAAATCGAGTCTCTCCCAGGTTGAAATTGGTATCAGGTTCAATTCTTTTATGTATAGGATTTGTTATAAAATAAGGTGTGACTCCTCTTTCTTGATTTACCAAAGATTTTGGGGTCAAGGTTTTCATGGCTTTATAGTAAATTCTATATTGAACATATAGCGGTTGACTTTCGGAATTTTCTAGTTTTGAATTGATTTTTCAATATTTTCATAGGTTCCTTCAGACATATTTTGAATTTCATCTAATCTTGCTGAGTGGATCTCAGTATCATTGCTAGAAGAAGAAAATGAAGAAAATATTTTTTTGAGAGAACTCATCTTTCTCACAGACAATGACTTACAATGCCTTTCACGCCTTCACACGGCTCATGGCTTAACTGCATGACTTCGTGATACTTAACTGAGAATTCTCAAAAGTTTGATTTTCAAACAATCTTCTTTTAACGTGGCTTTGATACCAATTTCAACCTAAGATAGTTGACGGTGTTTTTGAGGTAGATGGATTTTGTGCTTCTTCAATATTTAGCATATTTAATGAAGTTTTTACTTGTGAGTCATACCAATCAAAGAAATATATATTTTTTTTATAGATTTACATTAGGCAATACAAGTTTGTATCAAAAATGGACTAACGAATTGTTTATATATACCATAAACAAATAAAAAGCAAGCTAATTAAAATCCTATTGAGTACTAATATATGTAATAAACTTTATAACTGAAAAATATGTTGAGAACTAAAAAACATATATAATTAGCCTGTAAACAAATGCTCCAATATAAATATCTTTTTAATAATTCTCTTGCTAATTTGTTAGAGTATTTGTTGGTTTTTGTTTCGAGATGCAGATTATATTTTACTTGTCTATATCCAACTCAATTCAACATGAATATATATGTTCTAAACTTAAAAACATGCATATAATATCTAAAATTGATATATGTGCTAAATAAATCTACATTAATATTTGTTTTAAAAAAAAAATTTTAATTAGTTTTTGCACCTGGGTGCACTAGATGGCTGCTCATTTATATATGTATTGATGGACTGGTTCACATGATGAACTAATCTATTAACACCCCTGATACCATACTAGCTATAGAAACCAGATACAGTTAGAGAGTTGCGCTTTTAGGAGAAACTCGAACTTGTTTAAAATGGCCCACTTGATGGTGATGTTAAATCCGCTCCGCATTTTTGTTTATATAATTTATTTAGATTTTAGAAAATATAATAAAAATAACTTATTTGCAATAATTTTATATCGATTAATTCAACATGTAAACACCTATAATATTCTTTTTTTTTGTTTTGAACATCTAAAATATTCTTATATTTTAGTTGAATGATTCTATAAATAATTATAATAATTTAATGCATATGTGAAGGATCTAACTTTTTTTGTAATTAATGCAATTATGTATGTTTCTTTTACGGTAAAATAATTTAGTGATTCAACTTCATTGTGTTCAATGTTCCTATATGGAGCATAGTGTATGAGAAAGCATGAACTATGTTAATCCATATTTTGTTCTCAACGGTAGGAACCTTGAGTAACTAAATCACCTTCTAATATAAAAAGGGTCTTCATAATGAGGGTTGGTTTAATGATGTCACAGGATAGCTTGGCTCATTTGATGATTGAGGGTATGTTTGGTCATGAATAAAACTTTTGATAAAAAGTTTTAGAGAATAAAAGTTGTCAAATGATGTGATATGATAGGGGTAATAGTGAATAGTAAAGAAGATAAAATTAAAATATATAAATTAGTTGTGTAGATAATTGTGTAGAAATGATTAAAAAATAGGATAGTTGTATAGGAAAATGTGAAAAAATGATTAGAAATATAATAGTTGTGGAAAGTGAAAAGTTTTAAATTGACATTTTCTATTAATTGTCAAATACACCCTAAGTTAAAATTTGTTTCACCCATGGTATTTAGAAGTATTTTTTCCCGTTCCAAATGAAAGCTTTTGTGTATGCTTCCCATGTGCATGCTTCCCACTTAATAGTATGTATCAACTAAGCATCTTAATTGTGTGCAATACAATTCCTAAGTATATGAAATTTTATAAAATTTTATAATATTCTAATGCATATCCTAAATTGCACACTACTTTTGGCCCTAATCCTAAATATACTCATTATGTTTTCAAAATCTCAAAAATACTCTACTATGTTTGCAGTTAATCCGAAAAATGTCGATTCCATTAATAACCGTTTATTAAATTTTTATAAATGCCAAAATATCCCTATTATAAAATAATAAAAGATCCCTCCAAATTTAGGGCACATGTGCAATTAGGGCATTATTGAGTTGAGATATTCAAATTTCCAATTATATCCAAAATTCGATGGACATATTTGTAATTTTGCATATTAACTAATGACATTAATTCACGAATTAGGTATTTTGGGAATTAATTGGAAGCATAGTAAGTATATCTAAAGTGTGAAAATAGGACTGGGTCAATCAATGACCCGTCTTGCCTCATTTCGATCTTATAGATGGTTAGGATAAGAATTTTAACCTAGTGGGGAGGGGCGGGTCAAAATTTTAGACCTGTGTTTCAATTCTAAGGGTGGAGTGAGGTAGAGTGGGACAACCATGTCCCGACCCAACCGAATCTACAATGTGTAAATTATTTTTATAAATTATATGATTTACTTATGTGAATATTGTTTTGTTGAATAAATATATTTAACTTCATGATTTATTAATGTAAATACGATTTCTATTGATGTACGTTTAACTTTATAGCCTGTTTATATTGATAAATTTTTATTTTTTAATTGCATATACTTTATTCAAGTTATCAATGAAATAAAATATATTATCCATGTTGTTTATATCTTACAAAAATAAATATTATTATTTTATAATTTAGTAGTCTTAATTGTAATTCAAAATTTACATCAATGTTCTTTTTAAGGTTGATATGCATATTTATCAAAGTTAAGTTGTAAATGAAATTATTTAAAAAATTTACTAATACTTTGTTGTGTTTTACTAACTAAATTGTAAAATATTGAATTATTTAACCTTTAACTTTATTATAGATATGAGTTTATACTGAGACATATATAAATTTTTAAACTTTGACCTGCTTTTTTAACCTAACCAATTATCCCTATACCAATTTGAAGTTTGTTCCGAAACCTATTAAAGAAAAGTGAGGATCGAACCAACATTGTCTCAACTTGGTATAAAAAGTAGAGTCAAATAAAACTTTTAAAATATAGAGTCAAGGTTGGGCACATCCTAACCTGCCTTGATTTTCATCTCTATGTATGTCTGAAATTTTAGAAATATAATGATTATATTTAGTTGTGGGTATATTTGGTAAAAGCCATAAATCTCTATGTTTTTCTTCTTTTTTATATGATTACATCTATTTTAAATATGATCCACCCAATATTTGATTGAAATGATTATGTGAAGTGGATTTTGATTTAATCCTCAAATAGGCCAAAAAATTAGAAGTAAGGAGGAAGTTGATTCTCTAGAGTTAAAAAGTTACATATCTATGAAATCTTATTTTTCACTTTACCTAATCTCATTTTCCCAGCTGGTTGATTAATGAGAAATTATTTTTTAATTATATTTAATATTATTTATATGATAAAAAAACTTCATTATTTTGTCTAGTATCATTAAGCATAACTCAACCTAAAAATATGTAAAATAAACATAATAAAATATTTTATTGCTAAATATCAAATTTAAGGTTCTGCTTTGAATATCTAAACCATCTAACATATCATTACTGTGTGAATAAATGATTTTATAAAATATCTCTATTTTCAAACGCATATGTGAATAAATTTAAATAATTTTTAACAATTTACATATGAATATATTTAAGTAAATAAAAATCATATACACCTTTGACTTGGATAATACTTTATCTCTTACTAAATCGAGAATGTCAAATAAAATGTAATAGATGAAGTAGATTTTTCATCCATTATTTATCATTCAAAATTATTGAGCTTTCTCAGGACTTAAATTGGATGAGGATGCCAATGAAAAAACTATTGTGTTGTGTTGATATTGTTTTTAAATTTGTTACCCACTTTGAGTGATCAAGCACCTGAGGAGGTGTACTTTTGTGCGGAAGTCATTGTTGCTACATAATATTTAAATTTAGACTTCCCACCCACTCACGCTGTTCTACACTCCCACATTGTATTTATAGTTGAGATTAAGAAAAATTATATGAAAATTTTAAAAATTATATAAGAAATGAGAAAAATAAATTATTATTTTTAAAACATAAAAGATTTTATCTCATTCTAATCTCATCCCCATTGCATGCCTTATACACATGCATTTTTAAATTGAGTCTCCTTCTTGATTACACAAAGTTATGCAGCATATGCAGCCATGGGCATAACTTATGCAGGCATGATCTTATTAGCCGGATTAAGTAATAACTTATTTAGCTTATTTTAAAAATTTTGTTTAAAAATTTTTATTTGCTTTTCTATAAACTTGTTAATCTAAGTATGTTTAATACATAAATCAAAATTTATCACTTTTGGAGATGTATATATTTTTAGATTTTTAAATACAATACTAATTTGATAATTTTCAACTATTAAAAGAGAAGTGATTTTGTTAGCTCTCACTCGCTTAGCCCACTCAACAAATTTATTTACAAATTTTTTTCGCTTTTTTCACAGAACTGTTTATATAAATTATTTTTAACATATAAGCTATATTTTACTATTTTTAGATATGTGTATATATTCTTTTGAGATTTTAAAATTTTTTTAAAAGATAAAGGTATTTTAAAAGTCCCAAAAAGGTATATACATATATGCAAAAATAGTAAAATTTAGTTTATCTATTAAATGTACTTAGATAAATAAGTACACAATGAAAAAATAAAAAAAGTATTCTGTGTAAATTTTTTAAGATAGAGTAAGCGAGACATCTGCTTAAAGAGGCTAACAAAATCATTCCTCCTATTAAAAACGACTAAAATACTCGTATGTTTCAAAATTTAAAAAGCATATAGGTACGTCAAAAATGATAACATCTAATTTAAATTAATAAGTTTATAGAAGAAAAATAAAAAATAATGTATTAATGTAGATTAAATAAGCCATTACATAGCCAATGATGATAGTATTATGCCTCCTTGACTTGAGTGCGGAGATCCAGAAGCGCTGCTGGAGCGTTTTTCTGCCGGTGACGTAATTAGTGCAAAAAAAATAAAAATAAAAATAAAAGTTCCGCTACTTATTTGTAAACAAGTGAAATACTGAAATCACGGAGTCATGCGCGACTATTAAGTCTATGAGAAGGGTCAAGGCCCGAGCGGCAGAGGGGTAGTTTCTGCGAAGACTAGGGGCAACTCGAGAAGCTCTACGGGTTAAAAAAGGCGTAGCCAGTCTTGCTACGAATTTTCGACCATCTCACACAAACAGGAAAAGGCGAAAAATTCTAGCTTTTGTTTGGACGTCACGGGACGAGAGAGGAGGAGTAAGAACGGGATTTATTATTATTTTTTTAAAAAAGAAAAGAAAAGAAAAAAATAAAAAATACGTAGATACAATTCTTTTTCTATTCTTTTCTTTTTTGTTTTCTTCCCTCTCCTGCAAGTGAGAGGGGGTTGAAGGGGAAGAATCCTCGAAGAGGGAGAGATCATTGACCCGACCTCATCTTAAGGTGGTTGGGGCGTTCAAACCCTCCAAAGAACCAAAAAAAAAAAAAAAAGAAAAAGAGAAAACCATCTTTTCAACCTTCGTCTCTCCCACGCTTCCGATCTTCTTCCCCCTTAAAATCCCCCACTTCCTCCCTTTCCATCTGGGTCTCCTTTTTCTCTAATCTTCTCGAAACCTCTGTATTTCGCAACTCCCTTCTCCGATTTGGAGCATTCGTCAGGACCTGTTTGTAGAAATTAGGGGTTGGACTTTTTTCTTTCCTCCCCCGGACCCCCCGTATTGGTTGCTGCATTTGTCTGCGAGGAAGTGGGGAAGTTCGGATCTTTCGAAGCTTTTGATCCATGGGAAACTGCTGCGCGGCTCCTCCGAGAGATGAGGACGGTGGGAAGAAGAAGAAGGGGAAGAAACAGAACCCTTTCTCGATCAATTACAGCCCAAACCACGGCGGCGGAAACAAGCTTTGCGTCTTGAAAGATGCAACGGGTCGGGATATTGGTAGCCAATACGAGCTGGGGCGCGAGCTTGGCCGCGGTGAATTTGGGATCACGTACCTCTGCACCGGTAAATCCACTGGCGAGGTCCTCGCTTGCAAGTCCATCTCGAAGAAGAAGCTCAGGACCTCCGTCGATATCGACGATGTAAGAAGAGAGGTGGAGATCATGAGGCATTTGCCCAAGCATCCCAACATCGTGAGCTTGAAGGACACTTATGAGGATGACAATGCTGTCCACTTAGTCATGGAGCTGTGCGAAGGAGGAGAGCTCTTTGATCGAATCGTAGCAAGGGGACATTACACTGAGAGGGCAGCTGCTGTCGTCACTCGCACAATTGTTGAAGTGGTGCAGGTTTTGATCACAACCATCCATTTATTTGGATTGTTTCTTTCATTTGTTTTTAATTCTAAAAGCATTTTGCTGTTTCTTCTGTTATGGATCTTGTGCTTGACCTTATTTTTATCGATGCAATTTTGCTCAGCATGTGGGAAATCTTGCCAGTTGAGGATTTTTGTTGTTATGGGGTTGCTAGGTCTTGCTGTGCATTTAGTTTCATTCCATGTTATTTATTTGATTTGGAGCCTGACAATGCTTTGTTGTTGTTGTTGTTATTATTATTGTTGTTGTTCTTCTTCCTCTTGTTGTTATTGTTGTTTTTAGTATTTTTATTGTTATTATCATAATTTGCAGCCTGACATTTGTATGATCAGTGGTCTACTCCCATAGACTCTCTCTTTACTATTATTAGAAAGCTGAATTCCAAAATTTAAATTCCATGGTTTTGTTGTCTCTTTTGTACAAAAGAAAAGGTATTGTTTATCAGATGAAAAAGACATTATGCGTTTGAGACCCACCTCAAGTTGTTTAGATCATTAGTGCTTGCCTTTTCCATATGGAGGATATTTATTCATTTGTAAAGTGCATCTGTCTAGTAGGTCTTTGTTTACAAAGTGACATTGCCTGCTGTGGCTCAAGATTCCTTGTCTGAAAGGCCAGCTTTTAAGTAGGTCTTTGTTTACAAAGTGACATTGCCTGCTGTGGCTCAAGATTCCTTGTCTGAAAGGCCAGCTTTTGCAACTTTTATTCCTAACATTTGTCTTTCCTGTATTCTTTTGGATTCCTTTACGATGGTGGATTGGGTGCTCTCAATGCATATTCCATTGACCAAGCAGTCCATAGAAACTCATGAAGTAATCCTCATCATTGGGTTAAGCAATCAATTTAGTTAAATCATCATCATAAACCAACAGTGCATGATCTTTTCTGCATAATGAACATTCATTAAAATGAGATGAATCAATTTGTAAGTATGCTGAAAGTTTTGACTGGCTTCTGATTCCGTGTGCTCCATTTTTGTCCGGATACTTGATTTTCCATACTTTGCTTAGGAAGTGTCATGCTATTTTGATATGATAGCAATATGGTGGTATGGTCTTAATTAATTCTCTGCTGATACAGAATTGTCACAAACATGGGGTGATGCATCGGGACCTCAAACCTGAGAACTTTTTATTTGAAAACAAAAAGGAGACAGCTGCACTCAAGGCAATTGATTTTGGGTTGTCCGTTTTCTTTAAACCTGGTAAGGCTTTGAAATTTCTTGCTTTTGTTTTAATAAATCACTATTTTTTCCTTTATCAACTAGGCAAAACAATTCTAGACAAATGGATGCATTGAAACTTGGGATTTTATATAGGTGAGCGATTTACGGAGATTGTGGGCAGTCCATATTATATGGCTCCGGAGGTGTTGAAGCGAAACTATGGCCCAGAAGTTGATGTCTGGAGTGCTGGTGTGATTCTTTACATCTTACTTTGTGGTGTGCCTCCTTTTTGGGCAGGTAAGTTAATAATTTTGGGATCTCTTTTTGTCAGTAATGGTTATTTGCAATTGTATCTATAAATATTTCATTTTTTTTTGAAGCATTGCCAATTTTCAACTTATCGGTGAAATGAACCATCTATAATTGCTTGCCTAATTGACTATGCAGAAACTGAACAAGGAGTGGCACAAGCAATTATCCGCTCTGTTGTAGATTTTAAAAGAGACCCTTGGCCCAAGGTTTCTGATAATGCAAAAGACCTTGTGAAGCGAATGCTGGATCCTGACCCCAAAAGACGGTTGACAGCTCAAGAAGTTCTTGGTATGCTTAGATAATTCTAGTCTGCTGCTTGTGTTTGGGATTTCATGGAAATGATCATTTTGATCAGCATGCCAGCATTATTTTTTCTTCTCAATAGTATATTGAAACATTCATGGTGTTATCTTTGATTGTTCGCATTTGTCATTTGGAGAATTTGTGTAACTCAGCATAGCATCGTTGCAGCACAGCAGGCATGTTAGGTTGTACATAACATTTCAGTATTAACAAATGGCGAATTTGGTTGATATTCAGTGCTCTCCTAAAACGGTATTCATTTTGGAGTGGAGTCACTGTCTGTTGGATTGTTCATGTCAATTACTATTTCTCTGTTACTGTGCGGTTTGCTGACTTTGATCTCTCTTGTTTCCAGATCATTCATGGTTACAAAATGCCAAGAAGGCTCCAAATGTTCCACTGGGTGAGACTGTTAAAGCAAGGCTGAAACAATTTTCAGTAATGAATAAATTAAAGAAGAGAGCCCTTAGGGTATGGTTCTAAATATCACTTGGATTCTGAGTTTTGCTTCCATACTTTATTCATTCAGAGTTTTAGTTTTTGATTCTTAGTTCAGCTGACGAAATGCAATGTGATGGGTTAGAAATGAAGGTCATGATGGTTGTTGGACCTTTGTCTCTCGGTTGAATTAATAATGTTTTTGTTATTCAATTGTTGCTAGCCTTTGCAACTTTGATGGTTGACACTGTTTGAAATTCAACTTTTTACAGGTCGTGGCTGAGTTTTTGTCTGTAGAGGAGGTTGCAGGCATCAAGGAGATGTTTAAGCTGATGGATCTGGACAACAGTGGGAAAATTACGCTTGAGCAACTGAAAGTTGGCTTGCACAAGATAGGCCAGCAGGTTGCAGACGCTGATGTTCAGATGCTAATGGAAGCGGTAAGCATATTCCCGTTCCTGGTGACTTTTATTTTTCCTATATGTCTGAGTAGCAGTATGCCATAAATGAATTCAAGAAAGCTCTCCACTCATTCCATTGATTACGTGAAATTTTTTTCATTCAAATGATTATATAAATTTGTTTCAATCATCATCCTTTAACTCCTATTTGGTTAGTAATTCAATGATCATCCTAATGAATATTCATGTGATCGATAAAAATGAAATTACTTGAGGATGAATATAAAATGATTAAAAATCATTTAATTAGTTAACTAAGTTACAAGCTTATAATTTGGCATAAAATAATCATGCTATAAAATTTTGTAGCATTCTTATACAAAAGTGATGGGATTTAATTGAATCTTTTATTTTGAATATAATAATAGGGTTGGATTTCATACAATCATCTGGATGAACCAAAATGGAAAGATTTCACAAACTCACCCATATGGTCTTGCCATCATAGAGGCAGGCACCATGTACCTTTCTATGGAACCAGTTCCACTGGGAACCTTTTCATTTTTCATAATCTATGATATTTACGTTAAATCCAAGCTAAGCAAAGTGCTTTCAATGTTTTTCTTATGGCCCACCTTAAAATTAAATGAGATATAATTGTCTATCATAAAATGCTTTGTTTGCTTTTTTAGGATGTGTTTGGTAATCAATAAAACAATTGGGCAAAATTGTGGAGAAAATTTTTTGAAAGGTGAGAAAGTGATACAATATGATAGGATTAATGATTAAGAGTAAAAGGAATAAAAATAAAATATGTGGGATAGTTGTATGGAAAAACATGAAAACATGATTGGATTCCAGAGGTAATAAAGGAAAAAATAGGTTTTTTAGATACTTAAGATGTCTCGCATAAAAAAGAAAGATACCTAAGATGTCAAAGAATATCAAAAAGTGTGTTTGAACTAAGAAGTGGATATCTTTTTTAATTTCTTTGTTTTTTTAATTGTTTTATTGAATTCTAAAGAGTCTCTTAGCACATGGTCATAAATACGAGTATGAGGTTAATTCATTGTCTATAATTATGAAAATGATGTATTGGTTTTTCTTTTTCAAGCTTGGTACTTACTCATTGGAAATGCTTGAATATATACTCATTCAGAAACTGAGAAACATGTACATCTAATTACAGTATTACACTAAGGACTACTCGGATGAGAGTCATAAGTTTCTTATATTTTAGTATCTGCATCAAAAGACACTATATTTCATTTTTATTGATTTACTTTTGCAGAGAACTGAAATTTCTTGTCAACAATATGAAATCTTGGTTTGATGATGCTTGTTGTCCTGAGTACTCAAAATTCAGTTAATGCCATAAAAGAGTATTTTCTTAGGTTCTTTGGAAACACTTACCTTGACTATCTGTCTATTATTATTACTTAGAGAAACAAATTTCTACCAAATTCTTTCTTTTACCTTTGATTCATAACTAACTTATCAACCTTAAATAAACAGTTGAGGAATATCTGGTTCTTTCAAGTCATTTTGTGATGGGAAGCTTTTTCAGCTGCTGAACTGGATTTTTTCCTTTCTTGAACAGGCTGATGTTGATGGGGATGGAACCCTTGATTATGGAGAATTTGTTGCCGTCTCAATTCATTTAAGAAAGATGGGAAATGATGAACACCTCCGCAAAGCCTTTGCTTATTTTGATCAGGACCAGAGCGGATATATTGAGGTTGAAGAGCTCAAACATTCCTTAGCTGATGATTTGGGTTCAGACTCTGAGGAAGTCATCAGTGCGATTATCCGGGATGTGGACACAGACAAGGTCAACAGCCATGCCCCATCCGATCACATCTTCAGCTCTCTTACATTCCTTGAAACTAATGTTTTTGTTGGTACCTACGCTAACAGTGCTTTTGGTTTATTCTGCAGGATGGGCGTATTAGCTATGACGAGTTTGCTACAATGATGAAGGCCGGCACTGATTGGAGGAAAGCTTCAAGACAGTATTCAAGGGAGCGGTTCAATAACCTGAGTCTGAAGCTTATGAGGGATGGATCTTTGGAAGTAAACAATGCAACTAGATGACTTTTAAAAAAAGCAGGAAAAAATTGTGAAAATTAGGATCAGAATTTCTTTTTGGGGGATTTTTTGTTGGGTTTATGAAATTCTTTTTTTTTTTCCTCAAAGAAAATTCGTGTGCTTCATTTGGAGACCTTTGTTCATTTGGGGGGGTGTTGGGGGTTGGGTTGTGTTTGGTTGGTTTAGTAAGCAATATCATCTCTTGTTGTACGATTTAACTCAAAAGGGGTTGTACTCGGGAAGACAAGCAGTAGTGAGAATTATGTGCTTGTAAATATATCTGTCACGTGATGATGGTTCCATTGCATTCTTAGCTTTGAAAATTGGACGGTGGCCACCTCCCATTTTCTTGTATCAATTGCCGATAACGCCGGTGGCTGATTCAATGCACCGGTTGTACTTTGCTCATTTTTAAAATTTTTTTTACACGGCTGTTAATATAAATGTATCTATCAGTGTATAAATTTTTATCATTTTTAGATATTTTTATCATTTTAAATTTTAAATTACTAAAAATGCTTCTGATTTTAAAAAGTCTAAAAAAAAATTTAAAAATCTTTAAAAATGATAAAAATTTATATGCATGTTAAATATATTTAGATTAATATTTTTATAAAAGAAGTTAAAAAAAAAACAAAAAAAAAAAAGGGTGAAGTACACTTGGGTGCATTGAGGCTAAACTAGCCTCCGATAACAAGGGGTGCGGGATTCTCGCTTTTTGATTCCAATCTTGTTCGTATTAGTTGGGTCTCAGGACTTCCCTCGATCAATTATGATCCCCGACGGCTTTTTTCGATTCTTGCGTTATTTAAATTCAAAAAGTCTGGGTGGACGAAGCAGCAGTAAAATGGCGCTCAATGAAAGGCTGTGACATAGTGCAGTGCACTCGGCTGCAAAAATTTATTTTTTAATTTTTTAAAAGATTTTTTATATGATTGTTAATTTAAATGTATTTAACATGTGTGTTAATTTTGAAGATTTTTAGATATTTATTTTTGATTTTTTAAATTTAGTGACATTTTCATAATTATTGAATTATGAAAATGCCACTAATTTTAAAAAATTAAAAATAAATATCTAAAAGTTTTTGAAAATAGCAAAAATTCATGCACATATTAAATATATATAGATTAATAGTCGTATAAACAAATTATAAAAAGTTAAAAAAAAGTGAAATGTACCAGGTGCATTCAGTCACATTCACTTAATGAAAATGTTGTAAGCAAAAGCAGAGCTAGGGGTGCAATTTTGTCAGGTTGAACTTGAATTTGATTGGTCAAACTCGAATTTTAATATTATTTAAACTTATTTTTTTACTATTTGAATTCGAACTTGATGTGTATTATATGTTATTTATTTTACATTTGAATATATATATTTGACATATTGTAATTAGAGGAGTATTTAGGTGCAGCATCACTGCATTGCAGTACGTTGAAATACGCCCCACATGATAATCAAATTAAAATCTAATCTACCCAATAACATATTTTGAAGACCAATGATCTTTTACGACCGGTCGGAAATCCGGTGATTTCCGACCGGTCAAAAAAGATATATTTTTTTTGTTTTTTTTGAAATTTTTTTTATAAACATGTTAATCTAGTTATATTTAATCTATAAACCAAGTTTTACC
>JAXCLR010000081.1:36368365-36392034 GCA_035584095.1 Annona squamosa | reverse complement strand
AATCATATTCATGGCTCATGATTTGAGAGAAGAAACTTAGGATTAAAGCATCCAAAACTTGAAATACACTTACTTGAGTTGAATCAAACTTGAATCCAAGCTTTCCTAGCTTGGATCACTTTCTTTCCTCCCTTTTTTCCTTCTATTTTTCTCCTATTTTTCCCTCTTTTGCTTGCTATTTTGGGTTTTTAAAAGGGCTGCTCAAGACTTATCAAGTTTGGGAATTTTCCTCCCCTTTTCCTCTCATGCACGTTTCCAAGGATAAGCTCCAACTTTTGATTTTTTTAACCAGCTTGTGGGACCCATTTACTAGATGTCATGAGGGTAATTTAATTCTACCTTATCCCTTGATGACATGACATTTTTATAACTAAGTAAAATTTTCATTTAATAATTAACAAAAATCATCAAAAATACACATTTAAGGGGTGCATTGCTATCCATTGGTAGACGTCCCCTTTTTAGCTAGTTTTTGAAATTTTTTTGTCAATTTTTCCACACATTTAAATATCCATTTACTTCCCCTAGACATTAGGCAGCATATACATTTTTTAGGATTTTAAAAATCCACATTTCATGCCCTTATTGCCCTTGGACGTCCACCTTGATGCCACATGATCTATGCTCCACTTTGAGCTAGTGTTTAGGTATTTAACCAAGGCATTTAATCCTTTACTTTTCAATGGATTTGACCATTAAATAATACTTAAAAATTTTGCTCAATCCATTCAAAAATTAACACCTTGCATAGCAATTAAATATGTCATTTTCTAAAATACTTTTTATTAAATGCTATGGTAGTCTAGGATACACAAAGTCAATGCTAGGTACCTTTTCTAGTTAACCACTTTTCCATTATAATTAGCTTAATCAAATCCACTCATTTCATATATTTCATAATTTTATTCCATCATTTCAAATTTTATCTTAAACCAACATTTCTACGTCAAGTTATGAACCTTTAAAATTTTTCTTGAAGTGTGAGATTAAAAAAAAATAATTATCACCTTAATCTAATTACTTGTGCCTTACTCCAATTCACTTATAAGGTTGTGCCCAAAATCATTAGCTTGCCTTTAAAATTTCATCTCATTTCGCCTTATAGGCGTAAAGTTATGAATTTTCTATAATGATCAACACAAATTCCATAATTTTCATTTTAATTTCTATTAATTAAATCATGAAAATTAAAGAAAATATTCATGCTACATTAGCATGTTCTAATCCTCATTAAGCCCCTTTAGCCACCTTGACTCACATTGGGCTTTGGCGATTAATCTTAATTACCATTCTTAATTGCAAACCCTAATTACAAAAATTCATAAATTCATGAAAATCATCCAAAATTTAATCAATTCACATATAAATCATAATTACATCTTAAATATAATTATATTAGTCCTACTTGGGTCTGGGTATCACATGATTCTCAAGTTCATCATTTCTATCATTTTCTTGACTTTTTGTGAGTCCTCTCCTGAATTTTTTTCAGAATCTGTTGTAAGTGCTTATTCATATTCTTTATCAGAATATTTTATCAGTTCCTCCTCTACACGCTTCTCTTGATTCATCTGAAATGCCCATATTTTTCGATAAGCATTTGTTCTTGCTTTTGCTTCAGCACTTTTCACATCCTGCTTCGTACTTATGTTTGGGTGGCATTATAGTTCCTATATCATTAAATAATTACCATTTATAATTATTTAGGATTACTTATTTTACTTTTCACTTATTAAGTTCAATAACATGACTTTGCCCTTAGGATGTATTTCAATCTTGGCTTTGATACCACTTGTAACACCCCAACCTTGATGTGTTACGAATAAGGTTTCTACGTTCAATCCAAGAAAAAAATCTCCCAAGATGGAAATAGATAGCTAGATGCAAACTCTTAAAACTTTTAACTATTACATCCTAAGTTTGCTCATTATGGAGTTATTATACATATTCAGTATCTATAATAAAAAACAAGTATTATAAAATAATTTCAATAAAAATCTAAACTTCTTTGTCTTTTGCACTGCTAGATTCACCTTTTTTTCATATTGATAGAGGCTCTAATTTAGCATTATATCCCTGTGTTTCCACTGAAAAGAAAACCATGTGAGCTAAAAGCTCAATAAGTGAAAAAATATTTTTACTAAATTCATTTTGCAATCATTTTTTATTTTCCAACAACAAACATAACATCTAATTATCTCTTATGCACAACAAACTCCAATTATTGACAATTAAAACATCTTGATACATATGGATACATATGTTAATTTTAAATTATGCATTTACAATATAAGTATTGTCATCTACTTTTGCCGCGTGCAGCCGTGCTACACATTTATCAGCTAATTCATCTTCTTTGATAGTCCTGAGGTCGCTCCTTAGGTACTATCATACTACTTTTACTCCTTGACAGCAAACTCAATATGCAATTATGCATCATGCTCATGCACTGTGATTAATGCATCACTTAAATTCACTATGTTACAGATACATTGAAATAATAATGCTCATATTTGAATAAATTGATTTGAAAAATTTTTTAAATAAAATAAATAATCACATTTCATAGCAAATCACAATATTCACATAATATTTACAAAGTCATACTTTAGTAAAAGTTTACTTATCTCTAAGTAGACTTTAAAACTCCGCTTTTCCCGTTTTTCATAGTAGTCTCAAGTCTCTTTCCCTAATTTTCATCATAATATGTTCATTATTTCACCCTAGTTTTCATAAATATTATTTAAATTTTATTTATGATTTTTCCAAAATTTATCATAATTTTAATTTGTCAAAATTCTATTCTTCCAATTTATTCTTCTATTATTCTACTTTTAAACAACTTTATTTCATATAGAAAAAAATTTAGACTTATACTTCTTTAAATTTTTCATAATAATTTTTTTTATTTTTTATTTATTTTATAGCATCACACCTTTAAATAATTTCATTTCTTATAAAATTGTAAGTTTAAACTCATTTAAGCTTCTAAATATTGACTTTAATTTTCTGGATATTTTTTATAATTTTATGTATTTTTTTCAAATTTTTCAGTGTTTATTTTGAATTTTTTTCGTCGATCAGTCGGCGACACCGGTAGCTGGCCACCAGTGGGCTACTACTGGTGGACCAGGTTGATGGGTCATGTTGGGGGCTAAGCTTGGGTTTTTGTAATTTAGGTTTAGTTTCTGTAGGCCTGGGCTAGTAGGCTTAGTTTCTAGGCTTCTTGGTTCATTGGGCCTATTCAGATGGGCTTAGTCTACTAGTCCAGAAGCTTTAGTTATTTATTTATTTATTTATTTTCAACGGTCTATATTCTGTGACTAAAATGGTTTAGATCTCTCAATATTGTTGTCTGTTTGATCTGAAATTTTAGGAACAAGCTTATAAAATTATGTTGTATAATCTGGATGGTTGATTTCTCAAAATAACTTTCTGTCATTAGATTTAACATAATGGGTTTAATAAAGGGTTAAAATTGAATATCACTTCAAATAGTTGTCTAAAATAAATTTTAACAAATTTTATTCATTATACCCACTGTAAAATATCACAAAGAATGTTTGTAATGGATCAGATAAGTGTTTTATATCTGCATTTTTCTATAATTATTTTTTGTGTTTTATTCTTAAAATACATATTCACCACTCCAAATCTTCAGAAAAATGACTATATCTATAAATCCATAAGTCTGATCAAATTAAAATTTTGCAAGTAAGCTAAACATATAATTATCTTCTTATTGTACGGTCACAATTCTCTGATTATGTTCAAAAGTATATTTATTTCATTGTATATCATTTTTTAATATTTATATGCTACTCTTCTTTGAAATAAATAAAAATTGCAATATTAAAAATTTTGTTAATACTTCTATTACTAATTAGTTATGCTAGAAATATCATGAACGACTTAGACATAAGAAATAAGTTGCATATAACATAAATATAATGTGCTTAACTGAATAGGCATCTTATGCAGCGTACATTCAATTCCCCTTCTTCTTCTTTGTTAGTTGTTCAATTCTCTCCTTCAAATGGTCAAAACCCACCTTACATTTCCTCATTTTATACTAATCCATTTTCTAAACAGCTGAGATTTAATTGTCATAAATCCCACCATTTTACATGCCACCACTTTTTTGAAAACGGATTTTTTTACATGGTCATTATAGTTGATAAGTTGGATCTCCTTGTGGTGGGAGATATGGATGATGTGATATCATAGACTATGTTAGTTAGTTTCTTTTGTGCTAAATGATTATATGAATGTGCTGTAACTTTTATTGCTCGAGATTTCCATTACATATCATGCTTAATGTGTTTACTAGTCTTGCAACCTTGTAGAATGATTTAATATCCAAATCTATTCTTGAAAGAGTGAGTTTTAGATAAGATCCATATATAAGGCATAAATTTTTCGACTCTTATTGTGTTAGATGTTAATATAGATAGGAATATGCCTATTAACCCTATGTAATTATAATTAGGTTACGTGATTATCTACCTTGTTTTACTTAGGTGCATAAGAACATAACAAAAAGCTAAAACAAAGTTAGATTTATATGTGTTGAAAGACATATATGAATATAAATGAACTTAGGTTAGTAATTTATACACAATTAACTTAAAAATGAACAAAGTTAACATATCTATGAGTCAAAGAGTTCATACTTCCATCCATCTTAATCATCTTAAGACAATCTCACATATTGTCACACCATTTTGGTTTAGTCTGGTTAAATTTAATTTAGTTTTTTCAATACAATTCCATTTAACTTGTCAATTTATATAAAATAATTGAATTTTAACGTCGAATCCTTAGTCCATTTGCTAATTTTGAGAAGATAATGACATTAAATCTTAGCATATGATGTGATATCCCTAAGGCATTAAAAATCATAAGCTCACATATAGAAAAATTGATCAATTAAAAGTCATTGGTTACTTGAATTCAGATTATGTTGGTTGCACGGACAATAGAAGATCCACATTATGCTATATTTTCTTACTAGATGGTGGAGCAATCTCATGGAAGAGCGGGAGTCAACATCATATGGTTGACTCTACCATAGAAGCTGAATTTATTGGTTGTCATAAAACATCCTCACATGCATTGTGGTTGACAAAATTCATCTTAGAGCGTAAAATGGATTCTTTTTGTAGGACTTTGGCAATAAATTGTGATAATTCATCATCGATTAACTTCTTTAATTACAGAAGAATTACTAGTATTAATAAGCACATTGATACTAAGTTCAAGTTTGTACAAAAAAAGATTAATGATCATCTGATACTGATTAGTTTCATCGATACTGTTGACTTGATCACTAATCTCATAACTAAGGCACTAGCGCCAAAAGTTTTCTCTAGACATATAAGAAATATAGGTCTTATTATATGAGATAATTATTAATGTAATCAATACATTTTGAAATCTCATATTGGATAATTGTTTTCATTTATTTCATTTTTGTATTTTATTAACAATTAATATATGATTAGAAATAAACGAATTTGTCTATTCAACAATAACGTGGGACTTTATTGAAACCGTGTAATTGTAAAATCTCCATTAAGAACTTAACTAAGTAAATTTATTAATATCATAATGTATGGAAGGAATTGTGCTGCATATTGCATACAACCACCATGACCATATTAACGAATTTTCTTAATCTAAGTATTAAGGTAGAATTGTGTATGTAATGACTAGGCTTGTTTTCAAATGAGTGCACTCATTTTGTAATTTTTTAAATATTAAATCCAAATATTGCATATTATATATAATTTTCTCTTACTTATTATTTTAAATCAAGCCAAGTGGGAGAATATTAGAATTACTCACATAAAGGTGTCCTAATTAGAATAATAGTATTTTGATTTAAGGTAAGGTAGCTCAATATATAAAGGATACATACAGAATTCTATTGAGGGGGTATTGTACTTCTACTAAGAGTCATGATGGAAAGGACTTTATTTAAATGGAGATGACTGGGTTGTTCTCTCTCTCACACACACAAAGACATAAGCATATCTCATCCGCTGCTTGTATTAAAGGGTGAAATGCTGAAGGAGAAGACCTTGCGCTTGAGGCTTCATGCACATTCTTCAAGTGGAATTTATACAAATGAATTTAGGTACGCTTCCACATTAGATGATTTCTAACCACATCCGATTTACTACAAGTAGCCCAATTCAAGGATAGCACATACTTAGCTCAATGCACTTTCATTAAATGGTGTATTAATGACAGGAGGCTTGACTTTTCAACTTCTCTCTAGTCCTAATCAAGGGGGGGTCTACCTCCCACAGTGAAGGTTCATTCCCTACTCTTTCACAAAGAGTTCCGCAATATAGAGCCTCTATAGTGCATCGTTCAAAAGACTTACCTATTCTTTGGGGATGGGTCCATGTAAATTCCTTCAATAAAGGGCCCAATGTGTAGCTAATCTTACTAATGATAATGAAGTTGTACAAAAAAAAAAAGTTACATAAAGGCTAAGATGAAAAGAAAATATCTCTGAAGATCAATTTAGTTTTATGCCTAGAACAGAACCATTGAAGCCCTCCTTACTTAAATAATTTGGGAAGTGTGTAAAGAAGAAAAATAACCTATATATGAAATTTATTACTTTGGAAAAGCACGAGTTCAAAAAAAGATTAATATAGAAGATGAAAAAGAATTGCATGTACATATATATGAGGGGGTTACAATAAATATAAAAACTATGATTAAAGAAGTGAGTAATTTTTTTAATTGTATTAAATTTGTGTTGAGACTTAGCTTTAAATTCTTATTTTTTGAATTTAGTTATAAATAAATTTACTAGATATTTAGAAGAGGAAGTATCTTTGTGCATGTTATTTGCAAATTATATAATCCTCTTAGATGAAATAAGAGTAGACTTGAAATTAAATGAGTGAAAAAAAATGCTCTAGAATCTAATGATTTTAGAATTAGTCAAATAAAAGCTTAAGATATAAAATTCAATTTTAATAATTATAAATGCCTAGATGGAGAATCCATTAAAATTTCAAACTAAGTATTGTGAAAATTTGATCATGTTTGGTATTATGATCAATACTTTGAAAAGCTAAAAAAATTCTAGAAGGACATTATAAAATGGCTAAGAGATTTGATGTGATTGTATAGTTAAAGTTAAATCTAAAGCAAATTTTTATTACATATCAAGTAGACTAGATATGTTGTATCGAGTATAACATTAGAGTTAAAGAATAACATATAAATAAATTAAGTGTAGCAAAAAGGTGAATGTTAAAGTGAATGAGTGGTAAAAAAAATGAAATTAGAAATAAAGTCATCAAAAGCAATGTCAATGTAGAGCCAGTAGATAATAAAATGAGATAAAATAGACTATGGTAGTTTGGACATGTTAAATAGAGATCTAAAATAACACTAATTTGGAAAATTAAATTTTTTTTAAATCAAAGGAAATAAGAGAATCAAATAAAGAATCAAAAAAATATGGATAGTAGTAATTAAAGAAGATACGAAAATGTAATTTATGGTTGTATAAAAGAAAAAAGGCACAGTGGAACTCATTTAGCTAACATGATGTAGGTGAGAAGCATTTTATTATTATGATGACGATGAAACGGGATAAATGTTTTAAATTTTTAAAAATATTTTACAATGTAGGAAATAAGTGATCGCATGAAAGGCTCCATGTATTGAATCATTATTCTATATATATATACTGTGATATCCTTACAATGTATTACAGCATTATTCGTATCAAATGTAACAAACAAAATTGTTCATGCAAATGGCAGAACCTATTTGCCACAAAAGCAAACGACCATGGTTTCTATAAAACCCAAAAGAAGAAGGAAATTTTAAAAACTAGAAAAAAACTCACAAGCAAAATCAAACAACAGTTTTTTAGAGAGTAACAGGGAAATAATTATCTCCGGAGGAACATCCATGGTCCGGTAGCAGTCCCAATTCTGCACAAATAACAACAACACTTCATTATTTCAAGTTTTTCACTTTTCACAATGCCAAAGAAAAGAAATTGCACGATGATTCGTTTCCTAATTAAAACACTTGATATGTGTTTCTTTATATTCTTGGGATATCCATGGATGTATTTTTTGTAATTTAGAAAGGAAAAAAATCAAATTCATGAAAACTCGGTTTCAAAAGAAAAATAGATCAAAAATCTTTAAAAAAATTTTATAAGAAAAGATATAATAAAAAAATCCTCTTATACCCACAACTTTTTCCCCTAATTCTTAATAGATTAGCAAATTTTTAAAAGTTTCTCTTATACTCATAACATTCCATCTTAAATTTCTAATCTTGAAAAAGTATAATGCCACAAGCCATTTTATACCTGCTAAAAAGATTATTTTGCTTATCTAAATTCTTCTATTAAAAAGATTTGGCTTTAATGTACATTTCTTAATCATCATAAATTATTAATAGTTGATGTTAGATTATTCAAGTTGTTCTATATTAGGGCTGAAAAATTTTGGGTGTGTTTGTTTAGAGGATAAAAATGGATAATTGGAGTACAAAAACTCAATACCCAACTATACTAATTTTTTTGTTTTTCCTCCTATATTCCAATCATTTTTATATCTTTCCATAAAATCATCTTATCTATTTTTTAATTTACACTTTACGCTATTATATCCATTGCATTGCCATTATTCATTTTGCATTGTCCTATAAACAAACACAACCTTCAATTAGAAAATTTTATATTGGTAAAATGTTCTTTTCAATTGCTAAATAAAAGTTTTGTTGATTATGTTAGTATAAGAAAAATTTTAAGTGAAACATTAAGAGAATGAACGGGATTTACAAACTTTTTGTTTATGAAGGAAATTTATGGAATATTGTGTGTATAAGGAATTAGTGGTAAATGTCGTATGTATAAAATAAATTTTCTTGAAAATAATGATTAAAATATACACAATAATGATAAAAAGTATTATTTTCAGATAATTAAGGTATCAAGTTGTATTAAAAGAAATATAAATTGCAAAAGAATCGAGTAATGAAACTGCAGAAGGTCAATTAATTAAGATGGAGAATCGCCCAGGTAGATTAATCCTAATCAATGGCCAAAAAGGAAGTCTTAACTCCAACACGTAAGGTAACTTCCAACCCAACTAGTGCATCTGTCTTTGTCATTGATTGTTAAGTATCACTTGCAAACCAGTATTTCAAAATTCCAACAAATAGACGTCCAACCCTATATTATATATGCGGAAAAAAAACACATACAATATTAATTAACTGAAGAAGTACAACCCCATATTTCAAATACAAAAATAATATGTATTGAATAATTGCTGCATACCTTCCAAAACTAGCAAATGTACGAAGGCTCATATAAATTGTTAAAGCAATCCATATGCCAACAAAGCCATTACTTGAAGAGAGAAGAAATAAGCTTCCAATGCTAATAACAGACACAATGACCTGAAAATGAAGAGTAACAACTCATTTATTATGAAATTAACATTCTTTTTTTTCTAGAAAAGTCATGCATGTGTGGATGAAAAATGACAAAAATTGGACAATTACCATAGAATAAGCAGTGTAAGCAAAATCTGATGCTCCAAAGTTCACCCCATCAAGAACAAATGCCAAGGAATTGATTGGTTGTGTTGCCGCGACAAACTGGAGCAAACGGGCGAAACTCAATTAAAAATCTATAAATTCTTACTAAGAAATTTTTTTTCTCCAGAGACAATAAGTATACCGGGATGCCTATAAGCATGAGATGCTTCACTTGCATGTTTTTTGTAAATATTCTCCATCCAAACTGCAATCCAACGCCAAGGAAGACAGCGAGACCAAATCCAAGAACAATGCTTAACTGAAAATAAAAGCACGATGGTTCACTATGAAGAGCAAAATGCAACAGAACTACTCAAAAAATTAAGAATAGTATTCATAGATAGTTGCCCAAGGTAGGAATCTTCTACATCCTGTCAAAAAAATTTTCTCCTGGAATAAACAATATAGTACCTGTAAGACTCGAGACGTGGTGAATACCACCTTTTTCTTATCTCCTTTGGCAAAAGCAGAAGCAAGCATTGCCTGAGAATGGTTAAAAAGCTTTGAGTTAGCTACTTCTTCAATCTATATCAACTTCAATTCCCTAGCAGAGATGACACGGAGCAGTTGAGACTAAGTGTTGTATGGTATAGCCAATTACACTTGCATGCAAACAGGCTCAAATGTTTTCTCTAAAAAGTAATCTGTGTTAACAAAACACGAAGACCATTGAGAGAAACAAGCATGCAAGTTACAAGTTTCTCCTCGATTTCGTTAACCTTCTTCTCTCTTTTAAACTTTTTCCGCGGTAGCTACCTTGACGCGTTAAGTAATAGAATCCTCACCTGCGCAGCTACAGCTAACCCATCAGCAAGGAGAGATGTCGTTAACCAAATCTGCAAACAGATTTGGAATGCTGCCATGGGAATTGATCCCTCGCGTGCAGCCAACGATGCTGCTAGAGTCACACAGAATGTTACAGCCACAACCCTTCCTAATAGTAGAGATCCTGAATGTGCCCAAAAGAGAGATTAAGGGATTGTGTCTCAATAAAGGTTATGACTACTAACGAAATCAATTTCAGAATTGAGAATTAAGAAGAACTACCATCACATCCAGTAATATCTATTGAGTCGATATATTTATTCATAAAAGCAATTATACAATTCCAATATGTGCAAGAGTAGTTGGTGCCAACATCTTACCATTCTTAAGAAATCTGCCAAATTGGAGTTCTTTCAGACTTGGCGGAATAACTTCAACTTTTTGCATCAACCTCAAGAACAAGATCAACGAAATTAAGTATCTGGAATAGAAAAAGGTTTGTAAGAATATAACTGGTTAGTACCACTACTCAATCGTGGAAAGTAAGAAAAGATTGAAGAACCATGCTTTGAAATGAAACGAGAAAAAACTTACTGGGAGACAACATGGGCAATTGCTGCACCACTGACACCCATTCGGCAGGCGAATATCAGAATTGGATCCAAGATAATGTTCATAACATCTCCCACAACTATATTCAATCAATAAATGAGTTGCATTAGTTAATTTTTCACTTTTTTTTAAGTGCTTACTGATTTTTCCTGTTGTCTTCATTTATTTATAGGCCTTTACCATACGCTTCTTTGAAAGTTGATAGTAGAGAAACATCAAGGGAGCATTTTCACAGACCATAGAGGATTGATTTCTTTTAAAGATAAAAAGAGGAACAACAAAACATTTTTTGTACCAGTTGCATATAGAGGAGTTTTGGTATCCTTAAATCCTCGAAAGACGCCTTGCATAGCTAGAGAAAGAAGAACAGCAGGAGCACCAAGGGATCTCAATGTCAAGTATCTGTGTGCAGCTGGGAACATAGGGGAATTCTGCTTGGAAAAAAGAAAAAAGATTTCTTTCTTAGTTTTTGATGGTATCAAAGAAAAATTGTCTTTGCTACATTCAAACAAAAATATAAAACCTTAAACTACTGCCAACGGACATTACTTATAAGTCCTTGTGTTCTGTCATAGTTTGTTTAAATATTTAGAGCCATATTTTGATTGATTTTAATGATATTTTATTCCTATGAAACTTTAGAAAGAAACGAAAGCTATAGTAATTTGCTTTATCATTGTTCAATAGTGGTGTCGAACATTCAAGGAACAAAGATTTCTCTGTTGAGCATTATTTTTTCCTAGATTTACTACGGTAAGACTAATTCTCCCTTCATTAGACAGTCGAATAATTTAGTTATTGACCAATTTCTTTCATTAATTTATACTTTCCTTATTATAATAAAAGCTGTTATTGAAAGTCTACAAAAGAACATTATTATTGGAAAACTTATCCATATCCACATGAGGTGATTAAAACTTTTTTAATTAATTAATCATCTACGAAAACATTGATGCAGCTAATAGGCTCAAAAGAGGTATCAAAATAGCGGGTGCGTGCTTTAATTTTTTCTTTTTATGATTGAAAAATGAAGACTTTAATGGTTATTTCTTTAAACAATCAATCTTAAGGTTTCCTTTGGTAACGGAATGAAGAATCTTCAACTAGAATAGATTTTTTTGTTTCTAATGACTTTGCCTTGCGATTTCAAAGTTTAGTTAATTTTAGTTACTTCGTTCAATGTATTTTTATCATTTTCAGATTGAAAATATAATATGTATGCATCTTTAAAAAATTGGGCATAGCTTAGGGCGATTTTTCAACCCAAGATTCCTATTCAAATTTTGTTTACTGTTGTCAAACGTAATAGAAATAATCTTGTTAATTTGGGTTAAACAAATGTCTCACTTAGCCTACCATACAAAATTCATTTACAAAACTTTTTTATTTTATTTTTCTTCATGTACTTATTTCAAAAGTAATCATGTTAGTCTAGGCTAAGCAAGCTAAAAAAACTCATTTACATCATTTTTATGTTTTTTCAAATACTCAATATTTAAGTATATTTAATATATAAACCATGTTTTACCATTTTTAAATGAGTATATATTTTTTGAGATTTTTAAAAATAGAGATATTTTAAATACATATATACACATGGATGTTTAAAAATCTCAATATATATATATATATATATATCTAAAATGGTAAACTTAGTTTATGTATTAAATGCATTTAGATAAATAAGTGTATAAAGAGAAAAATAAAAAATGTTATAAATCAGTTTTTTTTTTTTGGGCTATGTGAGACATTCGCTTAACCGGAGCTAACAGGATTATTCCTCTATTTGTTTATCTACATGTATCTAACATATAAATTAAGTTTTACCATTTTTCGATGTGTATATATTTTTTTGAGAATTTTAAAGAATAGGATATTTTAAATACATATTCTTTAAAAATCTTAAAAAACATATATTCAAAAATGGTAAACTTAGTTTTTATTTAAACATACTTAAATAAACAAGTATGTGAAGAAAAAATAAAAAAAGAATTATAAATGATTTTTTTAAGATAAGCTAAGTAAGATATTTACTTAGTCGGGGCTAACAGGATACTTATCCATATGTTTTAATCTAATAGATGGATGGATAATGTTTAAAAAGTTGTGTACACGCAAGCATTGGATGGTTGCACCCATCTTTAAAATTCTTATCATTATTATTTTTTGAATACGATGGTCTAGGGAAATGAATTCACCTCAATTTTTTCATTTTTTTATTTTTTGAATTTCAGATTAAAAAATTTAAAATAAAAAATGTAAATTTATCATTTATCTTATTTATCTCAGACCCACATGTTCATAAGAACATTAATAAAAAAAAATTAAAGAATCGGTAAAACAACTGTAAGCATTTAGCGTGCACATAGAATCGGAGCTCATGCTTAAAATAATAAATAATTACGATAATGAATTTCTACTTTCTTCGTCGTGCATGCATTTTCGGAATGGAATACTCAAAGTTGCCATCCCTATATGCCATCGAGTTTGTCTTAGTAGTTATTGTAATATCTAGATGTTATGATGTATACAGAAATATCAAAAAAAAAAATTTGTCTTAATAGTTAAAAAAAATTACTACAACGTCTATTTCTTTTTTCTTTTCTTTTTTTTTTTGAAGTTAAAAAGACTTCAAAAGAAAATTACTACAATGCCGCTCAGTCCTTATTAAGCCCGAAAGAAGATATTTATCATTTTATTGAGAAATTGGGGATACATCATTTTATTGCTAGAATTCATTATTAACGGTTTCTAGCATGCATGCACACGTATTCGAAATATTCCAATAGTTTTGAGTAGCAAGAGCTCAATTTCATTTGAATTGAGGATGCATAGATGTTAATGAAAATGGATTGAATTTTAATATTTATGTTAATTACTACAGCAAATAATTTTTTAAAAATTAATGGGGATTAGAGAAAAACAAGTTTGACTTACGTAGCGTACGCCCATGATATGTAGGCAAAATTTGGCACCGAAGATGAGGCCAATGGCCTGAACAAGTCCAAGCAGTGCCCCAAAAGCCAGTGCTGTTGAAACCGATGGAATATGCCTTTTCCCACCACGCCTTCTTCGCCCAACTTTCTCCAGTTTTGATCTATTTTCTCCACCCGAAGATGACGACGACGACAATGTAGAGCGAATTTCAACCTGCCCTGCGGCTACAACAGCAGTCAAAGCCACAGTCAACCAATTGATTTAAAAATTAAGGTTTTTGTTCTACTAGTTGACTAGTTGAATAAATTGATTAAAATAATAATATAAAAAAATTATGTACTCATTATAGATGGGTACAAAAACAGTTTAGGACAATTGATCAATTATGTGTTTACAAGTGTTGTAGGAAAGTATTTTGGTACCTCTTTTACCTAATTATCTCGGTATTGAAATTGTAAGATGTCTCAATGTTTGATTGCAATATCAGTTGAGATAGATATAAATATATACTAATAAAAAAATTATAGTTGATCAATTACCCCTCAATTGGTGAACTGTCTTTTTTTTTTTTTTTAACAGTACTGGTGGACTTTCTTAATCTGTTGTTAACACGGTACAAGTTAGAATCTTACTATTGAGAGGAGTTGGATTTACTCAGGTAAGACACAGTTTGATAAGTTCTTATTGGGCAGAGTTCGTGCTAATTAATTTGTTACTAAAAGGACCCATATGTTTTCTTACGGATCATATATACACACGAAGCAACTTATCAGCTAATGTACCTGCAGCAATAGGAGTTGCCGTTGCATCGTTAGTTTCAGCATTTGCAGGCGGAGGTAAATGAGGCTTTGGCGTGTTTAAAGATGCTTTTGCTTCGCTACTTATTTTTTCGCAGATGGCGTCTTCTTCGGCCACAAATGATGTTGTTATACTGACAAGAGGGAAGATAGCAATTCTGGACACTTGGTTGAATATGGCTATGGAAACACCCACGGCTGCAAGCTCCACTGGCCCTGCAGTTCACTCAGACACACCGACACAGAAGTTATAACCAGACTCAGTATTAGTACTTTCGGCAATTATTGTCAGCCATGTTACGTTGTTGTATGATCCAAGATTAGAATGAACTTAAAGGGACCTCAGGGCGTTGGAGCTTTTCGTATCACTGACAATACACTAACCTATATGACCAATGAATGCTGTATCTATGAGGGAAGCAATAGGGTCAGCAGCCAGAGCCAGAGCAGCAGGCAATGCAATACGTAATATCTCCCCGCCGATTTCATCCTTCTTGAAAATAAGCCTGGCAATTTCATTTGGGTAAAAAAAAAAGAGAAGAGAGATTAGCTTCCACTAAAATCTGGGTTATTTTCACTCATGCGAATTTTTTCGCATAAATCGTCATGATGTCTGTGACTCAAAACTTCCTGAGAACATGTCTACGGAGTTTTAAAAGTATTTGCAGTTATGGTTATGCAAGTGTAGGAACCTTTGTTTTTCACAAATGATCATATCTTTGATAAATCCAAGTCAGTCATTATATTTATTAACATGCATTTAGTTACGATACCAAAAATTTATTATTTTGATCGGATACCTTAATACCTCAGGTAAATGCATATTAATAACCATAATAGGCAACTTGGATTTATCAAAAGTGTCATGGTTAATGGAAACAAAGAAGTTTTAGACTTGCATATGATATTCTAAAGATCTATATGCATGTTTGTAATAAGTTCTGTGTCATACGTGTAATTGCAATTTATGCAAAAATGCAAGTGCAAATGAACCTAAAAAAATTTAATTCCTAAAAATCAATGCAGCTGTGTGAAGATGACATAAAAAGAAGATTTAGAATGGCAACCTTGCATCCCTGAGAAAGAGATGAAAAGGTGTCTTGACGATTCCATTGCCAGTCGAAGAATCGTCATCAATGTCCTTGGAAGTGGCCAGGGACTCAGGATCCTTGGGCTTATGTTCAGGCCCATTGTCGTCATTTGGTCCAGACTCGGTTTCATTGAGTTTGGCTGCCACCTGTTTGTTGTTGGTCACCAGTGTTGGAGCCTCTCCGTCCTTTGTCACGCTTGAATCATCCATTTGTTACGAGGCTTGATCTAGATTTATATATAAGAAGCTGTTGAGGCTTGTAGTTAACAAGGTAGATTTAATTCAGCGGGAATAACATCCGTTTTCCAGCTGGAACAACACAAATGGAGAATAAGTAAAACTAAGAAGCCATTGATCAGCAGAGCTAGCAAAGAAAAATATAGGCACCAAAAAACCACAAAAGAAACACGACAACGACTTAGAGTTGGTGTTCTAAACAAAACATACAAAGATTGGAGACCAACTGCTAGCTAACTAGCATCAGATGATGAGAAGAAAGAATCCTGCAAATGAGTGGGAGGCTTCAAGGCAGGAAGGCAGGCATGCATGCATGGAGTTGAGGATAGCTAGTAGGTGGGGGACTACAGAACTGGAAGAAGGGGTGATATGTATATATATGTTAGAAATCGTGAATTACGTATGTGGACCGATGTGAATGCTTGCTAAACAAGTAACAGGGAGAGAGGCATATGAACCTCCCTCAGTATAAGCAGTGAAGTGGGACGTATATATCAGATAGGTGGCCATATCTCCGCGTTGAGCGCCAGCTGACCCAAATTCCCAAAAGCATGGAATTCGAGGCAAGAGTCAGCAGAAATCATCAGGAAGTTTCTCTCACCCAAAATTACTGTGCTAAGTTATGTATTAAAATAAATAAATAAATAAATAATAAAAAATCACTGTGCTGTAAACTACACGTTGTGTTTGCTAACGATGCTAATGGTGGGGGCATTGTTAGATAAAATTTTTGGAGAAAAGGGAATGGAGGATGTGATTTGATATGAGTATTTTCTATTTTTTTTATGTAAGTTATGAGTAAGTATTTTTGAACTGAAGTGAAGATATGAGCAATTATTTATTGATATTTGTACATTGCGACTGATATTATATAATTTAGCCCCCTTTTTTTTTACAACCTTCACACTATGAAGGAATTTTCTGTAAATGAGGGGGAATTGGTAAAATCTGCAATTACAACACTTACATGAGGCAGGATTCGAAACCCTACCAGCACGCCACCGGCACGGTGACAAAGATATGAGTAATTATTAGATGTAACGAAAATAAGAAAAAAAATTGATAAGTTAATTATCTTAAAATAATAATTAAAATATAGTTAGTACTTGAAAAGTATGATTATTAGGTGATTAAGATGTTAAATTATCTTAAAAATGATGATTTTTTAACTCCCAGATGAATCCATTAATGAACTGCAGCGGTCTAACAAGTGAAGCCATATTAATAATAAGTAATATTTGCATAACAATACATTGTTGATGCTATGCTGCTTATGATGCCTATCTCGCACTTCTAAAATGTTCGATTTTAGCTACTAATAATGTGCACTAAACTATCACTATTGGCAATAAAAAATTGTACCTTCGCTATATATAATGAATGTTTTATTATATATAATGTTAGAATCAACGAACTTTATTGTTTACACCAAATATTAGTTTGTAAAAGAATTTTTGTTGGTAAAACACTTAAGCCACAAAATATTTACAACCAAGTAAACAATTTCCTTACAAATGAGCATACACGCTAGAAATATTTACAGCAAGATGACCTTGATAGCAACGAATGTTTATTTTTCAGCAAAAATTTAGTCCTAAAAAATAATATTTCCTGTAGTGGTGTTTTTTTCCTTATGGCACTGTAGTGGCGTTTAAGTTGCTCAATTAAAGGATCTCGATCGTTTTGCTTACCCATCCCCATATATTTTCTTAAATTAATCTTCTCCAATTTTATATTAAAATATTTTTTAATATTCGAATCCTATCCTTAATATAAAACATTTATTGAAATAAAATTTAACATAACAAAAATTGATTCGAACTATTAATTAACTTGTGACTAAAACTCTGCTAAAATGGGCCAATTCTATCCCAAAATTATTAGCCCATTTTGAAATTAATTAACCTATTTTCACATATATAAACCAGAAATTCTTAAAATCATGCTCAACTTTATATTTTGCTTCAAGATTAATTTAATCACTGTTGGAAATTGAGATTTTAAGGTCAGTTTGGTGGTTGGTTAACAAATAAGTTCAATTTTATAGATAAATAGAATTAGGGATTGCGTTAATCCCAAAATCCTTGTCAATCTGCCTGATTTACGCCTCCTAGTTCTCTGATATGGAATTAAAGAATCTAGATGTTGCTAAATTGTTGGACCCCGTATAAAAAGGACGTTGGAGTGACTCCATGCAATATTCCAGTTAATGCGATTACGGGCAGATGAAATTTCATGGAAAGAATAAAAATCAGAGGTTAAAGCAATTATTGGGATATGATGTCAGTTTGGTCTTGAAGTTGACCTGGAAAATTAAATAAATACGACAGCTTAGACCATACACATACATGATCTTAATCGTGACTAATGTCGAATAATACTATTATTGTACACTCAGATGTACCTTACTTTAAAGCAGTTATTGGGATATGATGTCAGTTTGGTCTTGAAGTTGACCTGGAAAATTAAATAAATACGACAGCTTAGACCATACACATACATGATCTTAATCGTGACTAATGTCGAATAATACTATTATTGTACACTCAGATGTACCTTACTTTAATTAATTGTTGCTTGAAATAAATACGGAAGAGGACAGATAAAAGTTGAAAATATTGCATGCATGGAAAAGCAATTGTTGTATTAATTAGTCCTAGGAATCTTAATTGGTAATGTGAGGACTCCACCAGCACAAGCTAACCCAGTTACAACCTCTCCTAGATAACATGCAACGTCAATTGATTAGAAAAATGGACTTGGTAGCTAGAATACCAATTGTTGTGGTGCCCAATAACAAGTGCCGACAGAAGGAACCATCCACCTGAAAAAACTACATCGCAGATACATCCCCTGCTGGCTTTGATATTTCCTCCAAACTAAAGTAATTGCAAGCCGCGTGGAAGTTGACGACCTTGTGGTAGTTACAAAAGCCATCCACGCAAGCATTGATGCCATTGCAGCAAAGACATGAATCGCCAAATTGAGAGCCCTCATCGGCGGCATACTCTCCCAGATTCCACGGCAGATTTCTCTGACTTACTTTTGTTGCTGCCGATTAAATATGCATTAACGGATCTAATGGTTGGCTTTTGGAGTCATGTTATTGGGAAATACTTATAAGTTGTCAAAGCTATTTAAGATCGAATGGGGATTGTCTTTTGATTTCACGTCGTTGATCGAATGAAATTTACTCTGCTGATTGCATTTTTAGTCATTTGTTTAACTAGAAAAATTAAATTTTTACCAAGTTAAACTTTCACGTGGACTCATATATGCGGTTCAAGTGCATATCAATTTCAGAGTTTTTCATTCAACATTCATATCTATATTTTTTGAAACATTCTTCCTCCATCGATAGATGATTCCATTAACTATTATAATGTTTTAATGCATGTGTAAATAGATTTAAATAATTTTTGTATTACATATGATTATATATCCACGCAATCCATAATTTTCAAGGGGATATTTTGATTAAAAAAATGAAGGGTATTAAAACCTTTTCTGGTAACATGATAAAGGAAATGATGTTAAAAAAAAAAAATTCATCCATTGAATGTTTAAATGGAATGACAAAATTGAATTTCGAATGGTGTCAACACAAAATATTCACCTTATATTTCTCATAATATGTACAATTATAGCAAAATTTTGATGTGTTTACTTAGTTGGAAGAGATGATGAAAGATTTTTTAAATGCTTTTCCTGTACAGAAACTTCCATCTCATGGCTACATATGAAATGATTGGCCATGGCTAGTTCCGTCCGTCCTCAGTTAAGCACACTGCCGCAGTGGGTCAGAAAGTGGGCGCCCGTATGGGCCAAATCTGGCGCAAGACTCGCGCTGACCACTCTGCCCACACTGGGCCGCCCATAAATTCAGCGGGCCGAGGGGTATTTGTGGAATTTTAACATCTTCCAACCGACTCTAGATGCTCCCCGTGTCAGAAGATCGGGGAATGCACGATGCATCAGATCGGGGAATGCATGTTTCCAAAGAGTCCAACGGAGAAATGGTTAAAAATTAAATATTCGATCATTTTCAGAAAAACTGAAATAATTAAAGTCTTGATTCAGTGCAACTACTTATTTGAAACTTTAGTATAATCAGGTGCAAACTTTATTTTTTTAATTTTTAAAATATTTTTATAAAATTGTTAATCTACATATTTATTTATTGACTTATGTATTAAAATTTACTTTTTTTTTTGGATATGTTATATAATTTTATTTTTATAGACGGCTTTTGGTTAGTTTTAGTCATTTTAAATGATTAAACTATCCTTATTTTAAAAGATCAAAGATATACATGCATGCATCTTTACGATTAATAAAGCTTAATTTACGGACTAAATACACTTTAATTAATAATTTTATAAAAAATTCAAAAAATAAAAGAAAAAGAGTTTTGAACATTGTTGCACTAAAGTTTCAATGCAACCATGAACATTAAATTAGGAGCCATTATTTATAAGAATTATAAGATCCACTACAATATTAAAAGAAGTATAACAATTTTAGTTTTCTACTACATTTTTTAGAGAAACACTTGAAAGAAAGTTAGCAAAATAAGATTCTACGAGCCTGTTCAACAAGCTGAATAAGTAGGTACAAACAATTGGCTAATCCACTAGTTAATAGGTAAAAATTGGATAATATAGCTCAAAATTTTGGAGACCAATCACCCACCTGATCGGAATGCCAACATACCAATTTTAAAAAATCATAGTATCAAAATTGAACTAGCAATTAAATTAGTGACTCAGCAGTTTGGTTCAAACAAATTTGACCATTTCTTCAAACCTCTTTCAACAGTTAAATCGTTATATTTAGCAATTTCTATTTACCTAATAAAAAGATTTTTAATAATTTTAACTTAAAATTTATATCTTAAAATGATTCTAAAATTGATGAATGAATTTAAAGACTAAATTTTTTTTCAAATATGCATTAGTTATACATGATGTGTACATTATTCTATAACCATTATTAAACTACAGAATTTTTATATTTTTATGGGTTTTACAATCACCTCAATTGGTATTACAATTAAGCTATAAGACATTCTTCTAATTTTTGAATAAAATTAATTTATGGTTACACTTGAAAAAATTATTTATGAAGAAAATAAAAATAAATAAGATTATAATTAAAAAATAAATATTGTAAGTTAAGTGTATATACAATATATTGTATATAATCCTGTCTCTTTGTAATATAGATGCAATATTGATTAAACAATGTAGACGTATTTACAAAAATCCCTATTTACTAATTCATGAATTACACTTTTCTCTATATAGAGTAGGTGTCTATTTGAAATTGTAAATTCTCTATGTTGCTTGTGTGCTTGTGTCTCGTTATCAACCTTAACTAGTCATAAAATTCATCTATAATTATGGCTAAATCCTACTTTGCATATTGACAAATTTTAGTTACATAAAAATGCATAGTAAAATAATGGATAATTTACAAATATATTCTCATAATTTGATCATAATTGCAAATATATCTATATAGTTTCAAAAATAGAAAATAAAATAACTCCTATATAATTTGATCGTAATGGTAAACATATCCATCTCATTGTGATGTTATATGGCGTGAGTAAATTTATAAAGATATATAACCATATGTGTATTTTGCAAAAATTAAATATACCTACTTAATTTTTGAAATTGCAAATACACTTACAAAGTATGCATATTTTTTCAAATATACACATCCCATGATGGTATGGTAGTGATGTCATAATGACGTGTGTATATTTACAATTATAATCAAACTATGTAAGGTTATATGTAATTTTTGAAACTGTATGACTATATTTATAATTATGATTAAACTAAATGAGTTCACATGCAAATCACTCGAAAACAATATATGACTAATTGTAATCTTGTTATCAAGGCCTAAATGATATTAGCATTTGTGGTTGACATACAATGTTTTTTTTTAGCATAAGTTGCAACTTTGATTTGAAAATTTTTCTTACCTTTATGGCTAAACAAGTAATGATAAATAATTAATAGCGAAATTAAATTTCTAAACTTGTTAAAGGAAACTCCAAATGAAGAAGTTCCAGGACGGTGTTTTCATTATCTTTTTATAGTAAAATCAGAATTTGGTTAATTAAATAGGAATTTTAGGTCAAGTCCCCACTTGCAACAACTCCAACAGGGCATAAATTATCGTTTAGATTTTGGCAAGACGAAATTCGAATAATAAGTCGCGGTAATTGCAAACAGATCAGACAATATCCTTTTCTTTTTTTCTTTTTCAAGCATACATGTGCTTCTCTTTCTTGAAGTTTCAGAGCTTGCCGCCAACAAAGACTGCTTTTCTCGGTGAAAAAAAGATCGGATATTATTGCACACGTGTGCCATTATGGACTGTCTACTGGTCCTGGCTAGCGGATCCGCGCGTGGGACAAGGTTGTAGCAAGGAAAGATTATTGCCACAATAACCATAATTTATGTTTTTATATCTGACGTGTGAACCCTCGACCAACTTTTCTATCGTCTTATCTGAATATACGTTCCAATAACTTTATCGATCACTTTTTCAAAAAGAAAATTAGTATTATTCTCCCTTGACCAGTGTTAGCTTTATTGGAAAATTTTAATTTATCTTTCTCTTGCAAAAATTATTTATTAAGTTATATATACACTCTTTTTCATTGATTTTTTAAAAATTAGAAAGATATGAAACAAATTCAAAAAATTATTAAACTTCACGCAAATTTAAAAAATAAAAATATTCGTTATGGTCTACTAGCTGGGCTTTTATAAATAGGATTATAATTTGTCTCTTTGTCTCTACCAAAAATAGTTGAGAGTTAATCACCTGCCCGGAGGCACGTGTGGTAGAGTTATATTTGGGTGTAAGCTTTATAGACTGATAGTGACGTACGCAAGTGTAGCATCCCATTTCAATTGCAATTTTCTGATCTGGCTCCGAATCAAAACAAACAACCCTAGAAATTTCTTGCGCGGATAGCATTCCAGTATAAAGCAACTCCGCAACAAATTAAGCGACCCACGCAGAATTAAGATCCTGAGCAAACTCACACAATTTTTTGAATTTTTTGTATTACAATTTAACCTATGTACATAGTCTAATCCTGTCCTCATGGGTGTAAATTTGACAATTTTACTGATAAAATAACTATAGAAATATTGCTCTAAAAAATGGAAGATAAACTCTCGGTAAGGAGATTGAAAATTTGGATTTTCTGTACCCACTCCGAACTCCTCGAACCCACACGAGTAAGAAGGGGAAATATTGGGAAACACGATTCTCTGTTTTCCAGATTTATATGCTGTCCATTTTGATTAAGAATCTCATTGTTAGTTTATTTAGAGAAGTAAGCCACAGGACTGGTCTAGGAAAGATTTAAAATTTTATATACTTATTTTTCAAAATATTAAAATACAAGTACCAATATCTAATAATACATAATTACAGGTCTATTTTGGAACATTTCCTCTGCCAGCGTGACGACACGCGTTCCGCAGAGACATTTGGTAACGCCGCGTGGAGGATAACAATGGGATATGGGTGCGGGACAAACACATCCCACCCAGAGGTCGCCAACTCGCCACGTGGGAATCCAAGTCCGCAGGGGAGCC
>JAXCLR010000081.1:36324730-36337988 GCA_035584095.1 Annona squamosa | reverse complement strand
ATGATAATTATAGATAGTGAAAAGTTTTAGATTGAAAAGTTTTGAGTTGACATTTTTTCTTTGTTGCCAAATACACCTATAATATGATCCTAAGCCCCTTATAAGGTTATTTATACCTTAATTATAGAATTTAAAATCTAGATAATAAGATGTAATGAAATCCACCTTAATCCAATGACATTTAACAATATCTAATCACATCTAATAGCATCTAACGACATCTAACGGGATCTAACGACATCTAACCAAATCTAACTTTTATTATTAATAAGTTAGTCATAATCTAACACTTATAATGTGATCCTAAGCCCCTTATAAGGTCATTTATATTAAAATTACAGAATTTAAAACCTAGATAATAAGATTTAATGAAATCCACCTTAATCTAATGACATCTAACAACATTTAACTGTATTTAACAACATCTAATGACATCTAACAGTATCTAATTACATCTAACGATATCTAACAATATTTAATAACATCTAACCAAATCTAACTTTTGATATTAATAAGTTAATCCTAATTTAACAGCTATAATATGATCCTAGGTCCCTTATAAGGTCATTTATACCTTAATTATAAAAATTAACAATCAGATAATATGATTTAATGAAATAATCAAAATCTAACGGTATCTTACGGGATCTAACCCAATAATATGTTCTTAAGCCCCTTATAAGATAATTTATATCTTAATTACATAATTTAAAAATCAGATAATAGGATTTACAGAAATACACCTATATCTAATGACATCGAATAACATCTAATGAAATTTAACGACATCTAATAGCATTTAACCAGATCTAACAATATCTAACAACATCGAACAACATCTAATAACATCTAATTTTAATATTTTTAAAAATATTTTATCTAAATTTATGTATTTTGCAAAAGATATATGCATAATAATTCATTTTAAACTATGCAAACCTTTAAATAATTTTAAAACTAAATAAATAAAGACATATTAAAATAATAATTAATTTAAATTAAATGAAATAAAAATTTACATAAATATATAAAATTGTAATAATTATATATGACTTTTAAAAAATAAAATTGTAATAAATTATTTTATTTAAATTATATATATAATTGTAATTTAAACAAAACTCAAATATAGATGATGGGCAACATAAACAGAGAAAACTCAAATAACACGATTTAATAAAATTTTTAAAATCTAATGACATCTAACTGGATCTAACCGGATCTAAGTAAATTTAACCAGATCTAATTTTTTATATTCATATGTTAATCCTAATTTAACACCTGTAATACAATGTGAGCCCTTTATAAGGTTATTTGTACCTTAATTATAGAAATTTCAATTGAAGCTCCATGAAAAATGAATTAATTGATGATCCAACTTACTTTTTAGAATGAAGTTATCATACGAATATTTGAAAAATATGTATAAAAACATTTATTATAAAAATGTATAAAAAATAAAAGTATTTCAAAAATTAAAATTTATTATATAAATTTGTTAAAAAAATCAATTAAAATTAAAATATTCATTGAATTTAATGTAAGACTTTGACTTATTATATGAATATTTTTGAGATATTAAAGAGAAAAGAATATTTCTCTTGAAATATAAATCAAACTTTTCTTATTTTAGCTCAAATTTTTTCCTCCCAATTAATTTTTTTCACATTTAATATCTTCAATTCTTGTTCCATCTGACTTGACACCAAGCACTCGTCCATAAAAAAATTCTAAACATATTCATGAGTTAAATGATATTAGGCAAATGATATTCTGCGCTATTGTCTGTTAATTATGGTCATCTCAAATTAACCATTCACACCTACTTAACAGAATGCCATGAGCTTTTCAAGAAAATTATTGAATTTCATAGATATAATTGTAATATTACAAATATTTTATCAATTACAAAGTGAGGAAAGCATTTTACAGCTTAATTATAAATTTTACACACCATGAGTTACAAACAATAGAATTTTACATGCCATGGGCACTTGTCTCATGATACAACTGTTTCCTTAATACAAAATACAGAATCTGGGCTCTTCCATTGCAAGGTCGTTCAGGTTTCCCTGGACATCTTCATCCCACTTAAGGCTTGATGGACTTTCCTTTTTTTATCTTTTATGTGAGGCTTGAGAAACAAGATTAAGATCCATTTGCCTAAAATTGAAAAAGAAAGAATCATTAAAATGATTCAATGGTCAAGGTTAAAGCATAACAGCTTCTCAATATGCTGAACAAGCTTGATACAAGGTTAAAACATAACATATATATTTTTCATGCTCAAATGTGTAATTTTCTCTCAACAAGATTTTCATTGCATTAACACCAAAACAACAATCCAAACTGAAGACAGAAATTAAGGGTGTGTTTGGGAATGGATAAAACTTTTGATGAAAAGTTGTGGAAAGTAGAAGTTGTTAAATGATGTGATATAATAGGGGTAATGATAAGGAATATATAGGATAAAAGTTAAAACAGATAGGTTAGTTGTGTTGGTAGTTGTGTAGAAATGATTGAAAAAACAGATAGTAATATATAAAAAAAATGTGAAGAAATGATTAAAAAATAGGGTAGTTGTGGAGAGTGAAAAGTTTTAGATTAAAAAGTTTTAACTTGACAACTTTTACTTATTACCAAACACACCCTAAAATGAAGCCAAACACATGCTCCCAAAATAGATGATTAAAGAGGCTAACAACCATTGTACTAATCCAGAAAAACATTACACATAACCTCTTCAAGTAAAACATCACAATGACAATACGATAGAACCTATTTAAAATGTAGAAATTTGATGATCCAACATCCCACACAACCAATTTAGCTATGGAAATTTCATAATAAAAAAGCCATGTAGAAACAAACCCATACTCCAAACAACTTGTTTAGCATGCAGAAATCTCACAATCTATTGAAAATACTTTAAGCAACAAAAATTTAATATCTCAAGCAATCTGTATAAATTATTCAAATAGAAATTGATATCCAAACAACTTATCGAAGCATTACATACTTCATATTTAAAAATTTTTCATCAAAAACTTTTTTTCAAAAGTTTATCCAATACCAAACACACCCTAACGCCAATGTTGTTAACTTGATGCCACTATAGGCACATAACACAAGCCTAATTCACCTATCTCAAGGTGCAAGTTTAGGCATTTGGTTAAATATTATCCCTTAAGGCATTTGCTTAAAGAACAGACTCTCTCGGCAGACTATTCTATGTGGCTGTGTAAGAGGTTAGAGAACTGAGAAAAAACATAAAAGGGCATGGATGAGAACTGAGAAAAGCATAAAAGGGCATGGATGTGGAGTCGCATAGAGATGTTTGAAGAACTTCCAAAGAGTGTGGCGGGGTCTAGATAGGTTTGAGAGAGATACACAATTTTCTATAAAGATGTAGAAGCAAATATGGTTGTTCAGTGATTACAAATATATTTGATGGCAACCATCCAAGTGTCTAACTCCAAACCCATCAAATCTCTATCCACTCCCCACCTTGCCTCTATGTTCATCTCTATTGCCTGCTCTGTATGCACATGCTTCAGGTTGTATTCTAGTAAGAAATCCATTAGACAAGGCTAACTTTATCACAATAAGACTGCTCATTAGAAACCAGAAAATTTAATGTTTGGGAAGTAGTAAGCCAGTGGTAGTCTGACAACTGCACTTTTCTTCCAACCAAACATCTCTAGCATGACGCATTGCACATCTAACTATAGGATTTGCAGCCTATTTTTCAAATTTGTAAATTGTCTTAAGTTTGGAACCATGAAGAGATTTTGCTTGAGGTCTTGGACACATGTTCAAAAGAAAATCCTTAATAACATGACATAAATCTCCATAGTATTTTTAAACAGAAAGTCACTAGTAGAAGCACTCAACCAATGTAGCATCTTGCCAAAGTGATCACATTTAAGTTACATAGAGCAAGAAAATGCATGATACCTTCCTAACGATCAGGAAATGCATAAACTATAAAAATAGTACCATCTTAGGCCTCCGAACACTGCACTAAACAAAAAGGTCAAAAAAGCACAAAGGAATCAACAAAGCCACATCCGCCATCTGAACATTTGCAAAACCATCCATATACTATTGAATGGGTTAAAAATGGAAACAACAATGGGTAATGAGATACTAATGATAAAACATTACTCCAACAATAACTCAAATAAATATCGTCGAAGAGGAAAATGCCCAAATTTCTCCAATGATAAACTAATGAGCTAAAAAATAGCACAATGAATTTAGTAGAAGGTAAACGATAATAGGATGTTCACTCACCACAACATATATGCTTTAAGCCATTATCTCCAAACCAACTAATTGGATCCAAGAGAAAATTATAGATCTTTATAAAGAAATGGCTAGAGTAAAAATTGCAGAGGGTCTCCATAGAAACCATAATTATAGGACTTCTTAGCTGGTAGATTGATAGGATCTAACCAAGCCTACAAGAGGAAAGCTGAAAAATTCAAGATAAATAAGGCAAAAAATATATAACAAAGGAAGGGAAAAGAAGTTGGAAAAATAGAAGAATTTGAAAATTCAGTAGCTAGCTTGGAGCATGACGGCATGCTTCCTATCTTGTTGGGAAACAGATGGCTAAGGAGTAACTAAGGATTGCTTGGCTTTTCAATAAAAACCTATGATAACCAGATCTTCACCTTCAAATCATCATTTTCATCTCTAGCAACGTTAATTTCTCACTCACATTCATAGCCGGTTCTTCTTCAGTTTCCTAGTCTCCATTTCCTTCTTTTGTTGTGGAGCACCGAAATGTTCGTGAGAGTAAGATGCGAGAACATGTCATGATTGATAATAGAGAAGAATAGAGGAGACAGGTCAAGGGTAACAACAAGATGGAGGAGGCAAAGGTGCCAGATGGTAATGGCAAGAAGCAAAATGCAAGGCGCGAGGGGAAGGGAGCACGACTATGGCAACTGAAATGCGGAGAAAGGGGGAGAGGCGACGGGATCATGCGGGTGCAGGTGAGTGTAGAATCTATGTGCCCCTCAAAAAATTTTGGATACCGAAAATGCCCTTTACAATCTGAGCTGTTGATTGAAAATGGACTATGGATAACCCGCTTCCCCTGAGAAAATCGTGAGAAGGGCTTCCTACGGGTTGGGCTCCGTCACTTCTTACGGTTTAAAGCATGGGCTTTCTATGCCGTCATCTCTAGATTTATCACTAGATGAGTGTATACAAATTTTTTAAAAATTTTTAAAGTTATATAAACATATTTTAAATTTTTATAGTCAAAAGAATGTATTTAATTATGTAACTTTAAGAAGTCCAAAAAAGATGGTGGACACTTATCTAGGTGAGGCTGACAATGGTACACAATTTTTTTGTTGAAATAGAAGAAAAATTCCTCTTATATCTACAATATTTGCTCTTAATTCTTAATATATCTACAATATTTTACAGATTCCTCTCATATCCTAAATATTTTATCCTATATTTCTATCACACATACATTGTTTTATCCCTCTAAAATTTGTCTAATTTCATCCCTAATATGATTCTTGAATCATTTAATGTCACATTATTATTATCAATTAACTAATATTGGAGTTGAATTGTTTGAATTTAAAAATTTTGGATGGGCAAAATTAGTTTTTAATATAGTAGATAACAATGTGTTAATGGCATGAAATGAAAACATTTAGGACAGAATATCATGTGTATGAGAAATATTTATAAAATGATATGGCTATATTAGAAACTACAGACAAATATTGTGGTATAAGAGAAATTTTCCCTAAAATATTTATGAGGAGAATTCCATTAGTCATTGCATGACTATCCATGCTGTAAATCTCATAGAATCTTTAGTTTATAAATACTGTTCAAGTTTTATAACTGTTGGTCCCGAGTTTATAGCTATTACCCAAGAGGGGAAGGGTGAATTGGGTATTTAAAATTTTTTCTCTTAAACAAAAATTTTCTTTCGTTTGATTTAATCCCCTTAATGAAATAGATGAATAAAATGGAGAGTAATAAAGTAGTAAAAACAGAAATATAAATCCCAATAGTAAGTAACAATTTTATAGTGGTTCGGGCAACCTTTCCTACTCCACTCTTCCAAGCTCACACCCTTTGAGACTTGTGTTCCACTATGTATTATCAAAAACAATTAGAGCAACAGCTCTTTTCTAGATTCCAGCTCTAAGGGGCGTGTACAAATTACAACACAAGTAGGTGACGAGTTCCACTCAAGGCACAACAGTAGTTTGCTTTCCCTTGGTTCAAAACACAAATATTAAACCAAGTATACAAATAATGAATCAAATAAGGAAATCTATACTTTACAGATTGTGTAGGCAGGTTTCAGCTCATGGAAAAATTTGTAGAAAAGATTATTTGATCAACGTTAGAGCATGCAACAAGTTGGAGCTTTGTTCTTCCCTTGAAAACTTGTGTTGATCACTTAATGCTAGGAGAGGATGGTAGTTTGATCTCAATAATTACTTTCTCTAAACTCTAGCACGATCTCTTGAATGCACATTTATAATGGTGGAGTAAATTCGAATATTTGGATGTAGTTGGCACGCATTTAATGCGCCAACGTTTGAATTTTTCTGATCGTCGTGACCCAAGTTGCAGATGAAGTCGACCTCGAGTGCGACTTCACCCAAGTCGCATACTGGAGTAGACTTGGGGTACGACTTCGGTTCCTAGTAAATACCTCAAGTTCCACTTCAGGTCGACTTGATCCTGGACTTGACCCAAGTTGCAGGTGAAGTCGACTTCGGGTGTGACTTCACTTTCTGTATTCACTTGATGAACTTGAGTTTCTTCTAGATCTTGCTTGCTTGTTATTTATCTTGTATTTGTTCTTCCACTGAATACTCAATCTTGAAACTTCGTTACGTTCAATTACTCTTGGGGACTTTGTCTTCATGCCTTGGATTTAGGATGTTTTGATATTCTTAATTTTGCAATCCTTAGAAATAGCCAAATGATTTTTCCTTGAGTAGAACATAGTCTTGGATGATTTTATCATGTGGTCTTGCTTGTCTGAACTATATCCATCTTCAATCTAACTCAAGTCGCATTTGAAGTCGACTTAGGTATACGACTTCACCCATCCGGGGTTCCAGTTTCAACACTGAAAGATTTGAACCCCTAAAGTCAATTGTGAAGTCGACCTGGGTTTGCGACTTCACCCAAGTCGTAATTGGAGTCAACTTGACTTTGCGACTTCACCTGTCTTGGATCCAAAGTTCAACGCTAGAAAGTTTGAGTTCTCAAAGTCGATGGTGGAGTCAACTTGGGTCTGCAACTTCACCCAAGTCGCAGATGGAGTCGACTTGGCCTTATGACTTCATCTGTCTTGGATCAAAATTCAGCTTTGGACTATTTCGCTTCTTTCCAAGTCGATCCTGAAGTCGAATTGGGCATTGACTTGACTCAAGTAGATGTCTAAGTCGACTTGATTTTGCAACTTGATTTGTCAAATTCTGATTTTCATTTTTCTAACCTCTAAATATTTTCACAAAACATATTAGTATCCAATACTTACTCAAATTAAGTTGTTAATCATCAAAACACAGATTTTGCTTAATTTTCCATTGATTCCAACAATAACATGCTGGTCCAAAAAAGTAATCATGGGCTACATATTTAATGCAAATTTTCAAGATCAATTACACATTTATGGAAAAATTAATAATAATAATAATAATAATAATTATTATTATTATTATATCATAAAAAATTTAAAATTTACTTTTGCTTATTGTGTTCTCATTATTACATGTAAGATACAATAAAATAAAATACTTGTCTACTATTTTCAATACATGTCTTGAAATAATTTTAAATCAAATAGAATAACTATTCTTGAAAAATTCCAAGCAAGCCAATCTCTAGTGTCTCACTTGATTTAGTACACGTGTAAAAATAATGGGTTAGTTCTAACATGACTAGCAAGTAAAAATTATTTGAAAGTGGATAATGACCCTATTAAAACTTAATTAAATAAAAAAATAATTATTTAATTCAATGACTTAAAATTTTGACCTTATTTGCAAAATTAAACCCTTCCATTGAGTCCAAAAGCATCAAAAATATAAAAATGACTATTTAGTCATGTAAATTGGAGTTAAAATGGATAAATTATAACCAAACAAAATGGACGGTCCACGTTAAGCCACATTGTCACTGTTTTATTGTAGATGGGCCTCACCAAGGCCTCTCTTACTTAGCCCTTATTGTTATAATGAGCTACAAGTTAATTTTCAAAAACATTTGGATATCAGAAGCATCAAAAATGTCAAATGAACTAAAGTATCAGAAGCAATGGAAAATTTTTTTTGGTTGCAAATACAAGAGCCTCATGCTTCTGACAAAATTCTCCTGCTCTAATGCATTCCTTTAATGGCTCAAAAGCAACTAACAACTGGTTGCCAAAAATGTCATGAAGTCAAATTCCAAATACTTTGAGCATGGTTCACCCAATTAGTTCTAGAATCTGAATTTTGCTAAAACCCAAATTCTTATGCTTATAATAACATCGATGCATATTTCATAAAAATTAAAATAATCATAGCCACCACAAATATACATACATACACATATGAAGAAAAATAATTATATAACTAATAATATTTGGTATAATTGTACCAAGATTCAAAAAAATAATATTTAGCATAATCCATTCATACAACTTTATATTCCTATAATCCATAGGCATAAAAAATTATTTATGCTAAATAAACATCAAAATATATCCTGTATATGATAAAATCTCTTGCAATTAATTCAAAATAATTGTATCAATAAATAAATTCAACTAAAATGTTTATTGAAGCCCAAAATCAATTACCAAATAAAAGTCTACTTGTCTCACAAAATTTCTCTTCTTCCACAACTCTGTTTTTTCAAAATCTTCCTTACGGATGCTTTATACCTAAATTATTAACTTCCTAACCATTTTATAAAAGCTCTCGTAGTTTCTAAGAGATAGGGAATGAGATCAAATTCATTTAAACTTAAAATTTACCTGAACTAATCTTATTTAGGAGATTTCTTATCCCATCCTATCTTATCCCATGGGGCCCATATGCTTGCGGCGGAAATAACGCAAAAATTAATTATTTTTTGCGAAACACCCTACTTAAATCCTAGACCTTTAAGACTTCTGGACCACTTGTATGCCAACTAAGCTATAAGGATTGCTAAAATAACATCTAAAATAAAAATAAAAATATAACCCGTAGCTTATATTTAAATAATTGGGAAAGCCCATTATTAACTATTTGGCCCGACTGGTCAAAGGGTCAACTCTCTCCACGTAGAATATCTTACGTGGACATTGACTAGTCAACTTAAATGTTTATTTATTTTTTAATATTTTACATTCTCCAAACTTTATAAAGTTTCATCCTCGAAACTTGCAATAGTTAAAATAGATCATCGAAAAATTTGGGGTAAATTTTGCGTATATCATCCTTTAGCTCCCGCGTTGCTTCCTGCTCATTGTCGTTGCTCTATTGCACAAGAACACGCCAAATTGTCCTCCTCTTTATTTGCTTCTTGTGATTATCCAATATTCGAATAGGACGTTCTGGATGAGTTAAATCTTCCTCCATCTCATATCATTTGACCGACAAAATATGAGTCGAATCGGTTGCATACTTTTTTAACTGTGAGATATAGAAGATGTTATGAACACTTACTAGCGAACGAGGCAACAAATAGGCAACACCACCATTGGTTTCCAATATCTCGAAAGGTTTGATTTATCAAGGAGATAATTTGCCTTTCACTTGAAATGAGTCACACCTTTAGTAAGAGAGACTTTTGAGAAGATTAGCTCGCCAATTGCAAACTGTTGATCTCTTCGCTTGCCATTAGCATTGTCATACACAAACCCAGAAAAGTGACTATTGGACCTGATGTATAAAGCACACAGACCCAGAAAATATCCATTGGGCCTATGGGCTATGGGCCTCACAGTGTGATATTGTCCGCTCTGGCCTTGCAACCTAGCCGCATGGCTTTAAAACACGTCACACCATATTAAACTTGAGACCCATTTATAAACTACTAGGAACTTTCTTCCCTTTTTGATGTGGGATTTGGTTATGTGCTATTACAAGCCCACCAGCTTCAGCTTGGTTTGTCCCCGAACCACAAACCAACTTTGGGCTTCTGCCTACAGCCCTAATTTTCACTGGTTCAACTCTTCGAACCACATCTACTAGAGGGGGAGCTAGTCTGATACCACTTGTCGCACATAGACTCAGAAAAGTGACCATTGGGCCTATCGTACAGAGCACACAGACCCAGAAAATATCCATTGGGCTTGTGGGCAATGGGCCTCACAGTGTGATATTGTCCGCTCTGGCCTGACAACTTAGCCGCACGACTTTAAAAAACATCTATGGCGCCCCAAACCCGGGCGTCACATCCTGAGCCTTACCTCGGGATCGTATTGATTGGTAAACGTGATCAGGATTGTTACCCTGTACCAAAAGGTATATCTTGAAAATATAAATCCTGTACCCATCACAAGTACGATATGCATAATGTCATGAAAAATCATGAACATATTTATTATATTTCCCTTAAGATGGAAGCTAGCTAGGCGACCATCCGTTCACATCATCTCCCATTTCAGAGAGGGCACCGCCGTCCTTGGCCCTATTTTAGCGACTTGACCATACCAAGGGAGGACAATCGGTCCGCTTATACCCTTCAAGTGGACTTAGTATCCCGTGTACATGAACTTTTCATAAATCTATCTTTAATATGCTAGCATGATTTTTCAATCAGAAACATAGAATCACATCATTTAATATCGCATTTGAAGTAAAAATATCATTTCAACACCATTTAACTAAGGAATGACCATTCTTAAATATATTAGAAATAATTTTCACAATTTCATCAAACAAGTTAAAGAAAAAATTTCATTTATATAAATAATTTAGAAAACAAAATTCATTTAGAAAATTTGCTTGCTTACCTGTGTTCTTTAGCTTTCCGACCCTGCTTTTTCTTTTCTTTTACCCACATGAGAATAATATAATTTTTCATATATTTCTTTTCCTCATATCTCACTTAGTTTTCTAACCCATTTCATTTACATATATCATTTATTTGACTTCTCAAGTCATTATGCACATATATAGTATATATTGCACATATTAGCACATTTCATGGTTTTATACACAACATATATAACCTCATAATTAGGGTAATCACCCCACCAAATAATAATTATTCAATATTTATTATTTATAGGTTCATTAACCTCAATTTTCCATTTATCAATCATTTTCCAAAATACACACATCGGTGCTCCTTTTATGCACACATCGTTACTTCATACTTCATAAATAAATTCCAAAATTTGTAATTAATCATTATACACTCTAAATAGATGTGTAATCATGAAATATATCATATTTTCATGCATTTTTGCACAAAATTACATTTCACAAATCATTCATCACCCTTGCATATCTATCACTTCACATATGCTCATTTGGCAACATATATAATGTATTTTATAAAATTTTCTAAATAAGAAATTTAATCCATATTTTAGTGTATTAATTAACCTTAATTATCACTGCATTTAGGGTATTTTTATGAGGTTTAAATCCACTTACTATAGGTTTCCAAAGCAGCAAGTTTGGAACCCTTTTTTCACCCATTTAACGTATCTTTTGACACATAACCCTAAGCAGCTTAATAAATCCAAATTTGTAGAAATTAATTCCATTTTTGCTAATCTAAATTGAGGGCATTAACACATGTTTTGTTGGAAACAATGACTCAAAACAAAACAAATTGACCAAAGTGTGAGTTTCGATGATTAACAAGAACTAATTTGAGATTATTAAGTGCATATCCTCATGTCCCTTGCTGGGATTTTATTTGGATTTTAGCATTTCATAATACTACATAAAATACCCTAGAAAATGCTACATTTGACACCTCAATTTCCATTAAATTCATGTAATTATTTCTTGTACTCTAGCATTAAATGAAGGGTACTTTTGAGGTGCAATAGTCAACAATGCTTACCTTTTTCAATGTAGGTATTTTTCTAATATTTTATACTTAATCTAAGCCTTCCAAAATAAACATTTCATAATTTCATTCAACCATTTCAAATTTCATCTCAATTCGATTTTCCTAGCTCCCGTTATAGCCGTTTAAAGTTAACGGTTGAAATTGAAATGTGATCAATAAATCATTATACTTATTTCATCAAGAATTTTCATAACCCAATAATTTCATAATACTAAGCCCAACATCATCAACTATCATTTCAAATTTCACTTGAGTTCGCCTTACGAGCGTCGAGTTATGAATTTTCTAGTGTTTTTTTATTAAACTTGTAAATTATCACACCAATGCTCATAATTCATATTAAATGAATTAAAATGATTTTTCATTATGTATTTTCACATTTAAATTAGCAATAATTTATTTTAATCCTATTATCCCATATTAGCTCAAAATGATTAATTACATCATTATCGCTAATCCTTAATCCTAATTGCAAAAATTAGAAAAATCACACTATTGGGTTATAAAAATTCTTGATGAAATGAGTGTTATAATTTATTAATTATATCTCAATTTCAACCGTTAACTTTAAACGACTATAACGGGAGCTAGAAAAATCGGATTGAGATGAAATTTGAAATGGTTGAATGAAATTATGAGATGCTTATTTTAGAAGGCTTGGATTAAGCATAAGATGTTAGGAAAATACCTGCATTGAAAAAGGTAAGCATGGTTGATTATTGCACCTCAAAAGTACCTTTCAATTAATGCTAGAGTACTTGAAATAATTATATGAATTTAATGAATATTGAGGTGTCAAATGCAACATATTTCTAGGGTATTTTGTGTATTTTTATGAAATGATAAAATCTAAAAAAAATCCCAGCAATGAAGGTCTATCATGATGAAGCTACAAGTGCACACAAGAGGCATAGGTAATGTGGCACTATGGGGACGTCTAAGGGGTTATATTGCTGCATATTTTGATTTTTTTATTTTTAAAATATGTACTTATGCAACTGTGGCGCCCCCGATCCGAGGCTCCACACAGTCTTTACTCCGGGGTCGAAAAAGGTTGGTAAACATGACTCAGGATTGTTGCCCTGATCACACGTCAAAGTTTTTTTTTTATATATATAAATATATAACATCAATACAGATAACGTTTTCATTTATCCAACTTGGAAAGCATTTCCCATATCATAGTCTT
>JAXCLR010000081.1:36311194-36324630 GCA_035584095.1 Annona squamosa | reverse complement strand
ACAGACAATTTTTTGGCAAGTAATTGCTTGGATTTCTCTCCTCCGAACCCTTTTCAAGTGGAAAGGGGGTCGGACTAAAGTAATTCTTCTATAAAAAAAAAAAAAAAAATTGAGTCGTTGGATGCACATGTATAATGCGTCGGCTTTTCAGGATGTGCATTTACTGCACGTAACGAAGCACGTCTCACAGCTTGCATACCCAAGCGGGAATAAGGAGGGAAATTTTTTTTAGAGCTGTGAAGAACCAAGAACAACCAAAAGTCCTGGCATAAAAAATCACCAACCAAAAATGGAGAGAGAAAAATCCGTTTAAATTCCTCATGTGAGAGAGATTAGTTTGTGGCGAAATCCATCAGAAATTCATACCTACCAGAAAATCGCAACTCCAAGAGAAAAATCAGGTGCGGGGAGATCGCAGCTGTTGCATAAGGGATCCTTGTTTGCACGAAAACAGGAAGTTAATTTTTTTTCACCTGTTGAATATGATATTATTTTTTAGGACCCGTCAAATGAATCTCTTTGGTCATTAATTTTTTCATCCGTTCAATACAATATTATCACTCGTTGAATTTCTTTGGTCATTTGACTGAAGATTGCAACCCGTTGAATATTGCATAGGGAATTCTGTTGCTTTATTGAGTCTTTTGAATATTATTTTTTATAGTAAATAATGAGAACTAAATGTAGGTGGGAGATGCAACCAATTATGTTTTGTGCTTTTGTATTTGCCATTACAGAGGCTAGTACTAAGCAAAAATTAAATTTGAGATAATCTTTTCTAGTTAGCACAGGTTCAGATAATCTTTTCTAAATTCAATTTGTTTCACCGGATGAAGGTCTAGGTATAAAACATACATATGTATAAGTACTCCCAGATAAAAATTCAATTTCGGCCTTCATAATAAGCACTAACCATGATGCTGCATGTAATGATTATAAGTAACCAATTTTATTATATGCATTAAATAATCATTTGTGAGAGAGTTTTTGTCGCTAAAGTATATAAGTCACAAATTATTTACAACTATTTCCAATAATAATTTTCTTACAAGTTAGCACATGCGGCAATGTTTTTTTAACAGCATACCATTTGTAGCAACGAATTAAAATTTTTGCAACAAACATTTTTTATGAAAATAAAACATATTTATAGCAACGAATTTAAATTTTTGCAACAGACATTTGTTATGAAAATAAAACATATATGTGAAGGTATCAACATGACCAAAGAGATCAAAATTTTTTAAAAGAAGTACATGCAGCCTCACATGTTGAATATGCAATATTTTGCAACTTTCTAAATGAATGATGTCATATTGTAAGGCTAATTTTTACTATGCTTTGGTAGTTGTGGGTCAGCAATACCTAATTAGTTGGCAATATGGATGATCATGTGCAAGAAGATAGTACAAAGGATACTGATGAACAATATGATGCTAGTTCAGAGATGCAATTTGAAGGAGGTGGTGTTTGTAGTAATGATGCTATAGTTAGCATAGGTACCTCTGTCCTAAATGTGCCGCCTGAAGTGAAACTAAGCATCAGTCAAGAATTTGCTACCATTGAAGATGTGTATAAGTTTTACAACACTTATGGTTTTTACTCTAGTTTCAGTATCAGAAAAGATCAATTAATGAAGAAAACAATAGGGGAAATTTTTCGATGTTTGTTCTTATTTTTAAGGGCTAGCATGCGGAAAGCAACAAAAGTGATTGAGCATGGTAAAAGAAAGCCTCGTGAGCATACTCGATGTGATTGTCCATCAAGGATTGTTGTACTATTTCGAAAGGAAAAAATAATTTTCAAGTTACTCATTTTCAAGAGGCTCATAACCATCCTCTTTTTACACCAACCAAGCTTCATTATCTGTGTTCTCATAGAAATATAACAAAAGATCACGTCAATATGATTACCAATATAAAAGTTTCTGGCATTTGTGTGTCAAGATCCATCAATTTTTTGTCATCTAACTTAGGAGGATATTATGAGCTTTGGTACACAGAAAGAGATGTTAGAAATGCATTATGGAGGATTGCGAATATGAAACTTTCCACATATGTTGCATTTGAGGACCTTTTTTTCTTCTGAGATCCTCTGTTCTTTCCACCTCCCTCAGCTTTAGTTTTCCTGAAGAAGATTGTCTAGTTTACTTCTTTCTCAATTGATCCCTCACTGGTGATCATTCCCTCTTTAGGTGATGCCTATCAAGTTCAGCAATAGCACTCTCAACTAAGAGAGTGTTGTTGACTGTGTCACCATAGGTTTTATTGTGGCAAAGAATTACTCGATCGTGAATATTTTCAGCTAGACTGTCCTCAAACTCATGAATTTGACTTTCTTCTTTCCATTTCGAACTTGGAGCAAACAGAAGTAGAGAATTGAATTTATTTTCACGCTCAGCACTGTCATAGTGCCTTTCTTTAATTTTGTAAACTCTCGAGTCTTTGCAATTCTAACAGAAGATGGAAAGAACTTGGTAAAGAAGACCTCATTAAACTTATCCCAGGTCATGTCTGCTTTCCTACTGTTGAAGATACACTACTGTGTCTTCCACCATTAATAGACATCTCTACTAAGTTTAAATGGAGCAAAGAAAACTTTTTGATAGTCATCATAACCTAGAAAGTCAAAGATCTTTTCCATCACCTCAATCCGATACTCAGTGACTAACAATCACCATAGTAAAGGATTGGGGTTTCTGATGATGGAAAGCATTAGCATCTTGCCGATCTATTTGCTGCTATTCAGAACTCCTCATATTTCCTACACCAAAACTTTGCATAACTATTTCTTGAGCTTCACTAGCTCTCCTGTTTACTTGGTACGAGGCCTCCCTTTCTTCTTACCTATCGAAGTCTGACTTCTCTCTTAGAACCCAAGAGCTTAGATTCTAATATGGCCCTTCTCTTTGACTCTCATATATACTAACAATCGAATATTTCTCATCATGTCCGTGGTGATGGAGCTTTTGGTTTCTTAGCACTACTGATGTTGCTGTTGAATAATTTATTCTAGTTGTGCTTGCATTCATTCCCACTGACGAAATGTCTCTGCCTAAAACACTACAAAGTTCTATTCTTGTTCGTTCAGACGTTACTTAAGCATGGTAGTTCTAATTAGAAATTCAACTAAAGCTTTATCCTTCTTTCTAGGCTCAACTTCTGGTTGGTCCTCAGTCTGCTTCTTTCGTGGCTTCTTACGAGGATATTGCTTTAGGTGACTAATTTGGGCATTTTGATCGTTGAAGTGATGTCCATTTTGGCATAGAAGAGAATATGATCTTAGTACATATTATTTCTTAACAAAATATGAACAATCTTAGATTTTATTATATATAAAAATTGATACAACCTAGTTGGCATATTTGCTAAAAGGATAATTTTTTTAAGGTGATTATAAAAATGACATAAGAAACAAACTCGGTTACCATATGAACATGCCTTAGTTGTATGTCCATTAGTACCACAAAAATAGCACATTAACTCAGTTACAATGGGTCATTGGTGACAAAAGTTCCTGATTTCTTCCTGGCATAGGCTTTCTTAGACTCAACTCTAGTATGTACATCTTGACCCTATGACTAAGTAGAGGGTAGCTTGTGAGTAGCCTGAGTAGGTACTTCCCAAGTCTCTACTTCAGTATGGACAAGATTTGGGTTGGGTTCTTGAACAGGAGATACTTCTTTTTTCAGCTATGGACTGGGTTCAACTGCTATCTTTGGCTTGGGTATAGCAAGGGACTCGTCCACAACCTTTGGTAAATCAGTAGCCTTGGGTACATTTACCTCTTCGGGCACATCCTTAGCTTTGGGTACATTTGAAACTTTGGGCTCATCCACTACTTTAGGTATATCAGTAGTATTAGGCACATCCACAGCTTTGGGTACATCCTCAACTCTGGGTACAACAGTAGATGATGTCCTAGATTTTGAAGCAACAACTTTAACCCGAATAGAGGGTTTCCTTAAGGTTGAAGAACCATCCTACTTCGTGTTCCAGCCATCTGAGGTAGGGGTGTAAACTTTTTAGGTATAGGTATAACGTAAATTTCAGCTTTTATTTTCTTAGGATTTTCATCTTCTATGGGTTTCCAGGTACGCAGTTTTTTACATTTATTAGCAAGGGTTTCATTATTTAGGTCAATTTCTAAGTCAGCAGTTACTCGAGTCATTGGTTTCGGACCTTTCTCTCTACTTAGATTTCTAACTCAGGGCTTAATAGGTGTTGGTGGAGGTGTCAGCATACATAGCCTCTAGCATCCTATTCAATTTTTTATTTAGGGCTCGGTGCTGTAGATAGGATTCCTTTCTCTAGGTTAGAATATGCATCTCTGGGGTACTTAGCCTTTCTTAGGCTATATATTTAATGCAATTTTTAAAAAATAAATCACAATTTATAGCAAAATTAATCATGTAATTAAAAAAATTTTAAGTCCACTTTCACTAATCATGTTCTGATTATTATATCTAAGATACAATAAAAATAAATACATGTCCACTATTTTCAATACATGCCTTGAAATAATTTTAAGTAAAATAAAATGACTGCTCTTGAAAATCTTCAACTAATTTAATATCTATTGTCCCACTTGATTTGGTATACTTATAAAAATAATGGGTTAGTTCTAACATGACTAACAAGTAAACAATTATTTAAAAATCGATAATGGCCCAAACACAACTTAATTAAATGATAAAATAATCTTTTAATTTTATAACTTAAAAATTATGCCTCAAATGCAAAATTAAACCCTTTTATTGAGTTTAGAAGCATAAAATATAAAAATTGACTATTTGATCATATAAGTCAGAATTATAATGACCAAATCATAGTAAAATGAAATGAATGACTACTAAGATGCCACATCATTGCTAGCTCTGTTTGGGTTCACACTAGGAAGATCATAGATGACACAGATTAGTGAAAAAAGGGAGAAAATTCATAACTCATCTAGCCTGCCAAAACATTTATGTTTAAAGTAAATAGATATATTAATATACGTATATTTATATATTAACTAAATCAAGCTACGTTGCATATTTCTAGAATGCTTTGACACATTCATTAAATGGCTCAAAAGAAACCAACGATTGGTTGCCAAAAATGGTATGAAGACAAATTCCAAGCACCTTACGCATGCTTCACCAAATTTGTTCCAAAATCTGAATTCTGTACAAACTCGGTAACTCTATGAAAATAAAATTATCAATAATTATTTTTGACTCATTCAGAATGCTAGTTCAAGAGAAACATATGAATTTACATAGGTTCTATATTACTTTTTATCATTTTTGCATTTCATGCATTTTGTGTAGATTTCATGCATTTTAAGTTGAAATCTATGTAGATCATGTCATTTTAACTTGCTAGTAATTGCATTCGATCATTTAGAAATGTATTCACTTGTTTTATCTTTTGTGTAGGCAAAACGATATGATTTGGCTCTTGAATTTTATGGTAAAGTGAAGGGATGGAGAGAAGAAAGTGTATTGCAAGTTAAAGATGATTTTCATTCCAGCAAGGTTGGTGCCCCAACCTCACCAAACAACTGTTCTAGAATTTTCCAAACAGTAAATCAGCCAGCCTCCAGACAGCCTAGTGCTGTGGCTCTAGCTTGTTGGGTGTCGACATCCAAACTCAAGGGGGTACAAATACTTATTTTAGGGTTTGTAAAGAATAACTTAGAGAGCTTGTGACTGTTGTGGGAGAGGGAGGAAAACTTAAGCTTCAAGCTAAGAGGGTGGGTTGAGTGCAGATTCAAGCTGTACACTGTAACATATAGAGTTTCATCTCCTCTTTTCATCTCTCTTTTCATATTGGTTATTCTCTTTGACTAGGTTGATTGTAAAGTTGATTTTGAACGGATTTAGAGTCATGTTTATGGGCTGGAATTTCTTGTGATGAGATATGTGTCGGATTTGATATAATAGACTATGTTATTTTGGTTTTCTTATGTTTGAATGATAAAATAGTTGTGTTATGACTTTGGTTGCTTGAGATTACCCTTGTATATTATGCTTAATGCATTTGCAAGCTTGGCCATCTTATATATTGATTAAATATTCAGGTTTGTGCTTGGAAAAGTAGGATTTTAATGAGGTCTATATATAAGGCATAGGTTTCTATCTTCTTGTGGTTGGATATCAATATGGATAGGAATATACTTATTAACCCTATATAATCATTATTAGGTTATGTAGTTATTAGTCTTATTTTACGTTGTTGCATGGGAATATAGCAATTAACTAAAATAAGGTTACGTTCATATGAATTGAAAAACATATATGAATATAAATGAACCTAGAAATTTCACAACTTTTAATTCTATCTTTGCTATATAAGGCTATCTTTGCACAACTTACTTGAAAAGGAACCAATTTAACATAGGTATAAGTCAATGAATTAATGCTCTCATCTCTTTTAATCATCGTAAGATAAAATCCCTTACAACCACTATTTTAGTTTAGTTTAGTTCAGCTTAATTCATTTCTTTAAATACAAATTTCATTCAATCTATCAATTTTCTTTAGACATTTGAATTTTAAGGTGCGAGTCTATTTAACACAATTTTTGTGAGAACGATACTCTAGTTACTCTTTATTACTTGATCAACACATATACTTGTGTTAAAACGAACATTTTAATTAGGCATATATGCAGCTCATCAAAACCTAAATTCTTGGATGTATAAGACTGTCCATATACATTTCACAAAAATGAAAATAATTATAGCCACCACAAATATATATATACATAATATATGAAGAAAAATAATTATATAACTAATAATATTTAGTATAATTATACCAAAAATAAGTAAAATAATATTTAGCATGAATCCATTAATACAACTTTATATTCCTGTAATCCACAAGCATATAAAATTATTTATGCTAAGTGCACCACCCAAATATATTATTCATTTAAAAAAATCTCTATACAATTAATTCAAAATTAATTATATCGATAAATAAGTTTGACTAAAATATTTATTGAAACCTAAAATCAATTCCCAAATGAAAGTCTACTTGCCTCACAAAATTCTTGTGGCCTTATTTCCTCTTTTCACAACTCTAGCTTCCCAAACCTTTCCTACGGACACCTAAATTCATCAAATTTCCAACCAATTTATAAAAGCTTCCATAGCTTCTAAGAGATAGGAAAAAATGATAAAATCTTATCACTTGAATTTAAAATTAATTTCAATTCCAACCTTATCTTATTTGGTAAAATCTTTATCTTATCTTATCTTGCAATCCCACGTGCTTGGGGCACTGAAAGTGTAAAAAATTATTTTTTTCATTATTTCTCACAGAATCTCTACTTGAACCCTAGACTTCTAAGACCTCCGGACCGCTTGTATGTCAATCGAGCTATATGGGTTGTTGAAATGACATAAAAAAATAAAAATACAACCTATGACAAAGATAAATAATACTTGGGTAAGGTCCATTATTAACCATCTGGCCCGGCTGATCAAAGGGTCAACCCTCACCACTTAGGATATCCCACATTGACTTTGATCGATCAACTTAGAAAATTTTAAGATATTTACATGTATCTATTTTTCATTTGATTGTGTTGACATCTTTACAAATAGTTTAAAATGAGTAGCTATTTCGGCCTCATTTTAGGTCGTCCCGTTCATGTCGATGATTTTAGAAAATAAATGCTCGATTAATCTCCAAATAATTTTTAAGCATTTAATTCTTTTAACAAGTTCAAAATATATCACAGAAGTATTTTTGGATTGTGTTTCACACTTTGATTTTACATCGCTAACGAGAAATTTTTTTATTAAAAGAGCTGAATACAATAGTCCATAAAAAGTGATGATTTCATTGAAATGATGATAAAATGTGTAGAAGGTCTTTCTATGACTTTACAAATGCACGAAAAATCATGTCTGATGAAAATATAAAATGGATAAGTACACGTCACCCCATGTCATGACTCAAAAATGGGTAGTACGTGATACTATGTGCTATGACTTAAAGTAAGTTACATATCAACCACGCAACATGACTAACAAAAATAAATGTATATAGCTTCGCCATATGTCGTGACCTAAAAAGGGTGAATATACTATGCAATGCCCCGTGACTCAAAAAAGGAGAATACATGACGCCACTTGCCATGACTCAAAGTGAGTTTACACTTAGCCCATTGACCCACGATAACTCAATTTGAAACTAGTAAGGGGCCCATCGGCTACACTAGGGACCCTACAAAGCAAGCTAAGTGCACCCTTAGCTTTTGAATTTATATAGCAGATCAGCATGTCCAGCTTTCAACTTTTATACTTGTACAGGAAGACAGCGTCTGCCATATTCAGTCTCTGGATTTCCAAAATAGTCCAGCGTGTTTTGCATACAACTCCTAGATTGAAGATTAGGTGATTTTACCGAAAATTAGGTTTAACCAAATTTTAGAAATATATGGGTCAACTTGGACCAACTAAAAGGTTTAGACCCCATTGGGCTTATTGAAAAGAGTTTAGGCCTAACCGAGTTTGACTCAACAAATTTGGGCCCAACTAGAATATTTTGAACCATCTTGTGAAATTTTAGGCACAAATAAGGTTATTGAAGGGTTTTGGGCCCAATTGGACCTGTTGAAAGGTGTTTGGGCACAACCAGGCTTGCTAAAGGGTGTTAGGGTTTTGGTTGAAATAACTTTGAAGGTTTTGGGCACAACTAGAATGTTTTAAACCATCTTTGTTTTGGACTCATTTGGGCTAGTTGAAAGGTATTTGAGCGCAAGTGAGCCTGTTGAAGAGTTTTAGGCCCACTTGAGAGACACAGGTAGAAGTCACCCCCTGGCTTTACACATATACAAATCGCAATGGATCTATAAGTTCCCAATCTTAGCTTAAGAAGAGGGTTTTCATAGCTTCTCAATGCAAATCATCTTCCCCCTCTTTTGAATTTGCATGTCCATAGGTCGCTACCACCTAGTGGGTCTCGCAGATCATGTGTATTTCCCATACGAGGGCAAAGTGCTAGCAATGAGTCTAATATAAAAACCTCTCATTGTAGTAAGAATGAAAACTATGTAGATCCACCATAATCTGATTGTTTAGATCATGAAAACTAGGTAGGGCCTGATGATTCCGTTCCGGCAACATAATAAGTTGGCATAGTGGCCCTATTTGCATTCCAAAGTTGGGTTGGGCAAAAACAAAAATGATTTTCTTTTAAATCAAGAAGATAAAACTTAAACCCCCGCATTTCAATTCAATCTACCACTTATAGAGTATCGATATGAGGAAATGTAATTTTTTAAAATTATTTTAATTTTAAAAATGGGAGAAAAATATTTAACCTCACATTTCAATTCAATCCACCACCCGGAGGGTATCTATATGAGAAAAACTAATTTAAAAAAAATATTTTTATTTTAAAAAACATGAGAAAAATTCTTAACCCTAAGTTTCGATTCAATTCACCTCTTAAGGAGTATCTATATGGGAAAAAGTAGTTTTCAAAAATTATTTTTATTTTAAGAATGGGCAAAATACTTAATCCCATGTTTCAATTTAATCCACCACCCAAGGAGTATCTACATGGGATAAAAGTAATTTTTTAAGAAAATGATTTTTTTGCTAAAAAGTAAAAAAAATAAAGGAGAAACACTTAATCCTAAATTTTAAATCATCTGCTACCTAGAGATTATAAATAAGATATAGTGAAGTTTTCTACCTTCTTTTTCGAAGTTGGAAAGATGTGAGAGATTTTCTTTTTTTGAAAGGATTTTTTGAGATTTTTTTTTAAAAGGGCTAAAAAAGAAGCATAACTTGGTTGCGAGTTGTCTTCGTTGGGTTGTAAAGCTGTTAGGAGTTGTGGAGTTGTTTCTATTTGGGGTTGTGCTGTGCAAATGAGAGCCCAAGAGGGGTTTGTTTAGAGATTCCTGCAAGTTGGTACATAGTTCCGTGGGTATGTTACATGCTCAAGGTGTATTTGGAAATGGATAAAACTTTTGATGAAAAGTTGTAGAGAGTAGAAGTTGTCAAATGATGTGATATGATACAAGTAATTCCTTCTTGCTTTCTCCCCTCTCTTCACTACTCATCATGTGTTGAGACATGGAAATGCCGTGGCTCATTTTCTTGCAGATTATGTATCTATGTCTTTTTTGGTTTCTCAGGAATGGTGGGACAACCCTCCTCCTGTTCTTTTGGAAAAACTGTGTACAGATAATTTTTTGGCAATGAATTGCTCGGGCTCTCTTATCCCATCCTCCCATCATAGTGGTGGGGAGAGGAGACACGGCGTGACCGTTTTCATAAAAAAAAAAATAAAAAAAAATGCCCCAACCGAAAATAGCTTAGAATGTTGTCACTATTAGCTTGCCGCAAGCCATGGTGTCGTGTAGAAAAGATCCATCGAAGGCTCCTGCAAGATCATGGAAGTTTATAACAACGGGATGCTAATGTTGGCAATCATCCAAAGCCGAAATCGAAGATCGCTTTTCATGTTTCCGACCGATAGCCATGTGACTGTTGCTTCTTTCTGTTCGATGGCCAACCTTGTTCATGATCGAACGCATCTCGCCTCCTCGGGGCCTTTCATTTCTGCTTCAGCTTCTTATTTCTCACATTTTTTTGGGTCATGTGCTCTACCCAGCACTCCTGGTCCAACAACTACTACTACCTTGCTTGATTTGGGCGACTGGCTATGCTGTTGAGATCAATTTGTGGTTCTGTCATCTAAGCAAGTGTTGCTGCTTCCTTCCATATCTATCAGTGAAATAATTATTGACTCACTCCAACAGGCAATAGGAATTTGTCTGCCAAGAATGAAGTCGTCTACTGTTTGCAATCTTATCGTAAGTGCAAAGATTGTAAATTGTAGATTGTAGTATATAAAATATTAATTCATAAGGAATTCGGAACTTAAGACATTATTTTTAAACACTTGCAACTAACACAGAAAGAGTAAAATAAAAAGAAAGAAATATAAAAAAGATGGTTGATCTTAAGAACGTGAAACAAGAATTAAAAGTCAAGAGATATGAGTACTCAGGATCTAGAATTTCACATATATCTTTTGCAATAACTATGTGGATTGCTTATCTAATCCGGATATTATGTTAAGGAGAACTATCTATATATTATCCTTACACTTTCTTTTGAAATCTACAAAATGTACCCTAATCTTCTTAACTACTTATTTTTATAAGATTAAGTCAATTAGAATCTATTAAATTCTGTGGAAGTTTATTGGATTCCTCAAAGTCATCATGCCTATTTTTATGATTCTAGATTTTCGGATTTAATATCTTGATTATTGTATATTAGATTTCTACCTTTCGGTTCTATCATCTAATATATATGAATTATTGCCAAAGTGGGAGATCAAATACCAGATAAGCATTAAATTATAACATATTAAATTAACACAGAATATCTTAAATAATCAAATCACAATATCCGCTACATTAGATGCATGTTATATCCTAAACCCTAGATATCAAGTTTAGTTTAGCATATTTATAATCAAAATCAAATACAAAACAAATATTATATCCAATATCTATCAAAAACAAGATAATTAAAATCAAAAGAAAGAAAGGAAAAATTTATTGATCAAAAGCCTCAATAGTGTATTGATCGCTCTAAGTAACTCCCTGCTTGCTTGTCACCTCTTGCTCTTGACTCCTCCCGCTTTCAGACCTCAACCCTAGCTTCAAGGATATTCTAAGATGCTTTGAGATGTTCCAAGTGAGTGTTTATATATAAATCTGGGGATCACTCGCACATAGAGTCCAAACTGCACTCAAATTGAGCAACCAAGGGTCCACGTGGTTTGAACCATGTGGCACTCTGGAGTGCACAATTTTATGTGCAGCTTTACATAGCTTCGTCCCGTTTTGCCCCAATTCACGTTGAAACTTTCTCGACGCATCCCAACATGTTCTAAAATGCCTTGATCATCATTTTAACTCTTTTAAGAGGCTCATCATTAAATCAAATGTGGTCTAAGTTTGTGAGCTCAGAACTTCTTGAAGAAACACACATTATTCTCAAATGAGCGGACTAACTTCAATTGGTCATTGCTTTTTATTTGAGAGGAGTTACGGGAGCAACAACATATCAACTGAAAGCATTTTTTGAGCCCTTTGACATGACAACTTAGGCTTGCCCAGTTGTGCTTGTTTTTTATGTCAAAATCCACTATTTTTGCATGATTCGGGCTCCGAAATTGCACGTAGTTCCCTACTTTGCACAAATTGCATCAATTGTGAGTGTTTACTCATAAACAATCTAAAGCAATCAATATTCAACTCAAATCATCTCAATCACTCACATTTTTATTCAATTTCATCCAAAATAAATAATATGAAAATGACTCAACATCTACCACCAGGTAGTTGAAGGTGTGGGAATTATTGTTGCAAGTGAATTTGTTGTTGGATGTGGGAAGTTTCCCAAAGCATTTGAGCAGCTACAGAGGTGAAATTGCAGGTGCATTCGGTGTACTCGGTGAGGATGACAGTGCCCCAAGCGACAAAGCTGTTGCTCGATGATTGTTGGTCCATATCTTTACACATGTTTTTTGAAATTTAATAGTCCCACATTAGATTAAGGCTTCCTTGGTGAAGACACGAATAGATGAGCTGGTTGGCTCTTGTTTTCTTGTCACGTCCGACCTATGGACATCTTCATCATCCAAGTTGTTTTTTTTTATGGTGGAGTTGATCCATTCGGTGGCGAGGAGGAACTTGTGGGAGATGGATGGAAGCCATTGGAGAGGTTTGGATGTCACTCTTACCAAAGATGATGGTGGAGATGAGGTCCAGGGCTTTCGCTTTCGGTTGCTCGTATGTTTCAGTTTTCTTGAGCAACTTGCTCCTCTTCGTCTTTTTTTCATACCGTTCTCGGTTCTTCTTCTGTCTGCTTTTTTTATTTTTATTTTTCTTCTCATAGTGTTGCTATTTCAATGCTCTTTTTTCTTTTTCTTTTTTTAACGATCTCCTCATGATGAAGAAATCAACAACGTCAGCCCTATTTCCAGCGGAGACGGTTCGATAGAATTTTTTGTTTGTGATGGCCACTTTTTTCATTTTTATTTTTAATAGAGCCCCAACCTATAGGAAGCCTTCCCCACGAGACAAAAAAGAAAGTAGGGGCATTGTGGTAATTTTATAGTGTAAGTATGTTTAATTTTTTGATAAAATTTGTATTATATATATACAAAATCTCAATCTATTCCATTCATTTGCCGGATCAACTACTAAAACATATGTAGATATAATTTTTCATTATTTGATAATTTTAAAAATATTTGTGTTTAAAAAATTATTTTTTAATAAGATTTCATTATAATTTGTAAAGTTGAAAAATATATTTTATATTAAGAGTTATATTATATTATTTAAAGTTAATGTAATTAAGGTACTCTAAAAAATAACAATTTCATTTATTATATTTGATTT
>JAXCLR010000081.1:36299827-36311094 GCA_035584095.1 Annona squamosa | reverse complement strand
TCATAAAATACCTTCATAATTCCATAATGCATAAAGAATCATCAAATACATGTTAAGTGCATACATATGGCCTACTTCGGTTAGGGTTTCAGAGTTGGCTTCCATAACAGCAACATATTCATGCATATTGTATCCATTTGACCCATTTTGAAGTGTCCAATCATATGTCCATAAAATCAGATTTAGGAATAATCTTTTTAAACCATTTTGGACACTCAAAGTACCTTAAACATAGGATATTTTACCTTCCATAACATTCATAACTCATTTCATTACAATCAACAACAAAAATCATAAGAAAATCATCTATTTGGGCCCACATTTGGACGTCCCACAAGCATACCCTAAAAATTAAGATATATAGCAAATTAATCCATCCCACTTTGGCCATCCAAAGGGCCTTTAATTTAGGGTAATTTATCCTAAGATTTATCCATAAATAATTTAAGCACTTCCTTTTATCATCATATGTAATTCAAAAGAACATGAATTACATCCAAATAAATATGCTCAAATCATACAACAACTTTATGAAACCCTAACCTAAGTAGAGTCCAATATATGCATTAGACATATACAAGTGATTTATATGTGAACTAAATGAAGTATGGATGATTTTAGGATTTTATGATATTTTGCAATTAGGGCTTAATTAAGAAGGGTGATTAAAAATTTAATCACCGGAGCCCAATATGAGTGAAGGTGACTAAAGGGGCATAATGAGGATAAAAACATGCTAATGTGCATGAATATTTAGTTTAATTTTCATGATTTAATTAATGGTGATTAAAATAGAAATTATGGAATTATATTGAAAAACCCTAGAAAATTCATAACTTAACTCCTGTAAGGTGGATTCAAGTAAAATTTGAAGCGAAAGTTGATGATATTGGGCTTGGTATTATGGAATTATTGAATTATAAAAATCCTTGATGAATTAGATTAATGAAATTTGAAACAGTTGAATGAAATCATGAGATTAACATTTTGAAAGGTTTAGATTAAGCTAATTATGTTGGAAAAATGCTTGCATTAGAAAAGGTGTATACAGTTGACTTTTACCTCAAAAGTATCATGCATTTTGGCAAAAGTGCATGAATTAATTGCAATCTTTAAGGGTCTAAATACGTGTCAAATGTAGGCAAAATACAGCTTATTTTGTGCTTAAAAATGTGGGAAAATTCGTGGTTTATGCTGCTAGAATTAATGAGCTAGAGGTGAGCTCAAAGAGAGCTAGGCAAGGTGGCAATGCATAGACGTTCCAAGCAGTTGCTGTTTGGATTTTTGTGAATTTTTATTTTATAAATAATGCACATAAATAGCTGGCATGTTGGGATGTATAAATCAGCATCTAATTATGTGAAAAAAATCCAAGAAAAATCATGAATTGCAGCTGCCATGAAAGGTGGAAAAAATGGACAGCTTGTTTACACATGTGGACGTCCCATGTTGATGTAGCTATAATGATTTTTATTAAATTTTTTAACACCATTGATACATGAATTAAAGATTAATAAGGTGTATAATTTACCCTTAAATTAGGGTTGATAAAAAAAATGAAAATGCTGGAAAATGGAGGCAGTTATGGACGTGTAAGGGCTAGACAATTGGACAGTTGAGATAAGAGCATAATTTTGGATTTCTAAAAATTGATAAAAAATCATTTTACTTGGCTGTGAGTTCACCAGCACATAGGGGGATAAACCTGCATTCAATAATGTGGAAAATGCTCCAAAAGTGGGGCCCATAGCTGGAAAAAATCCAGCTCTACAAAGGCATTGCACGTTCACATGATTTGGGCATTTTGCTAAGTGTTGAAACTTGCACCCCAAGGCAGCAGCTCACGTCCAGCATCTAGCCCATCCAAGAAGGAAAAGAAAGGAGAAAAGGAGAGAGCACCCATTTAATCAAGTAAGTATATGATTATCTTGATTTTATGTTTCAAATTTGGAAATTATATGATATTACAAACCAAAATATGAATGAAGTAGTAAACAAAGGATTTTCACCATGAAAATTTGTTTACAAGTTCATTATATGATGATTAAGGGAAAACCAAAATTTTAGATTGAAATATTAAGTAGGTTTCAAATTTAAAATCCAAGAAAATTAACCAAAACAGGGTAAAACAAGTGACAGGATCAACTATAGAAAATAATTTTTAATCATTTTTATATAAGGAATTTTGAGCTGAAAAGTTTTAGGATATATAAGACATATTTAGGATCACAAAAAAATTAAAAATTAGGTCTTTATGGGTATAAATATACCCAATGATTTACATGATTAAAGCTGACTAGAAATGGAAGTTGCGGTCAAGCAAGGTAAAAATACCAAAATAAATACAAATGCTTAATTTTTATGTTGAAAATATTTATTTTGGTTAATTCATATAGTTATTAAAGTATTAAATAAATTTCAGATCAAAAATACTTGATTTGATACTAATTTAAGATTTTGAGATTTCAGTACGCCTGATTACTGCATATATGAATAGTTGGAGAATAAATGAAAAAGAAATATGAAACCTATGTAGAAATGATCTAAATTGATATATATATGTTAATATCCTAAATTTGGATTAGTAAAAGTTGGATTAATTGTTGAAAATTCGGATTTAGAAAACTGTTTAGGGTTATGTGTTGAAAAACACGTTAAACGTGTGAAAAATGGGTTCCAAAGTTACTGTTTTGGAAACCTATGATTAGTGAATTTAAATTTCAGAAAAATAACCTAAACAAAGTGGTAATTAGGGGTAATTATCATGCTGAATTAGTGACTAAGTTGCTGACTTAGAAAATTTTATGTCTCATATATGTGTTGTCAAATGGGCATTTGTGAAAGGATAAACATGCATATGTGATAAATAACTTATGTAATCTTATTTTATGCAAAAATGCATAAAAATATAAAATTTTGTAAATATATTTCTGTTTAGAATTACATGATGTTAATCTCAAACTTTGGGAATAATTAATAAGGCTTAAGGTAATAACGAGTGCTTAAAATGAGCAACGATGTGTGAAAAATAAAAAATATGTTAAAAAATGATAAATGGAGGTAATGAACCTCCAAATAATGATTTTAATGAAAGATTATTGCATGTATGTAAGTTTACCCTACATAAGGGTATTAAAAATGAATAATGTGATGTATAGGTTAGGATACGTATGAACACCCAACTTGAAAGAGAAGTGGGCTAAGTTAGTGTAATATAAGTCCAAATGGATTTATGTAGCTTAGAAAACCTAAGAAATATAAGTACTTGAAGATGATGCAAATAAATGAAATGTTATTTTCATTTATCTAGGCAAAGGCATGGAGAAAAATGGAAGAAAAGGATTAAAGCGATCTTAGGCAAGCAAGCAAACTTTCTAAAATGCTATTTTCTTTTTATGTGATTGATATGATTGAAATGTTTATGTTTATATTTTAACGAATGGGCAAGCACAAGTTTTGAAAATGATGGCTTTAATGAAAAACCAAAAGTTTTGAAAAATGACGGCTTTAATGAAAAGTCGTAAGTTTTGGAAAAAAATAGCTTTAAGGAAAAGCCTCAACGTTTGCTTCATGGGGAGCAAGCATTACATTTTAAGATATGGATTTCATCATCAATGTTGCCAAAGATTGGCAATGCTTTATGTTAATGCAATTGAGAATTTTTCTTATGAGTAAATAAGTTCTCCATGATAATATTTTCAAAGGATTTCATATTTGATGCCAATGATTTTAAGAATTTTCTTTTAAGTAAGCAAGTTCTTTGTAATATTGTTTTAAAAGTATTTTATAAGAAAAAGGAAATTTTGCCCTTTATCACAGAGCAACAAATGTAAATAAGTTTTAAATTTCTTTTATGATGTTTAATGATAAATAATCATGTTATAAAAGAAAAAAAGGAAAAAAGGAGATTTAATTTATTAAAAAGATTTTTTTTTCTAGGTCTTGATAATTAAATAATAAATGATGATTTGGACATAGTTCATATGTTTTGAAATGATATTCAAAAAGTTTTGATTTCCTTTCGATAAGAAAATCTATGTTGAAAATATCTTGAAAAATGTTTATACAGATGTGTTGAAAGGGATTTAAGGATGACCAACCTTTTATGTTGATTTCATAAAATGGTTTGATTTCGAATTGCTAAATGGTATGCAAAAGATTATGCAAGCCCTTTATATAAAAATGACAAAATTAATATGTGGACAAGAAATTGATTTTAAGGTGATTGAGAAGGAGTTAGCACAACTGCATAACTTTAGTAAGCAAAAGGCTCCGAAATTGAAACTAAGAAAATGTTAGAAAATATATAGTTTAATTTAAAAAATTCAAAGGTTTTGAAATTCTTTTATAAGAATTTTAAGATGTATTATTTTTCTAACATTTCAAATGTTTATCCAAAATTTTACTCAAAATGTTTTTAAAAAAAATTAAGGAAAGTCATCCAAAAATTAGATTTCAAATAACAACTTGTTAAAGTGGGTGCACTCGCTTACAAGTTGACATGGACTGCGGTCTGTGATGTATTTTTAAAAATGATTTTTAAAGATATAAACTTCAGTCTAAGATTTTTATGGTTATGGATGCAGATAGAGGTCTGTGATCCCAGTTTAAAAGGACATAGGTTGCAATCTGTGGTTCTTCAAATCAAACGGACTGTGGTCCGTCATAATAATGTACGGTGCACCAGTACAAGAAACAGGCAGGTTGTAGAGCACGGTTGGGATGACCGAGGCCCACTCTACATAAGGCCAAGTCGCTAAGGGATGATAAGAGTGCCAGCGGCGCCCCCTTGAGATGGGAGTAGGATATATAAACAGCCGCCTGGCTAGCATGCTGTTAAGGATTCTCTTCCAAAATGTAGCATGATCACTTGGTAAGTGTCACTACTGGATGGGAAAAAATGTGTTTACATACGTTTTGCTTTTCAAAAGCCCAAAGATTGGGATATAAAAGCCTTTATACAAAAAGTTATCATAAATTAGATTTCTATGGACCATTATGCATAAGTTACCCTAAAAGCAGGGTGTTTTACACAAAATCTGTAAATATTAAGAATAAAAAATAGTTTTTATGCAAAAGTTTTCATGAAAAGGATTTATGACTTATTTGCTATAAACAAGCCCCAAGATGGGGATTATAAAAAATGGTTTATGTTGAAAAATATTTTAGACATAAGAATGTCCATTTCCAAAAGGTTTATGTAGGAAAAATGGTCGGACAAGAGAATGTTTATTTCCTAAAGGGATTTATGTTGAAAAATATTTTGGACATAAGAATGTCCATTTCCAAAGGGTTTATGTTGAAAAATGGTTGTACATGAGAATGTCCATTTCCTAAAGGAATTTACATTGGAACATGTGTGGACAAAAAAAGTCCATTTCTAAAATAGTTTAAGGGATAAAGGTGTTTATGGACATATGAATGTCCATTGCCAAAAAAAGGCTTATGTAAAATGTATTTTGGACATGAAAACGTCCATTACCAAAGTGTTTATGTGAAAAATATTTTAGGATGTATAAACGTCCAATTCCAACAAGGTTTAAGTGAAAAAGTATTTTAGGACGTATGAACATCCAATGTCAAAATAATTTATGTGGAAAAAAGTCTTTTCGTGGACATGAGAATATTCATTGTCAAATATGGTTTATGTCAAGATGTTTTGGGACATAAAATGTCCCCTTACCAAAATAATTTATGAGAAAAATATTTTAGGAAAAGATTTTCAAGGAAAGTCTTGCCCCAAAAGGCTTGTTTACTGAGTTATCACTCACATTTTATTTTTCAAACCTGAGACATGTACTGGGAGACTCAAGGGGTCGAGGACCTAAAAATTGAGAAAAGGTATGAGATAGTACCATGTGGGCTAAAAAGATTAGCCATGGTGAGTGGAATGATATGAATGGAAGTATTCAGGTATGTTGACGTATATGAACTTGTGTAAAGTTCTGAGTTTTAGGTGAACTAATGATTGAATAGATGTATGTATGTATGCAACAGAAGTACCATGATTAGGTCAAGAGGACCTTTAATGTATAAGTGCATGTTGAGAAGTTATAAAGGATATGTATAAGTATACCATTACTTATGTTATAAATGAAATGATGATGAATGGTGAAACGAAAAAAATTTGGACGAGTTTCAATTAAAATCCCGCTGCGTGATCAGGGCAATAATTCCGATCCACATTTACCAATCGATAAGATCTTGAGGTAAGAAAGTGACGTCTCAATTTGGAACGCCATAGAAGCTATTCAAGCTACAGAAATAGAAGCCGACGAATTGCCTTTGTCAAGCCGGATTGTAGAAGAGCAGCTTGAGTTTCCTACTGATGTGGCAGAAAGTTCCCCAGCCCATGATCTTCCATTAACTTCAAATAATTATGAAAAGTTCAAATCTGAGCAGGAAGCAAAACTAAAGGAATGGTTAGAACAGACCAAAAGACACACCTTGTCATCGGGACATTATAGAATTTCTTGTGCTACAGACTATGAAAAATGGACCATATGAAATCATTTTCAAGGGCTCAGCTTCCTTCGCAGGACATTTTGTCTTTGCTCGAGCTTTTCCTCCATTTGTCTTCTCCGAGCAAGCAGCGGTGAGAGTAGCAGCTACAGTAACTCATCTAACAATCATGGCAGATGAAACAGATACCATTAGGAGAAGAAAATTTATGAGAAACCGTCTTCTTTCAAGGAAGCAGTTTGTTGTTGATGTTTTACATCCAAGGAACGCTAATGTCTCCAAGGAAGAATTAAAAAAAAAACCAAATACAATCTTTGCATTCAAAGTCCACACTCATCTCGGTGGTGGAAAATCCACAGGCTTTGGTCTGATACGTTGGAGAATGCCAAGAAGTACGAACCTAAGTACAGGCTCATTAGGAATGGAATAGCTACCGAGGAAAAGAAATCAAAAAGCTTGGCGGGACTGGAATAACATTGTGGACAACAACTATTATGACAAGACAAGACATGCAGCCGAGTACAAACTCTACAGGGCGTGGTTTCATATGCAAGCTGGGTTGCAAAGTTGCTTTCCGTTCAAGTCACGTTCAATTCAAGGAACTAAACATAGGCAATTTCTCTCACGCGGAATTGCCACATATAAAAAAACTGTGACATGTGCGCAAACCTGTCGTCTTGAACGAGTGTTGCCTTTGAACATTAATTCCACGTGGACATGGCCAGGCGCCCAAATTTTTGTTTCGCCATGAAACTAGCTACCACAACCATCTGAACCCTAAAAATATGCCCCTTAAGCTCTCATTTGGGGACGACACGGGAAGAGAGACGTGAAGAGAGGAACAGGAGACAAGCTCTTACACTCAAAAAGAAAAAAAAGTGAGGATGTAAGTTCTCAGCCTTTTTTTTAAGTCTTTTTTTAAAAAATATATATAAATGATAACTCATAAAAATGCGAGTATCATGCCCCATTTTAGACTGTATTTGTGCATTAGTCTAAGAGATTAAGCATAGTTTGTATCCATTTAGCTTAATTTTCACTCGCATTGCATTTTAGGAGAGCATTATTTAGTTTTTATGTATTTTTGGCATAAATTAGGCATTTTTAATCCATTTATTTAGTTTATGTAATTTCTGCAAGAAGGACAAGAAAATTACAAGCAATGTGGGCAAAGCGGATGCAAATCAGAACCAAGTCACAAGGCAGGTGGATGAGGACAGGTGCCGACCAATGGCACCCAGGCGCCAACCTACATGCCATTGCCAGAACTCTAACATAATCCAACAACTAGTAGCTTCCAGGGAGTTGGCGCTTAGGCACCAAGGCATGAAGTCCTAGGGTTTCTAAAAAGGTTTCCAAGTTACCCAACACACAGGGAGTTGGCACCCAGGTTCTAGCTAGGGGCGCCTAGGCGCAACTACGCATCCATATGCGCGTAGATTTCTGCACATGTGCTGCGCAAGCTACCCATTATAAATAGAAACCTAGGGCTGTGTGCAAGAGAGTTCCAAAGGCCATAGATAGAGACATGGAGAGGTTCGTGGCTGCTGTGGAGAAAAGGGAGAAAACGAAAGCTTCAAGGGAGGAAAGAAGAGCAAGTGGAGATCCAAGTCATCACCGCAAATCCATTGAGTTTCATCTCCTCTTCTCATCTATCTCTACCTATTCATTATTTTCCTTGCTTTGGATGATTGTAAACTCGATTTTAATGGGAATTGAAGTCATGTTTATGGGCTGAACCTTCCTATGGTGGGAGATATGTAGGATTTGATCTCATATCTTATGATATTTGGTTTTCTTATACTTGAATAGATAATATTGTTGTTCTGTGAGTTGCTTGAGATTACCCTTATATATCATTCTTAATGAGTTTACAAGCTTTGAAACCTTGTGAATTGATTGAATATTCAGATTCATGCTTGGAAAAGTGGAATTTGAATAAGATCCATATATAAGGCACAGGTATTCTAGCCCTTGTTTGTGTTGGATGTTAATATGGATAGGAATATACCTATTAACCCTGTGTAATCTTAATTAGGTTATGTTGTTATCAACCTTGTTTTACCTGTGTGCATGGGAACATAACATATAATTAAAACTTGATTAGGTTTGTATGTGTTGGAAGACATATGTGAATATGAATGAACCTAGATTAGTGATCTCTACACAACTAACTTAAATGGGACCAAATAACATAGCTATGATTTAATGAATTCATATTCCCACCTATCTGAATCATCTCAAGGCAATCTTGGCAGTATCCACTCCACTTTGTTCATTTTCTGCTTTCTTAGTTAATTTAATTCAATTCATTAAAAGCAAACTGTCATTAATTTATCAATTCACTTAGACAGTTGAGATTCGAAGTGCTAATCCGTTTAACACAATCCTCGTGGGAACGATACTCTACTCACTCTTTATTACTTGATTGGCACGTATACTTGCATTAAAATGAGTATTTTAATAGACATATACGCAGCTCGTCAAGTTTTTGGCGCCGTTGTCGGGGATTGGTTTAAACTTAGTACCTGACAATTTCAGTTGTCTTCTGTGAGTGTGTATATATTATACATAGATTTTCTTTTCTTTCTTTGCTTTTGATAAAATTTTATTTCAGGGATCTTTATATTGCCATTTTCAATGGCTTCAAACGCTTAGCATTGGCCACATGCAGAATTTTCGACACTAAGTATGATGGGTTTTCATAAGTATGACAATATATGGGCACCTCCAGCTCAATTTGCAGATTTTGACAATCAAATGCTAGATATGAACAATTTTTATTCAACTTAGAGCGATTTGTGCAGAGCCGAGGGACATTTGTCAATTCAATGCGTATATTACTTAGCATTCGTGGGATATCTTGATCGTTCTAATGATGCACAAGACAACTATGGAGACCCGTAATTAGAAAATATGATGCCAACAGAATTTCAAGCATATCAAGAAGGGGAGTCATCACCACATGAAAGCAATTTATCTTTAGAGGACATGTTCATGCAATTCATAAAAAGTCAAATGTAGTTTAATGAGAACATGCAGAAATAGGTGGAGCAATTGGTGATTGCACTCCAATGCCAGCATCAAGAAGCATCTTTTGGTCATATAGAAGAAATTTCAGCAGAAGATGAGTTGGAACAGGGCTGTGAAGTCACTCTGAGTACTAATGCAGATATATCCATAGATGTGATAAATCAAACTATACCTCAGCATGTTCTTGAACAAATGGCCGAGCCAATGGAAAGCCAGGAAGTGGAAGAAGAAATTGATGAAGAAATAGAGGTTGATATAGTGGATAAAGTTGAAAATTATCATATCAACACTCCTTTAATTGGTCTTCTCGAAATTCAGGTGCAACAAGACTTAATCGATCAATGCAAAGCCTTGGAAAGCAACATCTTCAAGCCATCATTTGTTCAAGACCCTGAAAACCTCTTCTATAGTCTCTATGAAATTCAAGAAAAGAGGCTAATTGATCCATTTGAAGAGGCTAAGAAGGGAGCTGAACTTCCAGTGCACAATATGCTTGGAAGGAAGTCCGATAGAGCGGGAATTGGCTAATCATAGTGGATTGTCAGGCTGAAGACGATAAATTTAGCACTGAATGAGAGACAACCCATTACACTTTTGGATTTTTGATTCAAGAATAAAGTAGTCATCTCCTAAGACAAGGAATGACAGGATTATCATGCTTAAATATGGATTTTCAATCCACTTTGAAGTCAATAAATGATGGAAGCAAGGAGTTTCAAGTTTATATTCATTATTCAAGACAAGACAATACAGTCGGAGTGAGGTTTCGGCCTCAATTTGGTGCCCGACACTAAGTTTTCGCAAAAGAATACGTTGCAGCAAGTTGGGATCAGAGAAGCGGCACTCCGGCACCATGATTCGGTGCCTCAGTGCTATATTTTTCAAGGAAATAACATGTTGTAACTTTTGAGGCAGCAAGTCAGCGCCTAGGCCTTAATTTTTCACACCCTGGCGCCACCCCCCTGTCAGCATAAAAAAAAAAAAAAGCAAAACACGAGTTTTCAGCATGCCAACTTCAACTGGCCATAACTTTTGATCTCGGACGAGTTGTGGGAGCTACCACATATCAATGAAAAACATTTTTCGAGCTCATTGACATGAAAACCATGGTTTTCTTAGTTGATATCATTTTCAAAATCAAAATCCTCCATCTTTGCATATTTTGGGCCATTGAAGTTCCACGCAATTCGTTTTACTACTTTTAGTGAATCACCTATTTTGTTACTATAAATAAAAGGTGTGCAAGTGAGTGGTTTACATTTCTTATATAATTGTGGGCATGTGGATGTGTTGCTTGTGGGTAAATTTTTGGTTCTAGTTATTCCATTATTTTTTGTGTGGCTAAGAGTTAAAAGTGGTGGAGGAGTTTATGGATTGCACTTGTGCTATCAATCATATGACTTGAAATTCGAGTTGGAGTATCTGAGAAGAGCTTCTATGAAATATATTTGGGGTGTAGAGCCCTAGACATTTAAGCTTGCATTTCCCCTTTCAATATTGTGCTACTCGATTTCTTCCTTCTTCCTATTTGTGATGTCACTCTCAACCGCTCTCAACCAATGTGAGGTTGACCAACTTGGAGAATCTAATGGCAACCCAAGCTCAGTTTCTACAGCTATCTATTCAGGCTATGGAGGTGCACTTTTAAAGACTCATGGAGGACCGACATATTGATATGAAGGCTTTGTTGGCCCCAAGTTAATGGCAAAACCCAAGAGGGGAGGGGTGAATTGGGTTCTTAAAAAATTCTTTGGTAACTTAAAAACTTAACC
>JAXCLR010000081.1:36262127-36291653 GCA_035584095.1 Annona squamosa | reverse complement strand
TATACAATGATTCAGTGTATAATGACAGGCATGTAAAGATACTTTGAATGAAATGATGAATTTTATTACAAGTGAAAAATCACAATGTATGATGATTGTCATGTCAAGATTATGAATGATGACAGATGAATAATCGAAAAAAAAATTTAGACACACTCCAATTAAGAACCCGCCGCGTGATCAGGGCAATAATCTTGATTCACATTTACCAATCGATAGACCTTGAGGTAAGGAAGTGACGTCTCGGTTCGAGGCACCACAATTTCCACGTAAATTTTTGCATTTTTTTATTTTATTATAAAAATGCCATAAATTCCATTAATGTGCCACATATGCACTTGGTTGCAATTAGTCAACATTTGCATTAATGTAGTTGACTTTAATTATTTTAATCTATCCTAAATGCATCCTACAATGACATGTGTCCGTGGTTCATACAAATATCAATACTTGCTTTAATGCCAATTCACCTTTAATGCCCATAAGTCAAATGCCTTAATTACATCACATCATTAATATTTAATCATACTTAACACATGTTATTTAGGATTTTCTAACAAAGTTCAACATAATCCCATCCATTCATAATTTAGAGCACCTTAGCTTAGCCATACAGAAACAATTTCATCTCAAACTGATGAATGTATGCTAAGATATTAGAAAAATGAATTTAATTCATAAAATATCATACAATCTTAGTCATTTAACCCCTTTCCATTCATAATTTTTATGTTCTTAGGCTTTCTCTTAAATTTTCAAGTCATTCTACCTTATAAATCATAATATATAAATATATCAAGTATTAAATTCATAAATAAAATTATAAATAACATAAATTGCACTTGCCACATAAGCATTTTTCATCCTTTAGTATGCATAATTATCATAATAATCATAGGTGATTAACTTAATTACCTTGCTTGAATGAATTTCCCTAATCCCATCCTAATACAAGCTCTAAGCTACATTTGTTACACTTGAAAATAGGTGGGGTTTCACAGGAGTTTAGTTAGAAGGAGGGCCCACGCTAGGGCTTCATTTGCACCTGGTTGTCTTTCTATCCTCTTCTCTTTCTGTTTTCTACTTATTCTTCTTTTCTTTCCTATTTTTCAACTCGATCTAGCCCTAGATATTTTCAAAAACTCTACCAAGTTCTTTGAAGATCATTGATTCAATGAAGAAAGCTCAAAACCTTGGAGATTCAAGTCTAGGATTGCTGTTTTTGAAAGAAATCACAATCGAGGTAGTAGATGTCACCTCTTCTTGATTTAGTGGTGAAATCTCGTGTTAAGCTTGATATAAGGTTGGTGGGAATGTGTATGTCCAATAACTTCGTGGTTTGGGGCATAGGGTTAGCAGGGTTTATGGGGAATCTACTATTAATGTATGATTTTTATGAAATTAATGACTCATTAGTAGTTTTTACGTCATTAAAATGTGACGTTACTCGATTGTGATAGTTGGTATATTGAATTTAAAGTAAACATTGTAAATTTTGTTGATGTTGTGTGTGATTTGTGACATTTATTTTTATTTATTATGTATGATGTGTTATTTAAGATGGGTGATTGTAAAAGGGTTGTTCATAACCCTTGATTGACGTGAGGAGAGGGTTGTTCATGGCCCTTGATTGACATGATAGAGGATTGTTCGTGTCAGTTTCTTTATACGTGGTTATATGCTTATGTTATTGGCAGTGGATGTTGGACCTATATATCTTATATTGATCATGACATGTGCATCCAGAATTTTACTTATTTTCACTTTTTGCAAACTACTATCTACTTATTGAGTCTATTTATACTCACATGGTTTGTTATTTTGCCTTTAGATAACAGGTAAGGTGAGGAGCCTCAATGTGGGACAAGTGGATGACCTAATCTTGGAGACCGTTAGATTAACATCTCTGATCACAGTTATTTTGAAACTTATGCTATCTTTTGAAATCTCCAAAAGATCGCGAGATCATTTAAACAAGGTTTTAAGAAGAATTTAATTATGAATTAATTTCATCAGTAAGTTTATTTAAATGAAAGCTTTCATACTTGGAAGTAAAAAGGATAATTCAAAATATACGAATAATTGAAAATTATTAGTCTTTATTCAAAATATATGTAAAGTCCTAATACTCATGGGACTAAGAAAGTAGTTTAATGGTATATAAAAAAAGAAAGTAGTTTAATATAGTTGAATGGAAAAATAAAAAAAATGATTGCATATAAATATGACAATTAAAAATTGAGATAGTTGTACTCAAAAAAATTAAGATAGCTAAAACTTAGGATATAACATCAAATAAAAGGAGTGTAGAAAAATTAAGGTAGCTAAAATTTAGAATATAACATTAAGTAACAAGAGCATGGAAAGGGGAGAAATTTTTATTCTATTCTATAAAAATTTTCTTCGTGATCAAACTTATCATAAATGCAAATCCCTGTTAACCAAAATGCAAGTCCCTGAGGATTTCACTGACAACATAACACTTGAGGTCCTGCACAAATATGAGTGAAAAAAGTCATACCAAAAAACCCTCTCTGATTAGTATAGATTGCAATAATCATAATGTAAATCTCAATAGGTTAATATCATCATGATGGAGGACACGAAATGAAAACATAAAATTAATTAGCTATTTTGGAGTCATAGAGAATGTGTTGAAATTCTCATATTCTTCAACGCGTGTCATATACCCAATTAAGGAGGCTTTGTTTCCTTAAATTTGAAATGATCTGTATTGAAATTAATTAAGATTACAAAATATATGATTTTCATCTTAGACCTCCATTTGAATTGTAATTTCAAGTGTGATGTTACCTTTCCGATACATTGAGCAAATTGAATTCAATAATGGTTATATATAAAAGCATACAATCATTTTGTCCAAACGCATATTTCTTATTTTTAAAATTTTTTTATAGAAATATTAATCTGGGTTTATCTAATGTATAAACCAAAATTTATCATTTTGGTATTTTTGTATATATTTATTTTGGATTTTTAAACATGAGAACCTTTTAGTCATTTTAAATTTAAACTATTAAAGATAACTAAAATATCCTTATATTAATGCAATTAACAACTAGTATGATAATTGCGCATATGGTAACCCTTGGTCTTATACTTACAACCCTGGATGGAGGAACCACCCCAATTTCTCTTGGGTAAACTAGTCAAACATCCAAAATTTTGCTCAAAATAATAAACCACCTGGTTTCCTTAGAAAGCCACTGAACCATCCTTCATATCAAACCTAACAAGCCTTACCTGCACCACCTCAAGCACAACCCACTAAGTCCATGCTCAAAAATATCATTCTAATGCTCAAGAAAAATGATGAAAGAATGGACCAAATGCAAACCCATATCAAGTTGCTTGAAAATCAAATTGCTCAAAATACCTCCTCATCCCAAAGAAACTAGGGAAAACTCCCTAGCCAACTTGAAGTAAACCCTAGGAAGCAGGTGCAGGTGATTACCTTGTGGAGTGGATAACAACTCAATCCACTTGAAATGATCACAGAAAAGATGCCAAACAAGAAAAAAAGCAAGAAGAGGAGCCACAAGCAGAACCAGTGGTGGAAAAGCTATATGTCCCACCACCTCCTTACCAACATCCTCTCCCCTTCCAACAAAGGCAACGACAGGCTAAGCTGCAAAAGTAGTTCGAGAAGTTTATTTCTACTCTTAAGAACCTGTCAATAAATGTGCCTTTCATTGACATGCTTTTCCAAATGCCAGCTTACACAAATTTTCTCAAGGACATGCTATCCAACAAAAGAAAAATCGAGGAGTACGGAACCATTTCATTCACTGAGGAGTGCAAAGTTATTTTGCAAAACAAGTTACCTAAGATGCTAAAGGACCTTGGAAGCTTCTCCATTCCATGTGCTCTTGGGAATGTCCAAATCAGCAAAGCACTATGTGATCTTGGAGCTAGTGTAAGTCTGATCCCACTCTCCATCTGTAAAAAGCTGAAAATGGGTGATCCAAAACCAATGTCTATGTCTCTCTAACTGGCCGACCAATCAATCAAATTTCTAGTTGGCATCCGTGAAGACATTCCCTTGAAAGTCAGTAAATTGTTCATCCCAGTCAACTTCGTAGTCCTCGGCATGGAGGAGGATCATCAAATTCTAATCATTCATGGACAACCTTTCTTAGCCACTGTTGGAGCCATCATAGACGTCAAGAATGGTCGACTCTCACTGATAGTTGGAGATGAAAAGGTCGAATTTAACCTTTTGAGGCAACAAAGCACCTATCAACCGATAACTCTTACCTGCAGGTCAAGGTCATCAACCCTTTGCTAATCGAAGAAAAGGATGACCCGATAGAGGTATGTATCATTCACAGTGCAACTATTGAAAATGATAACCCTGAACTGTCTGCTTGTGCAGCTCTCTTGGATGGAAGCCCTTTTATCTCACCTGCTGCCGACTCATCTCCTGAGAAGCTAGATATAGACTTCAATTCCTTTCCCTCGACAAAAACAGAGGAAGAAGCACCAAAGGTAAAACTCAAACATCTTCCTAAAAATTTTAGGTATGCATTTCTTAGCCCAAACGATACTTATCCAGTCATAATCAACGCAAATCTTTCCAAATCCCAATCTGATGAACTATTAACTGTACTAAGAAGACACAAGAAGGCAATTGGGTATTGCATTAATGACCTACATGGTATCAGTCCTTCTCTATGCATGCACAAAATTCTAATAGAGGAAAATTGTAAGACAAGTATTGAGCCTCAAAGGCGTCTGAATCCAAACATGAAGAAGTGGTGAAAAAGGAAATTTTAAAACTTCTTGATGCCGGAATTATCTACCTTATTTTTTATAGTAGTTGGACAAGCTCAGTACGTGTTGTACAAAAGAATGGCGGTATGACTGTCGTGAAAAATGATAAAAATGAACTTATACCGATGAGGACAGTCACAGGTTGACGAATGTGCATTGATTATCGCAAATTAAATATTGTCACCCGAAAGGATCATTTTTCTTTTCCTTTCATTGATCAAATGTTTGAACGAATTGCCAATCACTCTTACTTCTGCTATTTGGATGGTTACTCTCGCTACTTTTAGATTCTTATTCACCCACAAGATTAAGCGAAAATCACTTTCACCTGTCCATATGACACTTTTGCATACAAACGCATTCCTTTCATTCTTTGCAATGCACTTGCCACTTTTCAACGATGCATGATGGCCATATTTTTTTATTACATTGAACACACAATGGAGGTATTTAAGGATGATTTTTCTATTTATGGCACTACATTTGAATCATGCTTATCTAACCTATTTAAGGTTTTACAGAGATGAGAAGAAACCAACCTGGTTTTGAATTGAGAAAAATGTCATTTTATGGTACAAGAAGGAATTGTATTAGAGCATTTAGTCTCAAGCAAAGGTACTGAGGTTGATCGGGCAAAAATAGAAGTCATTAAAAAACTACAGCCACCCAATTTGGTCAAAGGAATTCGGAGTTTTTTGGGACATGTCGGTTTCTATCGACATTTCATTAAAGATTTTTCTAAAATTGCTAAGCCACTGACTAACCTGCTAAATTAAGATGTAAAATTTAATTTTTCTGATGACTGTTTAAATTTATTTTGCTGGTTAAAAGAAGTTTTGACCACCGCCCTAATTATACAGCCGCTTAACTGGAGCCTACCATTTGAGATCATGTGCGATGTAAGTGACCATGTGGTTGGGGCAGTTTTGGGTCAACATAAGGACAACAAGCCAGTGGTGATTTATTATACAAGCAAAACCTAGATGACGCTCAAGTCAACTATGCAACTATTGAAAAAGAATTACCACTTGTTGTACTCATTATTAATAAATTTCATTCTTATCTTATAGGGTCAAAGGTGATTGTCTACACAGACCACGCAGTCATTCTCTATCTAATTGCCAAGAAAGATGCTAAACCAAGGTCGATTCACTGGATTTTGCTATTACAAGAATTTGATCTTGAAATCCAAGACAAGAAAGACAGAGAATGTGGTAGCTGATCATCTGTTGAGACTACCATCAACTAAGAAGATTGATCTAACTAAAAATGAGCAAATTAATGAGGAATTTCCCGATGAATCCTTGCTTGCACTTAAAGAAGCGTCAATACCGTGGTATGGAGACATTGTTAATTACTTGGTTTGTAAAGAAATTCCATCCAATTTCACCTATCAACAGAAAAAGATATTCATGACGGACGTGAAATACTATATATGGGAAGATCCATACCTTTATAAGAGATGCAATGACGGTCTGATTTGCCGATGCATACCAAACAAGGAAATCCAAAACATTCTTTATCACTGTCGCTCTTCACCATATGGTGGACACATGGGTCCCACCAAAACTACAACAAAATCCCTACCATCAAGTTTCTTTTGTCTCACTTTGTTCAAAGATGCTCGATCTTTTACACTAACCTGTGACAGATGCCAAAGGACAGGAAACAATTCAAAGCGAAACAAGATGCCCCTCACAAGTATTCTCAAGGTCGAACCATTCGATGTCTAGGACATGGATTTCATGGAACCTTTCCCATCCTCATTAAACAACCAGTACATACTTCTTGTGGTTGATTCCGTAACTAGATGGGTGGAGGCGATTGCTTCTCCAGCAAATGACTCACGGGTGGTCGCCAAATTTTTAAAATGCAATATTTTTACTAGTTTGGTGTACCACGAGTAATCAAAAGTGACAAAGGAAGCCACTTCTGTAACAAGCAAATGGAGCAACTGCTCAAGAAATATGGGGTCACACATACAATCGCCAGCCCATACCACCCACAAACAAGTGGTCAGGCTGAAATCTCAAACCACGAGATTAAACACATACTTGAAAAGATGGTATCCCAATCACGGCGAGATTAGTCAAGGAACTCAATGATGCTCTTTGGGCATACCGCACTGCATTCAAGACTCTGATCGAAACAACACCTTTCTAATTAGTCTATGAAAAATCATGCCACTTGCCTGTAGAGCTGGAGCACAAAGCATATTGGGCAATCAAAATTTTGAATTATGATATGAAATCTACCTGAGAAAGGCACCTACTACAACTTGATGAACTCAAGGAGATTTGACTTGACGCCTATGAAAATTCAAAGATGTACAAGGAAAAGACAATTTTAGCATGACAAACACATCGGACAGAAGATAATCAAAGCTAATGACCTGGAGTTGCTTTTTAATTCTCATTTTAAATTATTTCTAGGAAAATTGAAATCGAGGTGGTCGGGACTATTCGAAGTATGACAAGTGTTTCCTCATTGAGCAATTGAAATCTGGAGTAAAAAGATGGGAGCATTCAAAGTCAATGGGCAGTGCCTCAAACCCTACTTCTCAGGGGATCACATTCCAATAGGAATCATCCACTCCTTCTATGAAACCACGCTACTCAACTGGAAATCTGCAATCAGGCTAATGACTTTAAACCAAACGCTTCTTGGGAGACAACCCAAAAATTTCCTTTTTCCTTTAGGAAAGTTTTAGTCTTATTTTTCATTTAATTTCTTTTTAGAATTTTGATACTTTTTAATTTTAAGCTTTATTGGTTATTTTTAGAGCCTACTTGGAAGGAAGCATCATGGGATGCAAAATTCGGTTCAACTCGCCAAAATAGGGAAGTTAACATCTCACATTTTTACAATTACATCATTTATTTTGATGGCATGATTTTCATTGAGGACAATGTCAATTTCAAGTGTAGGGGTGAATGTGTTGCATTAATTTTCTCTAAATATTTCTTTCATTTCCCTGATGATTATATTTTGGTCATAATTATAATGTTTGCAAATTTTCAAAAAAAAAAACTTTGGGAAATTCTTGCATTAGACCCTACTTTGAACTCTAGTATGTCTTGAAAGCAAACCATACATGGAATTTTAACATCTTTGAGTTAGGAAAAGTTGAAGCCTAATGAGATGTTAAATTTGTTTTTGAATATGTACTTATTGAAAATACTTGGATTTTTTTGTCCCAAATTACTTAATGAAACTGGTGTACCTAGGAACCAATCTTGTTTTTTTTCAAAATCAGAATAATCTTCTCTAATTTATCAAAAGGTTTTCGAATACACACAATTGTCATTTAAGAAGTTAGGTTTTCCCATATACATGAAAATTTTTATTTTGGTTGAAGAAATTTCAAAAGCCAAAACTCCATATAACCAATTCATGGTCATGATTAAGGCATTTTTCCTTTCATGATGAGCCTATCTTTAAAAGTATAACAGTTGTTTACTCCTGTTGAGCTTGAACTTAAATTTTTCTTAAACCAATTCCTATTTCGTTGAACCAACTTTGAAATTGAATTCTGAGCTGAAAAGTGAAATAGGGAATAATATTTAATCTCCTAGCTGTGCAAATAATGACTTCCCAGATACCCTGAAATATGGTGAGGGAAATTATTGTCGGACTTGGTTTAAAAAAAAAGGGAGTTAAATCAAGGATAAGAATAGGTTTGAAAGCACTAAGGGTGGGGGGTAGCATTATTTCCTGTTGAAAAAAGAGGCTCAAGTCATGTAGAGATAGTTTAATTTTTGAAATTTTATTTCTTGTGTCAAACCTGACCGTTGTCCTACTAAGTCCTTATGATCCTATGAATTGGCTGATTGAGTTGAAAATTTAAATGGAAAAATTTGATGAGATGCATATGAGGTAATTTTACTAATATTTTCTGCACTGCTACTGTCACTTGAATTATTGAATGTGTGTATTGAATAACCAAAAAAATAGGGAAGATATCTGATAATTAAGAGTTTATTGTGGGAGTTTTTGAACTCTCAATGATTGAAAACAAATTAGGTGATAAGGTATGCAGTATGAGTCATGTGAGAAGGGATTATTGATTGAGATTTTTAATGAATATCATGTTTTAATACTCTCATTAGTTATGATGATTTGCTAAACATCTATTTTCACTTTTTGCTCAAAGTTTTGAAATTCTGCAATCTGTTCTTGAATTCCTTTTGTATTTGCTTGAGGACAAGCAAAAGTTCAAGTGTGGGGGTATTTGATAATTGGAAATTTGTAATATATTTTACGGACATTTGATACCAATTTGGTGGGTAATTAATTGAGTTTAATGAGAAATTTGGTTTAAAATGTGGTTTTGCAACTTTTGGGCATTAAATATTAATTTCAAGTTATTTATATAATTTTTGTGATCTTTTGACTTGAAATTATATTCTTTTCTTGTTGTTGTCATAAAATCAAATGGATTTGAATTGATTTCATATTTGTGACCCATTTATTAATTTCATTAATTAATTATTTAAATATTTTTATGCAGATCATGCAAATTCGAGAATGGGCCCCACAAAATCATCAACGGCCAGATCACATCTAGATTTTTCAGAAAATCATAAAACGAAATGTCTAATACCAAATCTGTCTGTCTAGATTATTTCCAGCAATTCATCACCATCCAAAGCATGCAAAAATCATCACCGTTCAATTTAAATGCGACTGTCCACAAGCCATCACGTCCATTTATCAAGTAGCCCATTAATTCAAGCTAGCCATTCACGTGATATCTGATTTTTCTAGCACCATTAAGAAAAAAACAAGCAACCCATTTATATCTCACCATGCTGTTCATTTATACCAGTCGTCCGCCATGCTGATTGCCAAGATGCAACATTCACGTGAATCAGCTGTCCACAACGCCCACAAATATGCTGTCCATTAATTCAGAAATGCAAATTCACATGAATATATTTGAAATTCAGCAGCTATGGACCCTGCAAATAAATGCAACGGTCAGCACCATCAATTAATTTCCATGCATGATCAATCCATCACGTCCATTTATCAAGTAGCGGCACCCATTGATGGACCCCACAAATCAACAACAGCCGTCCATCCCAATTTTGAATGACACATCAAATTGCCCATTTATTTTCTAGCATCATCACGTGATCATACATTAAAATGCAGCAGCACCGAATTCACGTGATGAGCAAGCATGATCTTTCCATCAACCAAGTTGTCCATCGTCCATTAATTCCAACGTCCACCCATCCAGATTTTAAATTCAAGCCATTCATCACCGTTCAGTAATGTTTCTAGTGTACCCCACAAGCTAGATCATGTGATCAGCATTGAAACCCATGCAACGTCCAATTAATCAGCAGCAATATATCTGATTTTCCATTGCAAAATCACATGTAGCTGCACATTAATTCAGGTCCATTTCATGTGATCAAGATCACCGCATGCTAGATCATGTGAACAAGCTACCCATGTGTGGCCCACCAATGCAGCACCCATAAAAATTAGCAACTAGAGCATGTGATCATGCACCAGCAGCCATTTATTTCCAGTGGACCTGTGTGCCCCCGACCCGAGCATCACAACCTTACCTCAAGATCTATTTTCGATTGGTAAATGCGATCAGTATTGTTGCCCTGAACACGCGGCGGGTTCTTAATTTGATTTTGTCCAAATTTTTTTTCTTTACTTTCATCATATAAGCATACACTTGTCATCATACATAGTGGACTCATCCTTATCATCCTAAAATTTGTCATAGAAGTATCTTTACTTTTATATTGTAGGCAACATATATATTCATAAATAAAAATTCACGTAGAATTTTATACATAATCACTTATCTATTTACATCATATATAATCAATCCCAGTGCATTATAAGCAATACATTCATCCATCCATTCTTCAAACATACCGATACCTTTTAGCTTTGCTCCTTCCCTTGAGCCTTAAACTTGTTTAAGGTTGGGAAAACAAAACATGAGCGATAAACTCAATAAGCAAACATCATTTTTTTCATTTAAATGCATCCCTTACCTTTTTGGTAGGAGACACTTATCAAGTGATCAACTACCAATAGGAAAAAACCTTTTATAAAAATCTTCTTTATAAAACACTTATAAAACTTTATGCATGTCCCCATTTCGAGGATTTTCAAAAGTGATGTCTATGCATTTAAACCATTTTTCATGAGAACAATTGTTTGTCCCAAAATATTTTTCATCTATCATGAGGACATTTCTATGTTCAAAAATATTTTTCATATAGCATGAGGACAATTATATGTCCTAAAATATTTTTCTTATAACCTTTTACTCATGAGGACATTTACTTGTCCCAAAACATCATTTATGTAAAATTTTTGTATAACCTAACTCGGCATTGTTCAAAAGCAATGCATGTGCATAGAAATCTTTTATCTATGCGGACATTCTCATGTCCAAAAATATTTTTCTATATAAACCTCTTTTAATCTGCATATGGTATCTTTTGAAAACTAAACATAAATCCATTTAAAGCCAACACAGATCCATTTAAAACCAACACAAATCCATTGAAAACCAAACAGAGTAGGTGCCCATTTTGGGACATTTTAAAACATAAGGAACATATGTATGTTCCAAAAACATATGAATTTATGTCTCTGACCCTCAGGTAGGTGACACTTAATAAGTGATCATCCTCCCCTAGGAAAGAAACCATTCATGTGACCACATCGTTAGCTAGGCAGTTGTCCATGATCCTGCTCCCATTTCAAGGAGGGCGCCCCCGGCCTCCAGCCTTCCCCTAAGCGACTTGGCTATAGGTAGAGGTGAGCTCTGGTTCTCGACCATTTTGGTTTATAACCGCTTCAACCATGAGCCTATTACATCATTTTGTGCACACTCGTATGCTAGCAATGATTTTCACAAAACTTAGCCTAGTCATTTGACTATGTTCTTTTTAAGCCTCAACTTGATATGTATAAAGCCAATTTAGTCTATAGACTATGCCCTTCTTGAATTGAGAACTAGGCATGGTTGTTTTGAAAAGAAAAGAAAATATTTTAAACCACTCGGTCCGCAGACTATGCCCTTTTCAAATTGAGAATTGGTCGTGGTTGTTTTGAAAATAAAATATTTTTGGAAATTATTATCGAATCCTGATGTTAGGATGACCACCCTTAAAGAGTTTAGAAATATTTTAATAAATCCATTTACCAAATATTTGAAATATTTGAGAAGACAATATTTTGCAAAACTTTAATGATTTGTTAAATAACTTTTGAAATTCTCATTTTAAGAAGATTTTGATCATTATTTACGCTTAAAATCCATCAAATCATTTTGTAGGATTGGCCACCCTTAAATCTTTTTAGAATATCAGAGTAAAGCATCTTCAAAGTGTTACAACTCTAAGAGTTGTAAAGCACCTTGATAGATTATTTCAAAACACCTACATAAATCTCAAAACACGTATATAAATTCAATTTAGGACATTTAATGGAAACCATTTCAAAACATCTATTTATTTCTTGAAATAATTTTGTAAAGAATTACATTTTTCAATAAAACTCCTTGAAAATAGAATTTTCATGGTTTGTTTTTGAATATCATTTTATGAAAGAGTCAAACTTTTTCAAGATAAAACTCTTTGTAAACCACACTTGTATGAACTTGCTTATGTTAAAACTATCTTAAAACCCACATCATATTTTTAAGAACAGGGCTTGTTTACTCTATAAGTAATTCTCTACATCATTAATATAAACATGATCAAGTAATTTTAATACTTGAATATAAACATTATGCTTGAAAATTCACTTACCTATCTTGTAAGCAACTATGAAATCAACTTATTAAAGCAAGTTCATAAATTTCATTACATTCCTTTGAAACATTATTTTGGAAAGCTTGATTGCTTACTTTAAGAAAACTATTTAAAATCATTAATATAAAGCATTTCTAATCTTGGCAACACTTGTGATAGAATAATTATTTTAAGAAGTATTGCTTGTTTCCCATAAAACAATCCTTAAAGCATTTTATTTAAGCTATCATTTTCAAAACATGGGAGAAAATCAATATTTTAGAAAGTTCGCTTGCTTACCTTGGTCACGTGAGCTTTCTCGGTCAACCCTTTCTTTGCCTTTGCCTATACATGTAGAATGATATAACATTCATGTAAATTCCATTTGCTTTCATTCACTTAGTTTTTCAACCCATTTTCATAAATATTCATAACCCGCTTGAATTCCAAGTCGGGTATACGTACATAACGTACTTATGTATCAACTAGTCATTTCATCACATGTTCAATTCCCATTTTTATGGTAACATTTATGCATGTTATAACACATTCATGAATCATTCATTTTTCATCATATAAAGTGATAAACTTTCAACTTGTCAATTTTTCACATATTGTGTTATTCTTAAGCACTTAATTAATATCATAAACCCTATATATTAATCTCAAATTGTCGGGTTATTCAAACAGAAATATATTTCACGTGTTTCATCATATTTTTCATGCATTTTTGCATACAAACCTTTCACTTAAACCATTTATAATTTTTTCATACTCATCTCTTCAAATACATTCATTTCATAACACATAATTCATGTGGTTCTTAAAATTTTTCAAATCAGCAACTTGGCTTCTAATTCAGCATGATTATACACCTAAATTAACACTTATTTAGTGTATTCTCATGGATTTTTAATCCACTAATCATAGGTTTCAAAAATAGCAACTTTAGAACTCATTTTTCACTCGTTTAACGTGCCTTTTGTCATATAACCCTAAACAGTTTTATAAATCTGAAATTTCAGCAATTAATCCAACGTTTCCTAACCCAAATATAGGTTATTAACATATATAAAAATTTTGATCATTTCTATATAGGTTTCATATTTTGTTTTGATTTTCTTCTCCAACTATCTACATATGCTGAAATCAGGTGTACTAAATTCTCAAAAACTTGCATTAATATCAAATCAAGTGGTTTTGATTTAAAATTTTTATAATAATTTAATAACTTCATTAATTAACTTTTATAAAAATTTCATCACAAAATATTAACATAATATATTTATTTTTCCATTTTCATTGTGCTAAACAGTGTTGGGAGTTTAGGGTCAGCTTTAATCATGTGAATTATGGGGCATATTTATACCCATCAAAACCTAACTTTTATTTTTTCAGTATGATCCTAAATATTGATTATATATTATATAAAAGTTTCAGCTTGAAATTCCTTTTATAAAAATTATTAAAAATAATTTTCTAGAGCTGAGCCTGTCACCCATTTTACCCTATTTAGGTTAATCTTCTCAAATTTTTAATTTCAAACTGGATTATCCTTTTAAGCTGAAAATTTGTTTTTTCCTTAATCACTCCATCATGATTCATTAAATAATTTTTATGCTAAAATTCATCCATTTACTATCCCGTTCATATTTTAGTTTACAACATCATACAATTTCTAGATTTAAAGTATAAATTCAAAATAATCATATACTTACTTAATTAAATGGGTAATCCCTCCTTTTCACCATTCTTTTTTCTTCTTTTTCTTCATTCTTTGTTGGGCTAGATGCTGGACGTGACACTTAGACAATTTCCAAATTCCTTCTCTAACACATGGACGTGCCCCCATAATAGAGTTGATTTTCTAGCTTGTGGGCCCCACTTGTGCTGCATTTTCCACAACTATTTAATGTGTGCTTATCCCCCAATGTGATGGTTAATTCATAGCCATAAAAAATATTTTTATCATTTTTTATTAAACCAAAAATCAGCTTAAGATAGAATCAATCCAAGCTGTCCACTTGTCACGTCCACATGGCTGCCTATTTTTCAGATTTTTTTTCAACAATTTTTGTAGAATTTTAATGCACATTTATATACCCTAATACCAGGCTAATGATTCATGCCTTTAACATTTTTTTAAAATTAAAAAAATTACATTTCTGTTTGCTTGAACGGTCCACATTTTAGCTCTCTCTTGCTGTCCATTTTCAACGCCCCTGTTTTAGCAGCAATTTTGAATCTTTTTCCACCATGGTTTAGCTTTAATTTAATGCTTATTTAATCATATAATAATGTAGGTCAATTGGGAATCCATTTAGTATAATTAAAACATTATAAAAATTCCGAAAGCTGTCACAACCGTCCCCATCTCCTTTATGCAACCGTACTGTCCATTTCTTCATCTCATATCTACGATCCAGATTTAATACCTTTAGCCACGAATTTCCACTCCAATTTAATACAAATTTAATCACCTTAATTCATAGTTGACTTTGGGCATATATTTTATTAAAAATATTACACAAAAATCCACTTTATGGGTTGGTTTGGACGTCCATACTTGCCATATAAGCTACTCACTCCTATGCTAATCACTTTTTGGCATGAAAAGTCAAAACCATTGATTCTAATTTCATGCAAGACAAATCCCATCATCATTTTCATGATCTAATTCTTTCATAACCTTAATCTCATAATTTTAATTGTCCATTTCAAATTTCATCTTAATCGGACTTTTCTAGCTTAAGTTATGATCGTTTTAAATTTTGGACGGTGATGATCAATTATCGTCAAAATTTTCATAATCTACCTTTCCCATGTAATTAAGCACGAAATTATGTGTTTCCATCTCAATTTTCATATTAATCCACCTTATAGGCGTCAAGTTATTAATTTTCTAGAGTTTTCTTTACTAACTTGAGAATTATCCTTTTACATTCTCATAATCCATATCAAATAATCTAAAATGATTATTCATGATGTATTGAAGTATTTTAATCACCAACAAATTATCATAATCCCTTTGTCCCACATCAGCTTATAATGATCACTCGAATCATCATCGCTAATCTTTAGCCCTAATTATCATAGTTTAGCAAAATCACAAAATTATTCATAATTCTATAAATTCACTTATAAATCACATGTAAATATTCAATGCATATATTCAATCCTACTTAGGTTGGGGTTTCACAGGACCCCACTGATATCCACCAAATGCACAAGCCATCCATCATGATGCCCAATTAAATCACCGAGATGTCCATTCACGTGATGCATAAAAATCAACAGCAATATATCTAGTGCAGCCTAACTACTCATGTGATTAGTGGGGTCCACAACAATTGATGGAGATGGGGCTCACAACAATTGAGGTATGCAACTATAAAAGGGGAGAGAAGAGGTATCAGAATAATTTAACTAGAAAAATTTCAGTTAGAAATTCCAGGGAGGCGTATCGGAGCAGAAAATTCCAATAAACAGCATAAAGAAGATTTCCATCAGTTGGTTCTGAATTAGAGAGCTCTTTAGTAGAGAAAATTCACGGGCAGAAATTTGAGAGAGAAAGAGAAAGAGCAAGGAGGTGGAAAGCACAGGAAAAAGGCAGATCGGCAAGTTGAGTGGATTGACCGACACACCATCAAGGCTTTAAACCAATAAGCTTTTCTATCTTTTTTCTTTTTAATTTTAATTGTCTTATTTAAGATGGATTGTAATTTTAATTTTATTGTGGACTTAAACATGATTGGTTAAACCTTAAATCTAGGGTTTAGGATGTAACATGTGTACAAAGTAGCGTAGTATGGGTTTTTAATTTATTTATAATGGATATTATTGTTAATTTAATACTTGCTTTGTACATGGGCCCGTACTTTAGCATGATTTCATATATTAGGTGATAGAACCGAGAGGTGGAAACTTAATATATGATAATCAAGATATTAAACCTGGAAATCTAAGACCATGAGAATAGGCATGATGACCTTGAGGAATTCCATGAATAAACCACAGAACTTAATGGATTCTAATTAACTTAATCCCATGAGAATAGGTGGTTAAGAAAATTATGGTACGCCTTGTAGGTTTCGAGAGAAGATGCAAGGATAAATTAGAGTTTGTTCTGATTTGACAAACAATATCTAGATTAAATTATTATACCACTACCCGTTGCAAAAGACGCATATGAAATCCTAGACCTTAGGTACTCGCACTCTCATTTTCTCTACTTATTCTAATTTACATTTTTTTTTCCATTTTATTTATTTCTTTTTCCTTTTATTTACTATATTTCTTTCCATTTTTCCGTTTTATTTATTATATTCTCCTATATCAAACACGAAAGTGTTTAAAAGAAAAACTTATAGTCCCGAATTTCCTATAGATCGATAATTTGTATACTACAATCTATGACTCGTGCACTTGTAGTAAGATTACGAACAGGTTTTACTTTATCTAACATCGAAAACAAGTTTGGGGAGAATTCACTTACCTCAACTGAAGATATGCTGCTTCTTTCTCCTTTCTCTCTCCTCTCCTTCTCTCTTTGCTTCTCTTGGCTTAAAACATGGGTGGGGGTGGGAAAATGAGCTCTTGCTCAAGCTTGGGAGCTGGAATGTGTGCCTTGGACGGCCATCCCTTGTCCCCTATTTATAGTTTTTGGTTTTTATGAAATCATAATTTACCCCTTGTTCAAGGTATTAAATTATAAATATATTTTTTTCTAATTTTTAAAAGGTGTGTTGAGCCTTTTGCAGCCCCCTAGCTACTGTTCACTCCCCCTATGGTAGCCCTATTTTTTATAATTTTTTATTTATTAAAATTAATTATTTTAAGCTAATTCAATCTCAACCATTGATTTTTGATGAGGATTAATTTGGGCCATTGGATTTTGATTAAAAGGCTCCCCCTAGCTACTGTTCATGCCTCCTATGGTAGCCCTATTTTTTATTTTTAATTATTTAAATTTAATAAAAGTCAAAGGAAATTAATGAAAAAGATAAGCTACCTTTTTAATCTCCAATTGACGTTTCGTCTTGACCCTTGATTCATGATTTTCATCACATCTTATACCGTTCATCATATTCATCATGAATTTTTAACCATCCATAAAAAAATTCATGTAAATTCGACGTTCGGATTGCAATTTATGAAATTTTCTTTATTTTTTCACTAAAATCCGAAATTGTCTTAAAATATTAAAAAGTATTATTATTTTGTCTTGTAGTGATTAAATCTCCCTTTTTGTCATTTTGTGATTAGGTTAATCTACATGATTAACTTTTAATCACCTTAGTTACTATTCACATTACTATTCACGTGGTTTAATCCCACAATTGCATTTCTTTAACTTCTAATAGACACATTTGCAAATATAACATATTTCATGAGTTTTATTTATCATAAAAATCAGTACAAAAATTTAGGGTCTACAACCCTAGGTTTACATGTGTTATTCTAGAATTGTGGGTTTCATAATCCTCCCCCCTTACAAAAGGTTTCGTTCCGAAACCTATTATAATCCATCATACTTCCGTTGCGCCTTTCACATACAAGGTTTTATTCATTCCTTCTACTAACAGTGCAGAAGTATTTATATTAATATGGAAATCACATAATGTCATCATTAATTAATTCATCATCCGTATCGCAACTTCTTCCCCCTCTTGTTCTTGTGACTCTTCGTGAGTCAATGCATACATCCACACTGGGTTAGTAGAGGTATCCTGTTAGTTAGCAGTCATATTCCTTTGTTGGGTAGATCTCCGTTGACCTCTAGCTTCTTCTGCTTTGTTCGAACATTTGGTGGCAATGTGTCCTACTTGTTCACAAATTAAGCACTTTAATAATTTTGCCTCAGCACTTCTATAGTTCTTTGCTATATGACTAGCCTAGCCACACCTATAACATTTATTAGAACCCTTTAAACATTTGCCAAAATGACACCTTTGACAATTTCTACATATTGGAGCACCTACTGGGATGGAGTTTGACTTCATTATTCTTGTCATCGTCTTCTTGCTCCTTTCTTTTCCCATATCATGCTCCTGGGTGTCAAAATTAAACTGCTTTTGTTCTTCTTGGGTTCTTAATGTTTCTAATTCTAAGGCTCTTGCACTTTCTATGCTTGAGGCATAATCTCTAATCAAATGAGGTGCAAGGCCTTCTTCTCTTAAACACGGGTTAAACCCTTGCTGAAACCTTTGTGCCTCATTTTTTGGCACATTCACTATCCATGGAATAAATTTTACCAGGGCATTAAATTTTATAGCATATTCCGTAACAATCATCTCACCCTGACGTAATTGCTCGAACTGAATCACCTTTTGACTTTGGAGACCTACTGGAAGGTACTCAGTAAATTCTTCCAAAATTTTTTTTCACGTCACCTCTTCTGGGTGTGGCATAGTAAGTAATATAGTCCCCCATCATTCATAGGCGTCCCCAACCAATTAGTGGGTGGCGCACAATAACTTATGTCGATCATTGCATGGGAAAATTCTAAATAACTTCTTAATCTCAATTATCCATTGCTCGGCTTGAATAGGGTCCAGTTCGCCTGCAAACTTAGGGGGGTGTTGTGCTAGGAAAGCATTGATAGCCCTTTTATCAGCTTTTAATAGGCTATCTTCCATTCATATTATAGTTTAGGGTTTACCAATGGGCCGATCCTTTCCCTATCCTTGTTTCCTAGTTGGGCACGTTGATGTTCCTCCCATAATCCTTGGATCATGGGCATGGCTTGTGTTATCCATTGCTGCATTGCTTTTTCTATAGTTGCAGCTACCATTTTCTCTATTTGCCTTTCTTGGTTAGCTCCTCTTTCTATATGGGGTTTAGAATTAACCTCTTCTTGTCGGTGATGAGTTCTTGGTCTTGATTGCTCTTCCTGCCCTAGTCGCTTAGACCTACTACTGGTCTCTCCTTTTTCCTGTTGACTTACAACTTCATTATTTGCGACCGTTTTTCCTTTGTTCAACCTAGCTCCTGCTCTGGTGATAGGCATCTTTCTATATATTCAAAAATCATATCACTAATAATTCATAACATAATTAATCATATAAATCACTAATCATACATACTTATCATATAAGTGTAAAATATTTTCATTTGTATCTAAAACAACCTATATTCATTTGTCATTTCAAAAATCAAAAAAGACTTTTGTTATCTTCCTCTACCCTTTTCTTACCACATATAATGTACTTAGATAGTACTAGGCCAACCAAGTCATCTTTACTTTTCTTCTTTCCACTCTTATTTACCAATCCTAATTTTGATATCAACTCAATGATGTTAAATCTTTTCTTTCCACTCCATTAACACCTTGCTCTCATACCAACTTTTCTGGTGCCCCGAACCTAGTTGTCGCATTTGTCCTTATTCCAAGATCTTATTGATTGGTAAGTGTGAATTAGGATTGTTGCCCTGACCTGATCACACGGCGGGTAATTAATTCGCTCTCGTCCAATTTCTTTCTTTCTTTTTCTTTTCTTTCATCATATAAAGACACATACTTATCATTAAATTTCAATTATCATTGATAACATTAATACTTGTTTTTGTACAATACAGCTTATTTTAACCTGATCATTTCATACATACATAATTTGAAAATTCCTTACCATATGTTCATTCATACCATATACAGATCAGCATATCATAAAATTATCTTTATATCTTCTTTTTTTTGTTTCCTTCTTTGCCTGTGATGTACCTGTCAATAGTTTGAAAAGTAAAATGAGAGTCGAAACTCAGTGAGCAAGTATTTTTCTATTTAAATGCATTTCTCTTGTTTAATAGTAGACACTTATCAAGTTATCTACTATGAATCAGTGGAAACCTTTTCATAAAATCTTTCATATTTAATACCAAAAACATATACTTGTAAAACTTTATCGATATGGACATATTTTATATCCTAAGATATTTTTCATAAAACTTCCTTTCTCCAAGGCCATTCTCATGTCCTTAAAATATTTTTTATAAAACCTTTTCAAAACAAGCATATGCATCATGCATTACATTTCTATCCATCTGGTAGGTGACACTTACCAAGCGATCACCCTTTCCTCCTTAGGAGAGAAACCATTTCAATTGATAACTCACGAGCCAAGTAGTTATCCGTGTCCTTCTCCCATTTCAGGGAAGGCGCCGCTGACATTTTGCCTTTTGAAGTGACTTGGCCTATGTAGAGGGGGCCCATCTTGCAACCGCATCCGGTCTGCATATCCTCTACAGTAGACCTAGTACATAACTCATTTGCACATTCCTTTCTCCACATTCTTATGCTAGCATGCTTTTTATAAAACTCCATAGACCGTAGTCTGTGATTTTTCTTTTTCAAAACTTGATGCTAGCATGTCATTTTAAAATTGTACTAACCTTCGCCTGTATTCCTTTTTCTAACTTGAAAACTTGGCACAACCCCAGTTAACAAATTAATAAAAATATTTTGTAAGGATGATCAACCTTAAATAATTTTGAAAATATTTAAATAACACATTTTGAAATCATTTAAAATATTTAAAGGAAATATTTGAGAACTAGTAATTTCAAAATTTTGCTAAATGTTTTTAAATAATTTTTGAGAGGTAAAACAACTTTGAAAACATTTTAATATCTAAAGACAAAAGATTTTGCAAACGCTTTTCTTCTCATTTCTAGGTTTTTCATGAACGAAGGATTACCAATGCATAATTCATTTTTTATATAGTATCATATTCTTTGTCCACATGACACATGAGTTACTTCTATATGAAGGTAAGCTTGTATAATCATTTGGTCATTACTTTAGAAATCTTCATTCAAATCGATTATTGGTTGGTCTTCATTAAATTTATTTCAAAATATTTTAATAAATCATTTTAAATTCATTTGATAAAATCAAATATTATTTGGAAATGAAGATTTTCCTTTTTCCATTATAATGCAACCATTTCCATATTTCTCCTTATTTTCATAAGGATTTGCTTATGATAAAGCAAGTCCCACATATCTCAACATTTCTCCTTACTTTCATATGGATTTACTTATAATAAAGCAATTTCGAAATATTCCATGGTTGCAATAGAAAATATATAAAAATCATTTTGAAAAAAATTTTGCTTGCTTACCTCTATTTTTCTTTAATCTGAATTCTTTATCCTTTCCTTTTCTTTTCCTATACAAGTGAAAAGAATATACATACTTTATCATATATATATTGTATTCATTTATAACCTTATTTTTCTCCATAATTTCTTATAGAGGTTAACTTTAAAAATACTTGGTCATTATCTCCATATATGGATTTTTATCCATAAATCCTTAAAAGTTCCATCCACATATCCTTATAAAAATAAATCTCAATTTTTCCCAAAATCATGCAGTTTACTGTTCATAGTTATTGTTCATGTCACTGTTCACAATTATTGTAGTAGATTATAGTTCACGTTTACTGTAGTAAATTACTGTAGCAGTTACTGTTCAGAGCGTGTTGGTTACTATTCATGGGTTTCAAAAATAAAAAATACCATGACATAGCTTATGTCTAATATTACATAAAAAAAATTCATGATTTATGAATTTATCATCATTAACTTGGCCAAATAAATCATTTTTCCATATACTAAAAATCATCATAATTTCACTTAAGCATAATCCTTAAATCCAAAAATCATGATATTAATATATCATCATTCTAACATCATAATTATCATAAAAATTTATCCTAAATCATCATTTAAAAATATTGGAGCATTATTTAAACATATCATATGCTATCTTCCAGAATGCTCTGTCTTTGCTCTAAATTTTTGATGTTTTGGCATAATTCAAATTAAGCATTATAACTATACTTATTTTCTCATGTTTAGGCATTATCTAAGCATGATTTTACCTTATCTAACATCCAAAATAAGTTTGAGGAGAATTCACTTACCTAAAGTGAATATATGCTCCTACTTTCTCCTCTTTCTCTCTCTCTCCTTCTCTCTTTGCTTCTCTTGACTTAAAACGTGGGTGGGGGTTGGAAAATGAACTCTTGCTCAAGCTTGGGAGCTGTGATGTGTGCCTTGGACGTCCACCCCTTGGCCCCTATCTATAGTTTTTAATTTTTATGAAATTGTAATTTACCCCTTGCTCAAGGTATTAAATTATAAATATATTTTTTTCTAATTTTTAAAAGGTGTGTTGAGCCTTTTGCACCCCCTAGCTACTGTTCACTCCCCCTATGTCGGCCCTATTTTTTATAATTTTTTATTTATTAAAATTAATTATTTTAGGCTAATTCAATCTCAATCATTGATTTTTGATGAGGATTAATTTGGGCCATTGGATTTTAGTCAAAAGGCTCCCCCTAGCTACTGTTCATGCCCCCCCTATGGCAGCCCAATTTTTTATCATTAATTATTTAAATTTAATAAAAGTCAAAGGAAATTAATGACAAAGATACGCTACCTTTTTAATATCCAATTGGTGTTTCATCTTGACCCTTGATTCATGATTTTCATCACATCTTATACTATTTATCATGGATTTTTAACCATCCATAAAAAATTTCATCTAAATCCAACGTCCAGATTGCAATTTATAAATTTTTCTTTATTTTCTCACTAAAATCCGAAATTTTCTTAAAATATTAAAAGGTATTACTATTTTGTTTTGTAGTGATTAAATCTCCCTTTTTGTCATTTTGTGATTAGGTTAATCTACGTGATTAACATTTAATCACCTCGGTTACTATTCACATAGTTTAATCCCACAATTGCATTTCTTTAACCTCTAATACACACATTTGCAAATATAACATATTTCATGAATTTTATTTATTAGATAAATCAATACAAAAATCTAGGGTTTACAACCCTAGGTTTACATGTGTTATTCTAAAATTGCGGGTTTCACAGTTATGTTCTACATTCTAAGTTTTTATCCTTAACCAAGTTTAACAAACCGCATTAGTACCTAAAACATTCTCAAATTGAGTTGTTAATCATCAAAACATGGATTGTGCTTAATTTGCCTTTGATTCCAATAGGTTACACTCTTTTGAACATTTTAGAGTGATATTGTCTTGGATGATAATTTAATGTATCTTCAGTTAAACTTATCATTGTTGAACTTGAAACTTCATGACGTGGACTTCATTTGTCTAAATTGAGTACTAGGGTTGACTTGATTTGCAACTCCACTCAAGTCACATTTTTGAGTCAACTTCATGTGTGACTTCAACTAAGTTGCATATTGGAGTCGACTTGGATTGCGACTTGACTTTGTCAAATTCAAGTTTGGACCCATAAAGATATCCCAAGTTGCTAACGGAGTCAACTTGGATTTCAACTTCACCCAAGTAGCATATGAAGTCAACTTCGGTTGCACTTCGCTTGCTCAAGCGTTCGCATTTCTGTGCTGTCAAAAAACGACCCTTTGAAGTCGATGCTAGAGTCAACTTCGGTATTAACTTCACTCAAGTTGATGCCTGAGTCAACTTGGCGTGCGACTCGATCTGCCAAGCCTTAAATCTTCAAGTCTCTATTTCTTAAGATGTCTCAACACACATGTTGATATCTTAAAGCTTATTAAATTGAATTGTTAATCATCAAAACATATATTGTGCTTGATTTGCCATTCATTTTCAACATTATTCACTTCATTAACGTAATAATTTTCGTCCAAATCAAATAAACGTATAGGCCCCATCTTAAAATGATACAAATTAAAACAATAAAATATTTCAATGTAAATATCAAGTTTAAAGTGGTATTTTTGACATCTAAACCATCTAAAGTATTTTTTTACATGAATAAATAATTGTATAATGTCTTATTACATTTTAATATATGTGGAGCCCATTTTGCAATGGATTGCATCATACTTATGATGCAGTGTATCTGCACTGAATCATATTTTTAGATGGGACATGTACATTGATTTAAAACAAATAAGAGTGTTTTCATGATATCATAAATGATGTTAAACACACACACATATATTCTATTAGTCCTGCTTCTATAAAACCCCTTTTCTATGTAACCCGTTCCATATTTGAAATCTTGATGGGTGATAAAATCTACTTTATCTGTTGTATTTAGCATCATTTATAGTATCTTAGAAACTCTTTTATTTGTTTTGTTTAACTTTATATGAGTCCCATTTATAAACGTATAAAATCAATGTAATAAAATAATTTAATGCTAAAATATCAATTTTAAAGTAGTTTTTTCAACATTTAAACTATCTAAAATATCATTACTATGTATATAAATAATTTTATAAAGTATTATTACATTGTAATATGTATGTTAATAGATATAAGTATTTTTCATAATTTACGCAAGAATATATATTTTTCAACAATCATGACCCACAAACATACTTGATCGAGATAAAATTGGGTCTCCTAAATAAACAAATATGTTAAATATAATAAAAGGATTGAATTTTCTATTAGGACTCAAAATCTTAAAAATTAAAGTGATTACATGGCTTTGCTTCTATATAAAAACAACTTTAAAATTGTTGCTTACATCAAACTATTTTATTATATTGATTTTGTGCCATTTTCATATGGGACGATACATATATCAAATATGGATGAAAATTCGTTTGATAAAAAAGTGAATAATTCTAAATATAATGAGGGTACCTCTTCTATTAATGATCATGTGGGCCCCATAATGCATGGACTGCATAGTGCAGTACGAGTTATTGAAATATTTTCCATATTTATAGAAATATAATATATATATATATATACATGATACATATTACCATGCATTTAACTGCACCATAAGTTATTGGGCATGTGGCTTAAAATGGACCCACATATATTTTAATGTATTGATAATTTATACAATCATTTATCCATATATAAATTATAATTTAGATAGTTCACGTGTTGAAAAAATAACTTTAAAGTTACTATTTACTTCAAATTAGTTTATTATGTTAATTTCGTACAATTTTCAGGTGGTGCCTATACACATATCCAATTTGGATGACAATTTATATGCTAACAAAAAATAATTGTAAATACAATTGGTGAAGTAGATGTACATTTTATGATCATGTGGGGTCATTTTAAGAACTACACTATGACTTACTATGCAATTAACTGCATTGGTTTATATTTCTATATCTCTTTCTCCATATATTTTATAGAAATATTCTATTACGAGCATTTGCACCTAAGATACAGTGTAGTTGCCTGAAATGGGGCCTGCATGATTGTAAAATGATAATCTACTTCACCCATTATATGTAGATTATTTTATTATGTTCGATTTGTATTATTTTTAGATGGGGTCCATACACATCCAATTTCGATGAAAATTGGTATGCTAACAAATTAAATAATTCTAAATATAACTGGTGTAGTAGATTATAATTTTATGATCATGTGCAGCAATATTGTAACTTACGGTGCATTTAATAGCACAAGAATATTAACCAATCCTGTGTAGATGCATGGACTAAACATAATTGCGATGTCATCTGCTAAAAAATAGGCCCACACATTTTGAAATATTAAAATACTTCATATTGTCATTGTCTATATAAATAACACACTTAGACAATTTAGATGCTTAAAATATTACTTTGAAATTGAGATTTAAGTTAGATTATTTTATTACATTGATGTTGTACCATTTTAAGATTGGGCATATATACATAAGAGATTTGGATGGAAATTAATCTGCTATCAAAATAAATAATTTTAAATATAATGGGTCAGATATATGTTAATTTGAATACACGTGGAGCGCATTTTGGAGCTGTTTACACCATAATCGTCGTGCAGTACATCGTCAGTTGAATCTTTTCCTACATATATGAAATTAGTGCGCTGCAGCAGAGCAGGCCCAACCCAAGCGTAATTTTGGGAAGATTTCTTTATGGTACTAGTGACATACGGTTAATTCCCATTGGTAGAACAAGTGCTAGTACCGAATTTGGTAGACTGGAGCTAGTGCCAATAAAGTAATGAATGTTCCAATTTACGCGGTCTTGCTTGAAGTCGGTCGTCCAAGGAAAAATATATCTTATGTGCGTGGAAATGGATTACTTAATTAATTATGCTACCCTGCTTTCGGATGCTCGCGCCCAGCACGCGAAAGTAAATAATAAACATTTCTATGGGCTATTGTATACTACGTGCCACCTAATTATTCCGCCCCTAGTGTGCAATGATAAAGAAGAAGGGCAATATAATGGAAAGCTAGGCCAACTTTGTGAGTTCTGAACCATTTAGGAAGTGAACTAAGCACAATCAAGTGATTTCGCATTTCTAAAGCTTATATAAATATCTTGATCATAACGAGGTTCGTCCTAATATGATTGTAGGGTTGAAATGGATTGGATAGAGTCTAGGTTTTTTTTATTTTAAATGAAAGAGGAGATTTTGCAGTATATTTATTGGGAACGAATATAAAATGTTTTCGGAAATGAGGGTAATTTGCAAATATGTCCGCATAGTTTCAGGAATCACAAATAATTTCCACATAATTTGACCAAATTTGCAAATATATCAATACCATTATGAAACTGTTACTGCACAACCATGGACGGGTATATTTGCAAAAATTAGATATACTTAATAAATTTTTTAAATTGTAAATATACCCATGTAGTTTATATATCTTTACAAATATATCCACGCTATGACAGTGTAGTAACAGCGTCATAGTGGCATGAGTATATCTGCAATTTTGGTCAAAGCATATGCACATTATTTGCAACTTCTGAAACTATATTAGTATATCAGTAATTATGGTCAAACTAAAGTAGGTTTATTTGCAAATCACCTGAAAGTGAGACAATCCGCATTTTTTCCTTGAGCTTGATATTTAGTAATTCATATTGTTCTTATTTTTAGTATCTGTCTTCTATGTTCCCCTTCTAAAATGAATAATTTTGTGTAAATTTTATGCCTTTAAGGTATATGATTGAATATACTAAAATCACATTTATGATGTAATAAAAAAGATTATTTTTAGGAACCATTAGTGGTGACAGAAATGTGTATCGTGCAGCCAACCAACAAATGAGCAATTAAAAAATATTAGTAAGCAAGCATTCGGTTGCTTTTAGTACAGCTTTTAAGATTAAATTAAAGTTTAATTGTCAAAGCCTGTTTGGCATAAAACTCTTGCAAACCTATTTAACGCGAACACTTTTTTTCTTCATTCCCCACAACAAGTGTACTCTAACACATCACGTAAAATTTTGATTACATTTTCACGAATTTGGGCTCAATTACTTATGCATAAAAGCAAATGCCGACTTTGCAACTCAAAGGCCATTACATCTGACTAAACGCAACCACATTAAAGAAACTTCTTGTAGGTAATATCATTATGGTAAAAATCTTACGTAAGTATTGTCGGAGACAACTATCCTACCAATCATTCATATTACTGCATGATTCGATTGATCTCAGCTACTTTGCCAATAACATCCAGGAGCTCAACGACTTAGCCCTTGGCTACGTTGACACAATCTTGAGGTTACACGCAAGGAACTTAAGATACCCAAAGCTGAGAATAGCACCTAACTCCTACAGCAAACCTCGATAAAGAAATGGTGGGTAACCTCTATAGTCTTCGACCTTAAGGAAACATATTGCGCGCTATAATTACAATTCGTAATGGTATTATATCCCAATTTTACAATACTTTTAACCAAACACAAGTATGATTTCTAGCAAAATAGGGATATCAGACGTCTTTTATGTGAACTTCTATGAAAACCTTCTTTTCGATTGGTTTTGATGATAACAAAAATACATGGGTTATACTATTGATTTTAAATATTATAAAATTGAAAAAGGTGGTGTGCTTGTGGAATTATCATTTTTGAGTTTATAATACTAATTGTGATGGTATTGAATTTGAAATAAAGAGATATCTTGAATAGAATATGCTAGTTGATATGCATGGAATCATTTTGGAATATGCTAAATTGGTGAACTTTAATTATAATGATAATGGAATATGTTTCTGGGGTTGTGATTAATCTAAAATAAAGATCGGTTAATCTGTTTATTCTTATCTTAAGTGGATTAACTAACTTGAAGCTGGACTTTTTCCTAAAGATTTAGATTCTAAAAAATAACGAAAAAGGTCGACCTTTTAGGTGCAAAAGATTAACCTTTTCGTGCTAAAAAACACTCTATGTCAATAGGAACAACTTTTTGTCGACCTTTCTATCTGAAAAGGTCAACCTTCTCAAGGCACCAAAAATTTGAGATTTGAAGAGTTTGGATATGCATCGAGATCTCTTCAGCCATCTTATAGGGCACATTTCTAGTGATTAAAAGGCTATAAAAGAAGGACATGGGAGAGCTAGAAGACCAAGGGAATCAATCATTGACAAAATCAAGGTGCTTCTTCGTGAAGAAAAATCTTGAAGGAAAAGTGTCCTTTCTCAAAGTGTAGTTGTTGTGTTCGTTTAAAGTTGCATTTGCCCTCGATATGTTGGTGATGTTGCTATTTCGGATGGGCTACACTAGTTTGGTTTTGATTTTCTTTTTGAAATTTGTATTACCTTGGGTTTGATTGTGATCAAATCAGGAGATTATTTCATGAGCCCACCTTGAGCTTAGCACCAATTTAGAAGATAGTCTAATTGATGGTACCACTGTAACTTGTGTTGAAGTTGACTAGTGGAACTCAAGTATTTGTACTTGGCGAGTAGAGTAAGTTTGTGCTTAATCAAACCACTATACTTGTGTGATTTTTTGTAACTACTAGATTCATCTTTGTGATTATTCTTAATTAGTCATTACACGGGACCAACAAGTAGTATCAAAGCAAGTTCTTTAAATTTACTAAAGCGATCATATGGTTAATGAGAAAACTAATAGTAGTTACTTTGAAGGTTGGTCCATTATGTTGGAAACAATGATTCAAAACAAAACAAATTGAACAAAGCTTGAGTTTTGATGATTAACAAGAACTAATTTGAG
>JAXCLR010000081.1:36238159-36252224 GCA_035584095.1 Annona squamosa | reverse complement strand
AAAGGGGCAAACACGCCTATGAGCTCAACCATTAAAATTGACAAGGATGAGAAAGGCAAACCAGTCGATTTAAAATTGTATAGAAGCATGATAGGTTCTTTATTATATTTAACTGCTTCTAGGCCTGATATGTTGTTTAGTGTATGTATGTGCTCTAGATTTCAATAATGTCCAAAAGAATCACACTTGGTAGCTGTAAAAAGAATTTTCAGATATTTAGTAGATACTACAAACATAGGACTTTGGTATCCAAAGGGCTCTAATTTTGATCTAATCGACTACTCGGATGCGGATTTTACCAGTTACAAAGTAAATAGAAAAAGCACTAGTGGAACATGTCAGTTTCTTGGGAACATGTTGGTCTCATGGTTTTCAAGAAAACAAACTAGTGTTGCACTATCTACGGCAGAAGCCGAATACATTGCTACCGGGAGCTGTTGTGCCCAATTGCTTTGGATGAAACAACAACTTAGGGACTATGGCATGGATTTTAAAGATATACCTATTAGATGTAATAATACAAGTGCCATATGTTTAACTAAAAATTCAGTATTGCATTCTAGGACCAAACATATCGATCTTAGACATCATTTTATTAGAGAACATATAGAAAAATTATGACATATGTTTGGAATATGTAAGAATAGAAGATCAAATTGCAGATATATTCACCAAACCTCTAGCAAAAGAGCCATTCTATAAAATTATAAATGACATGGGAATGCTTGAATAAACTTAGAAAAGCACAAACTAGAGGGGAGCGTAGGTTCATGGGGAGCAGCCCCGCCATTCTCAAAGGATTACTCCGTTTCATCTCTATTTTTGATCTATTGACAAAAAGGGGGAGAAGAGATTAGGATTTGAGTAGTATCTGATTTAAATGCTTTTAGGCCTTAAATGTTTGCATGAATATTTTTAACCTGAAAATGAAATATGTATGTCAAACTTCAAAATGAAAAACTAGCATGTTTCAAAGACATTGAAAGGTATACACTTAAATCGGTTTTGTCAATCATCAAAAAGGGGGAGATTATTGGAAATATATAGAAAATAAGCCAAGTCTATGTTTTGATGATTAACAAATCAATTTGAGTAAGTTTTGGTTACTAACATGTTTGTGGAAATGATTAAAGGTTATAAATTTGAAGAATATGAAGCATGGCAAGTCAAGTTGATTTCCAAGTCGACTTAGGCATCGACTTAGGCCAAGTAGATTCCCAAGTCGACTCTAGCAGTGATTTCAAGACGTCATTTTCTTCCAGAGTTGAAATCAAGACTGAGAGGTGCTGAAGATGCATCCCAAGTCGACTTCGCTTGCGACTGGAGGTGAAGTCGCAGACCAAGTCGACTCCGGCAGCGACTTGGAGGCGTCATTTCTGTCCAGAGTTGAAAGCGAGAACAAGGGCTGCCGAAGTCGCATCCCAAGTCGACTCCGCATGCGACTTAGGTGAAGTCGTAGATCAAGTCGACTCCGACTTTGACTTCAATACGGAAATATGTAGATCAAGATAACACAATGATAGATTCAAGAGATTCAAAAGAAAATGAAGGTCAAAGACAACTCAAACACTCAAATGAAGATCAAATGAGGATCAAGACCAAAGCAAAGTTGCATATTTCTCATGGAGAATCAAGATTATGCATTTGGACTTCTCTTGTGCACTCCAATACTCAAAGACTCAAGAGTCAAGACATGGAGTCAAATGTGTTTAAGATAAAAGAATTATAAAGAGTCTTAAAGGAAGAACAACGAAACATGAAGGAATTCAAGCAAAGAAATGATTCCAAAGATTCAAGCACTCAAGAACTCAAGAAAAGGAATCCAAAGGCTCTCTATGTAAATGATCACACAGTGTTCCAAAGAGATATAAATCAAGGGAGGACAATCAATATGAAAAAAATCAAGTAATTAAAGTCATCTCTAAAGGTTTCAAGTTCATCAAGCAAGCAGTTGAGATGAAGTCGCACCTGAAGTCGACTCCGCCTACGACTTGGTTCAAGTCGAGGACCAAGTCGACCCAGACTGGAACTTGAAGAAGTTGCGAACAGGCGAAGTCACACCCGAAGTCGACTCCATCTGTGACTTGGGCGAAGTCGCACCCGAAGTCGACTCCACCTGCGACTTGGGTCGCAATGGTCGGAAAATTTTCGAACATTGGCCCATTAAATGCGCGCACCTACCTTCAAACGTTCAGATTCCCTCCTCAATTATAAAAGCATTCAATATGAACAAGGAGGGTAGCTGAGAATCAATTGAATGAGCATAACTCCCATCTTTAAGATATTTAAGTGATCAAGCCAAAAATCTAGAAGAAGAACTTTGCTTTCAAACTGCCAAGAGCTTCTTATTGATTCATCAACATTGCTGTACAAGTTCTTCTCTGGGCCAAATTTGTCTCTACATAACAATAACGAGTAGAAACTTTCTTTTACTTTTACTTGTTGTATTGAACTTGATTTAGTTTGGGAAACTAAGATCAAGTGTAAGGAAAGTAGTTTGTGATTAGAGTGGAACTCATTACCTACTTGTGCTGAGAGTTGTTGATGCCTCATAGAGCTAGAATCTAGAAGAGAGCAGTGGCTCTAATTGTATTTGTGAAATACAATAGTAGAACTCAAGTCACAAGAGGTGTGAGCTTGGAAGAGTGGAGTAGGGAGGTTGCCCGAACCACTATAAAATCTTGTGCGTTGATTTTTATTTCTATTCTCTACACTATATTGCATTCCATTTTGTTTCTTCATAAAGGGAACTAGATTAATCCGGGATAAAGTTTCTGTTTAAGTTTTAAATTTTTATAATACCCAATTCACCCCTCCCCTTTTGGGTAATTTCCATTAACTCGGGACCAACATTAACATCGAAAAGAAAGTTGGGTAGAAATCACTTACCCAAAGTGGAGATATGCCTCTTTTTCTCGCACTTTCTCTCTCCAACCTTTTATTCTTCAAGGCTAAAACGTGGTGGGGGTGAAAATGCTCAAATGGAGCTGGTTTTGGATGCCTTGGATGTTCTCCCCCTGCTGCCCTATTTATAGGGTTGGATTTTTCAAGAATTTGAAATTTACCCCAAGTTTTAAGGTGTTTAATTATAAATTAGTATTTCTTTTTAATTTTGAAAAACGCTTTGAGCCATGTACTGCCCACCCTAGGCCTGCTGCAGCAACCCTATTGCAGCCCTATTTTTTAATCTATTTTTAAATTTTTAAAATGATTTAATTTAGGTTAAATAAATCTTAGCCGTTGATTAAAGATGATGATGATCATAGACCATTGATCATGGTCAAACCTCCAGCCACCCTAGCCTGCTCCAGCCCCTGCAGCAGCTGCCTTTTAATTAATTTTTTATTTTTTAATTATTTTATTTAAAAGTCAAAAGTAGAATTAATTAAAAGTTAAGCTACTTTTTCGATCTCTATTTGATGCTTCGTCTTGACCTTTGATTTGTGATTTTCATCACGTCTTAATTTATTCATCATGTTCATCATGAAGTTTTAACCATCCATAAAAAATTTCATCGAATTCTGACGTCAGGATTGCAAATTATGAATTTTTTTATTTTTTCACTAAAATCCAAATTTGTATTGAAATACTAAAAATTAATGCTATTTTGTCTTATAGTGATTAAATTCCTATTTGTCTTTTTGTGATTAGGTTAATCTAAGTGATTAACTCTTAATCACGTTTCTTAATCCTCAGTTACTATTCACGTTCACTATTCACGTGGGTTAAATTCTTAATTACATTATTTTAACCTCTAGTACACACATTTGCAAACATAACATAGTTCATGAATTTTATTTATCATAAAAATCAGTACAAAAATCTATGTATTATTCTAGGATTGCGAGTTTCACAACAAGTATCAAATTAGATAACAATGAATCAATTAAGCATGCAAGTGAAAAATTGTATAGGAGCATGATTGAGTCACTACTGTATCTTATGGCAAGCAGAATAGATATTTTATTTAGTGTTTACATATGTACTCATTTTCAATCAAATCCCAAAGAATCTCATATGGTTGCAATGAAAAGAATTTTTAAATAGCTTGTTGATACTCCAATTGGGATTATGGTATCCTACAGGCTCTAATTTTGAACTAATAGGATATATTGATGTTGATTATGCAGGATACAAGGTAGACAAGAAAAGTACAATTGGCACTAGTTAGTTTTTGGTAAGTATATTGGTCTCATGGTTTTCTAAGAAGCATACCACTGTGGCTTTATCTACTATTGAACCTAAATATGTGGTTGTTGCTAGTTGTTGTGCACAAATTTTGTGGATGAAAGAACAATTATGTGATTATTGTGGCTCCCCAGCCCGAGCGTCACATCCTTACCTCGGGATCTATTGACTAGTAAACGTGATCAGGATTGTTGCCCTATCACACGATGACTTGTTGGATATTTATCCATTTAACCATTACTCTTTAAGAGTAAGTTTTCTGCTATATTTCATCTAGTGCCTATTTAGGTTATCTTTACCCTGATATACACATTTTCTATCATATAAAATTGTAGAAATTTCATATCATGCTCATCAACCATTGATACTTGTTCATAAAACACAAGTCATAAAATAGATCACATATGATTGTCCAAATAACAAATATCAAGTCATTATACAACCATTCGCCATAACCGACATATATAAGAAATCATCAAGTTTTCCATTCTTCCATGTCCAATTCATGCTCCTTGGTCATCTTCATTTCTTTACTTGTCTATGAGTTTGGAAAACAAAACATGAGTTGAAAACTCAATAAGTAAGTTGTATATTTTAAAAGCAACCTTATTTTGAAAGCATTTCTTTCTATTCGGTAGGAGACATTTAACAAGTGATCAACTACCTGTAGAGCAGAAACATTTTCATAAACCTTTCATAAACATTGGATGTGCAAATGTATCATTTTCACTCATGACATTATCCTTCATGTAAGGGTACGCTAGCTCAGGGAACATTCTTTCATGACATGATCCTTTCCATCTTTGGTGTCGGACCTTCCAACTTGGTAATGTCAAGCGCGAACTCCTTGTCCTACTTTCGGCCTTGACTAGCCTACCTGATTTTCATTCCATGCATGACTTTTAGTCACCCCGGCATTATATACCTCTTACACATGGAAAATTGTTATTCTCATGTAGAGAATTCTTTGCAACATCCCTTTTAATCATCATTGCAATGAAACATTGTTTAAATTCATGTTTCATCACTTTTAGTGCATAATTGCGAAACAGTGAGCAAATCACTTGTCATATTTGACACAATATTTCAATACACATTGAGATAAAGGAATGATCATCCTTAAACACATCATAAATAAATTCAATATCATTTGCTAAACATATCAAAATAGTGAAAATATCATTTGCAATTATTTTAAAATTAGTTGAAAAACAAAATCATTTAAAATTTTTTTTGCTTACCTTGGTCATGTGAGATTTCCAGATTAACTTTTTCTTTACCTTTGCCTATACATGTAAGAATGACATAGCATTCATATAGTTTTATATTTGCTTGCATTCAACTTAGTTTTCCAACCTATTTTCATTAACATTCACAACCCGCTTGAATTCCAACTCGGGTGTATATGCACAACATAACTTATGCATCATACCATTCATTACACCATATATTCAATACCCATATTTAGGGTAACTTTCATATATATATATATATATATATATATATATATCATAACACATTCATTAGTCATTCATTAGACACCATATGGAAGTTTATTACTCATGCTTATCATTTTTCACATATTTTTCACAATTCACACATGGCGCTCATTCTTAAGCATGTAGTTAATGTCCTAAACCTCATATATTAATCTCAAATTTTGATATTATCGTTATTTACCAAAAAATCAACATAATCCACATTTTTCATCATATTTTTATGAATTTTTGCATTTTAACAATTTACATAAACCACATATAATTGATTTGTGCTTATCTCTCTATATATGTCCATTTCACAACACATAATTCATGTGTTTCTTAAAATTTTTCAAATAAAAAAATTGCATTCTAATTCAGTGTGCTTATACTTCTTAATTAACACTTTATTTAGTGTAATTTTATAGAATTTTAATCCACCAATTATACGGTTCCAAAAAAGCAACTTTGGAACCCGTTTAATACACTTTCAATGTCTCTTTTGATACTTATGTCAAAACAGATTTTTAATCTTTAAATTCCAGAAACTAATCACACTTTTCTTAATTCAAATTTAGGGTATTATCATATATTTAAAGTCCATATATTAGTTGCTTACAAAATAACAACTTCACATGCATGTAGGGTACCCTTCATGCATCATTTTAGACATCCACATTTATGCCCCTAAAAATCAGATTTATGACAATCCTTCCTACCCCTTTTTGAACATCCAAAGTAACCTAGGTTTAGGATATTTTACCATCTTAATCATCCATAATTTATTTAAGCAAATTCATGTAACATATACATCACAAAATCATGGAAATCAAGTCATATATGTAACCCTAATTCGCATTCTTTCTAAAATTCATAACTTAAGCCTAAATCAACAAATATAATTCATCTAATCATGAATCATCATGTAATCATAATAACACATCAAAACAGTAACATCGTATATGAATTTAAGCAAATTTCAACTAAGTTTATCAACTCATATTCAACCATAATCACCATTTTCTTCCTCTTGAACTCTTGATTGCATACTTGTCATTAAATCCTTATTCAATGCCCTAATCAAGGGCATCGTGAATCATCCTTTAAGGTTTTATTATGAATCATATTTTTTAGTCACAAATTGAGTTAGAAAACTAGGTTTAAATGATTCAAAACTTAAGGATACACTTACTTGAATTGAATCAACTTTGAACTTAACTTATCTACCTTAAATTCATTGCTTCATTTCCCTTTTTTCTTTCTTTTTTTCCTCTCCTTTTCTTGCTCTTTTCCCTTGCTGGAATATGGGTCATCCAGCTTCTGGAGTTAGGGGCTTTGCTCCTTGAAAAGTTTTTCTCAAACCACCTCATACACGTGGTTGTTCACCCTTATGTAAGGCTGGATTTTTCTAGCTTTGTGGGCCCCATTTGCCACATTATTTTAAGGGTAATTTAATACATATTTATACCCTATGATGACATGTCAAAATATGCTCCAAGTAAATTTCAAATTACCTAGATAAAATCAATCAAATATCCATAACATTGATGATCATCAAGCTGTCTACACAATCACGTCCATTTGCAGCTACCTTTTGCAATTTTTTTCAACAAAAATGCAACTTTATTTAATGGTCATTTAATCACCCTAGATAATAGCATACTCAGGGGTCCATTTAGTATATTAAAAAATTTCATAAAAATCCACAAAACTGCCTTGGACGTCCACCTCTCTCCCTTGCTCCATTGATGTCCACTTGATGATCACATGCATATGATTTTGATTTGACATATTTGGCCACTATTTTCTACTTATTTTAAATGCTCATTTATTTACCTTGATTCCCTAGCTAACTTAGGTGTGGATTTTATAAATAAAAAATCAAAAAACTCTACTTTTGGATGCTCATAGTTGTCCACTCTATGCCAACTCTATATACTTCCCTTAAGATTAGCCATTAGCTCCTTAATTCCCATATTAATGTAGGGGATTTTTCATAGATCTTTTTATTTTAGGAAGTTCATGAAATTCACAAAATTCACTTGTAGTTACCTCCTTTTGACACCTCGTTTTTTTCATTAATCATTTAATTATTTTATTTAACTTTAACATAAATGCTAACCACTTTAAGGTGCAAAAGTCAAAGGTGCTCCACCTTTTTTGTGCAAGCATAATCCCCAAATCAATTATCTTAATCCAAGCCTCTCATTTCATTGATCTCATAATTTTAACCATCTATTTCAAAATTTGTCTCAATTTGACTTTTCTAGCTCAAATTATAATCATTTGAAGTCATCTTTGGATTTTGGATGACAATGATCAATTTTCATGCTAATCTCATCAAAATTTTCATAATCTAACTTTTTCATAAGATTAAGCATGAAATTATGTGCTTTCCTTTCAATTTTCATCTTAATCCGCCTTATAGGCGTCAAGTTGTGAATTTTCTAATATTTTCCAACTTAACTCTATAATTAGCCTCTTAATTTCTATTAATCACATCATGAAAATTAAATTAATATTCATGACATGCTAATACTTTTCAATCCTCATTAGGTCACTTTAATCACATTGACCCATATTGACTTATAATGATTAATTTAATCATCATTCATAACCTCTTACCTAATTGGCATAAATAATCAATATTGCAAATAAATCATTCATAATTAAATCAAATCATATATGAATCCTATGTGGGTCAGGGTTTCACAATTATAAACTCAAATATTCTGATATTCCAATTCTTTGTGATAACACAAGTGCTAATCTGATTAAAAATCTGGTAAAATGCTCCCATTCCAAACACACTAAAGTAAGATTCCGCTTTTATTTGAGATCATGTGCAAAAGCATCATGTATGTGTTGAATTTGTTCCCACTGAAAACCAAATAATAGATATTTTCACAAAACCTTTGCCCACTGAAAGATTTGTTCAAATTAGAAGAAAATTGGGTGTAATAGATCCATTTGCATGATAAATTGAGATAATTATTTAAGTAAAGCATAAATAATTGTATTTTATTATTTTCTATAACTGGTCTGAAAAGGTTGACCTTTTCTATCAAAAAGGTCGACGATTTGTCCAAATAAAGAAAATAAAAAAGAGACAGTTAGGCAATTTTTTTCATTTGCTTAAACTACTCTTTAGAACAACGACTTAGAGGCATTAGCTAAGGTTCTTATGGCAACCAAAAATTGGTGACATAACTCCAATCCTAATGTCATTTTAATTTGCATGGTTGAATAGCTTCTATACAAGAATCTCTATTTGATTTCTTCCACCACCTCATTCTTTGCATTTCTAGCCAAATTCCATTTCATCAAAATCTCTAACCTAGGCAACTCCATCCTAGCTGAAAATTACCCTAGGCAACACTATCTTCGACCCTAGCCAAAAATCTTCTTCTCTGTTACCGAAACTGAAACCCCTCACCATTTAACCATAGTCTAACCTTTGTTTCCCCGACACTAAAACCACCAAAACCACCTCTTTTAAAACAACCTACCCATCACTTCATACCCAAATATGGTTCCTCCCAAGTCAATTTCAAAGGCAAGTTACTAAGAGAAAGGAAAGAGGAAAGTGGGTGAATTATTACTTGAGAAATCACCTCCTAGGGTAAGAAGGAACTTAGGAATTGCATTGAAGAAGATAGAAACACAGAAGCATGTCATATTACACCTCCATCATCAATTCTAGTGGTCAAAATAGCTAGGAAGAAAATTCCTAGTTTCTTTAAAGGTTCTAGATAAAGGTATTCAAAAGTAAAAGACATGAAAAGAGTTCTAAACCAACGTAGTCTATAAAAATATTGTGAAGGGTAAATATGTTGATTTCAAATATTTCCAACACAACAGGTTTACCTTTTGATTTTTTCAAGTTTTTATGTTCTAAAATGTCTATTTATCAATATCTTGTAAGGATTTTCTATATGCATCTTGAGAAATTAGGAGACAAATAATATAGTTTATATATCAAAGGAGTATATATCTCATTTATTGCTGAAAATATGCCTCTATCATGCAACTCACATATCTTTCTATTGAAGATGCTATTCTGGATTTAACTACTAATGCCAATTTAAGCATCTTCAAAGTTGCATGTCCGCAACCCTTACATGATCCCAATCTATTTGTGAATCATAGCATGTTTGCCTTAATCATTTCTGCTTTTGCTATTAACACCATCATCTCATATGTCACATATATATCCCTTTTGCCAATAGTCAATCATTTTCTTGGATCAATGCCCTAATTTAAGGCATTTAATCTCTTTAATCATTTTTACATATTTGAAGTTACAATAAGCTAAGTTCAAGTAAGATTTCCAAAGCTCACATCTACTTTTTAAATAATCACACACACATATATATATATTCATGTAATCTAGTGATTGTTTATTTACCCCTTTTAAAATTTCTTAATTACTTAAGGTACTTGTTTAATCTCTATTGAAAGCTAAATTTCATTCCAAAAATCTGAAATTTAACTTTAATTTTAATTATTCCTCAATCTGTCCATATTTGCTAAAATCAGACACACTGATTTATCTAATTTTTGATTTATAATCGAATCAAGGTATTTAAGTCTTAAATTTCTGTCGTACATCAATAAATACATGAATCAATCAAAATAAATAATTCTAGCACAAAATATTAGGTATTTATATTTCTTTATATATTTTTACTTTGCTAGATAGAACTATGATTTTAGTGACTATTCCAGTAAAGTTAATTATTAACCCTATTTATATCATCCAAAAAATTTATTTTTATTTTATTCAACTGATATTAAAGATGTATTTTATATCATATAAAATTTTCAGATGAAAATTACTTATATAAAAATTATTGAAAATTAATTTGTGCAGCAAATCCTGATAGCCGTTCTACCCTATTTAGGTTGATTTTCTCAAAGTTTTAATTTATGACCTAATTATCATTTCAAACTAAAACTTGGATCGTTCCTTAATGATAATATCATCAGTTCCCATACAATGTTTCATACAAAAAATCATTCATTTACTATTTCTTTTAAATTTTGGTCTTCTATTCTAGATTCATTACATAGGTTTAAATAAGTTAACTTAAAAACCATTGTAATAATTAATCTAATCAGCCATCATGGTCTCCACACTTGATATTTGCTCAATTTAGAAAGCAAGACATAAAATAAATAATAACTAACCTGAATGATTAAGATTAATGGCTGAGATCACTTGATCAAAGCCCCATCTCTTTTTCTTCTCTCTCTCTCTACTTTCTTCTTCTTTCTTCTTTATTTTTGGAATGTCCCATGTGCTGCTTTTTCCTCTTTATACTTGCTACATTTCATGTCTTACTTGCCACCCAAGAAACATGGTTTGATAATTTGCTCAATTAATTGTTGCCCAAATCCTAGCCATTCGTCTTCTTGTTTTGCTATCCATTTCGACTGTCCATGTGTCCCATTTTTAGCCACATTTATCATGCACTTTGCACCTTTTTTTTTATCAAAAATGCCTAAAAATCCCATGCCATACACGTTCAAGGTGTTTCCACTTATTAATTTTTCATTTATTATTTTGGTTAACTTTTTTTTTGCTTCAACAAATCCCATCTTGACATCGTAAAAGTGGCCTACCAAAGTCAAAGTTGACTTTTGTGTTGCATTTATGGCAATGTAATTTTAGTGATCAAAAGTCAATGACCTTAATTAATTACACTTAACATATGTAATTGAGGGTCTCCTAACAAGATTTGATAAAATCTCATCCATTATATCGTAGAACTCATTAACTTAACCATTCATAAAAAGTTTCATCTAAAAATGACAAATATATGCTAAGATATTAGAGAAATGAACTTAGTTAATAAAATATCATGTAACTCTAATCATTTCATTCTTTTCCATTCATAATTTTTATTATCCAAACCGTTCATCATGTAGGGCATACCAACTTAGGCTTTCCCATAAAATTTTAAGTCATTCCGCCTGGTATATGACAAGATATCAATTTAATATCAACTCATCAAAAATAAATTAAAAAATAGCATTAATTGCACATGCCACCTCATCATTTTTAACCTATTTTCATCCTTTAGTGCTTAATTACCATGGTAATCATAGGTGATTAACTTAATCACCTTACTTAATTAGTTGTCATAATCTCATCCATCCAAGCTCTAAGCTACATTTGCTATACTTTCACATAATATTTGCTACTATTATGAGTTCTGAGGAGCATAAGGGTTAAGGGAGAAGCACCCTATTGGAAGGGTGTGAGGGTAGTGCCCCCATTAGGAAATTTTGGAAGGCTATATTCTTTTTTTTTTAACCATATCAATGTGGTGCCTAATCTAATGGACACTACAATTGGCCAATATATAGGCTTTCAAATAATAGAAACATAAAAACTATGATAAAATAAACATATAATGAATAATGTGAATAGAAGGAGAAGGGCAAGGATAGAAAGAGGGAGGGAATAAGAATAAGAAGTATGTATGTTTGATACCAAAAATAGATATGATGCAAGCACAAAGAAAAACAAATAAATAACATGATACTTGCATGTGCAAGAAGAAAAAATGAAACATGGAATGCAAGGAAATGGGTTAACGGAGTAGTATAACACAAATTAGGAGTTAATATGATGCAATAGGCATAAATAAATGTAGAATACATATTAGCGAATTATTATGATGCAAATTAATAGTAAATATGAAGCATGAGTTAGTGGTAATTTGGATGATGAAAATTGAAGGGAATAATAAATGCAAATAAAAATCAAAATGGACTCGCCACTAATCAATAGGGTGATAAGTCCTATTTAAATGCACTAATGATATAAGAATATTCAAAATGGATTATTCTAAGAGTTAATAAGCAAATACATTGCACTTTACACTCATTTTCTACTAAAATACCATCTTAGGATTATATAGAAATAAATTTCTTACAAAACTCATGAGGGTTAGGGTGTCAATCCATGACTTAGGGAATTTGTTCCTGAGTTGTGAAAAATAATTGAGTGAACACTAAATTAAGTAGCAATAAGGCCAATCTAATTGCCAAAGTAGTTAATTTAAGTGGAAGGGTGGAAGAGAAACTTAGATTAAATGACAAATAGAAAAATTTATTCGCCTAATCATTTAATCTAAACACGTCATGTTAGATAAAAATATTGCACAGTAATATTTTAGTGATGGGTGATTGGGAAAAAGTTTTGTGGCCTATAACTGGATGAGTAAGATGGAGAAGATGGATGGGGCAAATTTATTCACAAACCATCTAATTTAGATCCATTTACAAGCCTTAAGATATTAGCAATGTGGATGTAATGTAAATAACATACACTCTGAACTCAATTATTGAAATTGACAACTAAATATTGAGTTTTGATAATTAATAATTACATTAAAATGTTTTGAGATTGCTAATATCATTTGAGATGAGTACATACAAGATACAAACTTATTAATCAAAGCATGATAACTAAAGTCGCATCCCAATTCCATTCTATATACGACTTGTGTGAAGTTGTTGAGTCCCATTTATATTATGAATTTTGATTATTAATTGAGAAGAATTTGAGTGTTTAAGATACTTTAAATAATATTTTGATTGATTTATCTTTACATAGCGTAAAACATTCACGATTGATTAATTTGTATAAAGCAGGAGGAATACGTGCAATTTTAGTATACAACATGGGAAAATTGATAAGCATTGATGAAAGCAGGAGTAAATTGCAAATTTAAGACTCAAATTTGAAGCAAAACTACATTTCAAGTAAGGCACTATTCATACACAGTATTGTTCATGTGTGGTACTGTTCATACGTGGACTTTTCATGCGCAACTATTCATATGCACACTATTTCCACACTGTTGATGCGCACTATTCACCTCTATATAAACACTTATGAGAACTATTCTAAGGATCTGAGAATGTCTTGAAAGCTTGGGTTAAGTGTCTGGAGAGCAAGAAAAGGCGTAGAGCATGAGGCAAGAGGAGAGCCAGTGAGTTACTTAAGGCGGTCGAAACACCATTGGGGCTTCCGATCAATAAGCTTTCCTTTTCTTCTTCTTCTATTTCGATTTAATTGTCTTGTTGGTGATAAACTTTGAATATAATATTATTTTGTGCTTATTTTTATTATACGCATACTAGGCTAAACTATTAATTTAGATTTTAGGATGTAGATAGGTATAATATAGTAGATTTGTGGTTTGATTTTGTGGTGCCCTGGCCCGAGCATCACATCCTTACCTCAGGACCTATCGATTGGTAAACGTGATCAGGATTGTAGCCCTGTCACACGGCGGGATTTATCGGATGTTTATCCTGATAATTCTGGTCTTATAGAGTTCATAAAACACTTCATATTCTCATGAATTCATTTTCATGCATCT
>JAXCLR010000081.1:36194141-36222631 GCA_035584095.1 Annona squamosa | reverse complement strand
AGTAAATCCATATGCAATCCAATTAAAAAGAACCAAAGCAATATAGTTTAGATTCAAGGATTCCGAGCTATCCATCTACCATCCTTAATCATAAAACCCGTTTAAAGTGTCCAGTAGTCTCGTAACCTTCACTCTAATTTCTCATTGCAATCGTTAGTTTAGTTAAATCATAAACTCAAAATTTTTATTCATCAAAAGCAGTTTAACTAATTAATAATTCCGGTTAAAAATTCTTCGTGGGAATGATACTTTATTGACTCTTTATTACTTGACACAACATGTATACTTGTATAAATAGCGAACATTTTAATTGACATATACGTAGCTCATCAATAGATTTTGCATTAGTTTTCATCATTTATGTAATTCTTGCATCTTATGTGATTTTCATGTATTTTAGGTTGTATCTAGTTAAAATCCGTCTAATTTTGGTTGTTTTAATTTCATTTGATCATTTAGGAATGCATTTACTCATTTTTACTTTTTGTTGTAGGAAAAGGAGGGCGATTCCCAAGAAAATTCAATGCAAAAAGAGGATGAAATGAGAACAAATCACTTGAATCTATCAAAGAGCAATTCTATCTCTAGCATGATCGTGGTTGCGGCCACCAGTTCCACCACCTTAGGAAAAATCTACTATCCACCTGTCCATGAGCATCATGACCACGACTACGAAGTGCATGTGTGAGATTTTTCACATGTGAAGCTCCAAACTAAGGGAGTTATAAATACATCTCTTAAGGTTTCTCAAATAGAACATCTAGGGCTCATGGCTGTTGTGGGTGGAGGAGAAAAATCAAGAGTTTCAAGGAAGGAGAGAAGAGCAAGTGGAGAACAAGTTAATTCCTGTAATAGAATTTCTTATCCTCTTCTTATCTCTCTCTTCCTTTTTGTTATTCTCCTAGCTTGGAATGATTGTAAACTTAATATTAAAGGAAGTCAATATCATGTTTTTGGGATAAATCTCCTTGTGGTGAGAGATATGGATGATTTGACTTCATAAACTATGTTATTTGATTTTCTTGTATTTGAATAAGATTATAGTTGTGCTATAAATTTGGTTGCATAGAATTACCCATATATATCATGCTTAACGTGTTTGCAAGCTTAGTCATCTTATAGCTTGGTTAAACATTCAGCTTCATGCTTGGAAAAGTAGAGTTTGAATGAGATCCATATATAAGACACATGTTTCCATCTACTTGTGATGGTTGGATGTTAATATAGATAGGAATATACCTATTAACTCTATCTAATTATGATTAAGTTATGTGGTTATCAGCCTTATTTTACTTAGGTGCATGAGAACATAACAAATAACTAAAATAAGGTTAAGTTAATATGTGTTGGAAGACATAAGAATATAAATGAACCTAAATTAGTAATCTTTAAACAACCAACTTAAATAGGATCCAATATGACATAGTTATGAGTCAACAAATTCATAGTCTCGTCCATCTAAAATCATCTCAAGGAAATCCTATTTGTAGCTACTCCATATTTGGTTAATTTTTGCTTAGATTAGTTAAGTTTTATTTCAGTTCTTTAAACACAAATTTCATTCAATTTATCAACTCACTTTAGACAAATTAATATGCTAGTACATTTAACACAATCCTCATAGGAACAATATTCTGCTTATTCTTTATTACTTGAACATATATGTAGCTCGTCAAGTTTTTGGTGCTGTTGCGGGAGATTGATGCTCAAATGTAGTACTCAATAATTTAATTTATCTTCTATAAATTTGTATATATTCTAATTGTTTTTGTCTTTCTTTCTTTGCTTTTGATAAAATTTTATTTTAGGGGTCTTCTTTTTGTAATTTTCAATAACTTCAAATGTTTATCATTAGCCAAATGTAGAGTTTTCAACACCAAGCACGAGGGGTATCCTTGAGTTTAACAATGCACGGCACCTCTAGCTCCATTTGTAGCTTTTAACAATCAAATGCAGGATATGGATATTCAAGTTGTTGTCATTTACACGAAGGCTAGGTAGATTTGTCAAATCATTGCATTCATTACTCAATATCCGTTGGTTATATAGATAGCTTCAACTATGCTCCGAATGATCAATCTATGTATTCAACCTCCTTGAGCTACGTTGAACATCCAAACTAATGCACGTGACCATCATGGAGACTCATAATAACAAGAGTATATGATGACAGTAGAATTTTAAGCACCTCAAGCATGGGAATCATCACCATCTAAGAACAAGTCATCTTTAGAGGACATGTTCATGCAATTCATGCAAAGCTAAATGGAGTTTAACATTAACATGAAAAAATAGGCGAAGTAATTGGCTACCGCAATCCAAAGTTGGCATCAAGAAGCTTCTTCCAGTTATGCTAAAGAAAATTTTGAAGAAGATAAGTTGGAACAAGGCTGTGAAGTCACTACAAGCATCAATGAAGAGATATCATACAATTTGACAACATAAATTGCGCTTTACAACGTGCTTGAACAAATGGTTGAGCCAGTGGAAAACAAGGACATTGAGGAAGAAAGCAATTATGAGATAGAGATGGCTACAATCGAGCAAGTCAACACTAATCATTCCTGCACCTCTATTTTGTTTTATAGGAATACAAGAGCAACAAAACAGGATCGATGAACGCACACTGTTGGAAAATAGTTCATTGAAGTCATCATCTATACAAGACCTTAGAGAACAACTCTTGTACAACCTTTATGAAATTCAAGAGAAGATGCTAATAAATCCATTTGAGGAGGCTAAGAAGAGATGTGACCTTTCAATGTATTACCCTCATGGAAGGAAATTCGATAGAGTGGGTATTAGATGATTCTTCAAAACATTGGGCATAGAATGCTAAACTTAGCGATCAATGGAACACAATCCATTACACTTTTTGCTTTTTGATTCAAGGCATGATTTCAAAATCGATCATATGTGTCTTGAAGTAGGAAAACCTAAGAAGATCACTCCTTTAGCGATCTTAAAGTCAATTGAGAGTTTGATTCCTCAATTAGTCAATTCTTATTGATTTTGCTTTGTGATCTTTATACTTTTAGTTCAAACATGATCTACACTATTTTAGGAGTTATCAAGATTCTACACCCAAGTTCAACTCTTTTAATTAGCAATTGATCGAAATAGACCAGCTATAACCTTATATTTGAAGTTTTGAAAACTGAAGTTTGAAGATATTGTTTATTGAAGCTAGTTGTGTTAAATGGTTTGCAATTGATTTTAATAATTCAGTAGCTAGATATCAATCCTATCTTGAAGTTTTCACTAGTTGAAGGGTTATCCAAGTCACATACTTTACAAGTTTTCCAATTCGAACTCAAATGCTCAAGTCAGCGCATTTCCCTTCAATTTGGAGTGTTGGTATGATAAAATGATTATTACGGAAGTGAAATTCAAGTTCTAATGCATGGAATGATTCACAGGTCATTCACATTTCAATCTGTCAAAATTAAATTCAACATGCATAAATGTAGTGGAATGCAGTTAAGTTGAAGCTTTAGATGAATGAAATGTAAGAATTCAAGCTAAAGTTATAAATTGTTAAAATGATAAATCCTACGAGGTACAAACTCAAGCAATGGAAATCGGCTCTATCATGAACAAAGTTGAAATTCAACCCTCTTTCAAGTGGTTAATTGATTAAATTAAAGTTCTCAAACTCCTTAACATCATTCAAGAGACGAAAATGTAGTTAGTGTGGGCTTACAACTCAAAAGTTAGAGATCTAATACAAAAATTCCCAAGGAAGTGAAGCAAGCCACAAATCCAGTCAACAACATGTTGGCCATAGCCCCCATGTACAAAAGAAATAAACAAGGGCCATTGCCAGAGTTAGGGCCATCGGCATTGCAACCACCACATTAGGAAAGAAAGCATGCCAACTTAAATTTGTCATAACTTTTGATCCCAGAGGAGTTATGAGAGGGACAACATATGAACAAAATGCTTTTTCTGATCCCATCAATGTGTCAATTGGGCGTGCCTAGTTGACCTAATTTTTTTATGCTAAAATTGTCTACTTTTGCATATTTTGAGGTTATTGAAGTTCTACGTTTGTTTTACTATTTTTAGTAAATCAACCATTTTATTAATTTGAGTAAAAGGTGTGCAAGTGGGTGTTGGTCCTGGGTTTATGGCAAAATTGAAGAGGGGAGGGGTGAATTAGGTTCTTCAAAATTCTTTTGGTATATTGATGAAACCCTTGTGAACTAACTCCCCTTAAATGAGAAACATGGAGAATGAAAATAGAATATAGAGTAGCTATCTTAAACACAAGAAATTATAGTTGTTCAGAAAATCCTCCCTACTCCACTCCTCCAAGAATATACCCTTGTGCCTTGGGTTTCACTATATTAATGAGTATATGATAAGATACCTTGCTCTTTTCTAGATTCTAGCTTTAGGGGGCTTTTATAATTCTCACACAAGTAGGTGACAAGTCACACTCCATATACACAATATTTGTCTTCATTAGGTCTTGGTCTCCAACAACAAACAAAGCGGAATCGCAAATAAGCAATGAATAAAAATGTGAAACTACTCTTTATAGATGTGTAGAGAAAATTTTAATGCTAAGAAGAATGTGTGTAATGAGTTATTGATGGATCTCTTTAGCACTTGCAATTAATGGCGTAGTTCTTCTTGGAAATCTTTTTAATGATCACTTGAATGCTTGAGGATTGGAAGGTAGAAGATCGATCAATTGTCTAGCTAACCCTCTCTACTTCATTTAATGTGTTTAAATAGAGGAGAAGGAATCTGAATGTTTGGCAGTAGGTGGCCCGCATTCAATGTGCTAATATTCAAAATTTTCTAATTATTGCAAAAGTTGCACCTTGAGTCGGCTTTAGATGCGGCTTCACCCAAATCGTAAACCGAAGTTGACTTGGGTTGCAACTTCGATTTCTAGCTCTTCAATCAAGCTCCATTTTGTGGTCGACTTGGTTTCAGACTTGACCCAAGTCGCAAGTAAAGTCGACTTGAGTTGCGACTTTACTCTCAACTTATCTTATTAGAACTTTTGGTACTTCATTAACTTGATCTTTTAGCATTGGCGCCTTTGTTTCTTCATTTTTCAACTTCAAAAGACTTCACTTGTGTATGTAGGCCTTTGAACTTCTTGTTATCAAACTTGTTCATGTTCTTCTTGAAAATTCTTGGATGAACATGTGTCTTGGATTTTGGATCATGTTTAATGATGTTGCTTGAGCCATTCATATCATTCTTATACTCAAGCTGAATGTAGGAGTCGATTTGATTTGCAACTTCACTCAAGTTGCATATCAGAGTCGACTTGGCTTGTGACTTGACTCATCAGACTTAGCTTTAGGCCCTTGAAGATCATCCAACTTGTTGGCGGAGGCGACTTGGGTTGCGACTTCACCCAAGTCACATGTGAAGTCTACTTCAAGTGTAACTTCACCTACTCATTCATCTGTCATTTCACTCTATCAAAAAATGTGCATTTGAAGTCGATATCGAAGTCAACTTGGGGATTGACTTTACCTAAGTTGATGCTTGAGTCGACTTGGCTTGCAACTTGACCTATCATGCTTTGAATCTTGAAATTTCTAAATCTTAAAACATCTCCACAAATATGTTAGTACTTTAAACATCTCAAATTGAATTGTTAATCATCAAAAAATGGATTGTGCTTGATTTGCTATTCATTTACAACAGTTGGTTGTTTGCATTTTGCATGTATTTGTGAGCATGTAGACGTGCAATGAGTGGGTAACTTTTTTATTGGAGTTGCTTCATTATTTTATTGTGGCTAAGAGTTTAAAATCGTGAAGAGGAGTTTGTGGATTGAACTTGTGGTATGATGGAAGTGGTTTGAAACTTGACTTAGATTGTTTGCAAAGGCCTTATATTGAACATAATTATGGTGTAGTGCCACTTGCATTTAAGTTTGTAACTTTGAAGGTAGTTTCCTACACTCGAGGTCATTCGAGAGGAGTTTTCCTCTTCAACCTTCATTTTTGCTAATATTGTTGCATTTTGGAGATTTAAAGTGTTAAGGGCTTAACATCAATGGCTCCATTCTCATCCTCACTTTAAGTTGAACTTGAGTTATATTTGCATGCATTGGTTCGAAAGTGTTGAATGTGTATATTATGATCAAATTAAATTTATTAGGGCATTCCTTCATGTGTGACATTGATAGAGAGCGACGGAGACGAGCAGCCCGTCCATCCTGATAACTAGGGAAGTCACCTTCCCTTTTCTTTTCTTATCTTTTCATTTAGTTTTTGCTACACTTGTATTTGCATATCATTTGTACTTGCATTTTTTTTAGTTTTTATGTATTGAGGGCAATGCATTTCTCAAGTTTGGAAGATAATACTTTGTCTTGTTTTGTTTTTAGTCATGAATTACATTTACATACCCATATTATATATGTGTTTTAGGTTGCATTGTATTTAAATCTTACCTGTGATAACCGATTTGTTGCAATATATCTTGATTAATACTTGTAATGTTTAAGAGAACTTTAAATTGAACCTAATTCATGAAAAATTGAAAATTTTTATCATGATTATGCATTGATTGAGCTTTAATGCATTAATTTTTCAAAAATTCCAAGTGACATGTGAATGATATGATGGTTAAGTAGTTGAATTTCATAGTTCATATCATGCTAACATTTTCAATTGAGATGATTAAGGCAATTTTGATTATGTAATATGAATGCTTATGCTCATTTTTTCTTGAATGTTATATCTACTGCAATATTTTGTTTGCCATTTTAAGCCTACATATATTTGCTTCTTTTCAATCCCATGCTTTAAAGTAAATATATTGTCTCATTAATTCATAGCGTAATTCATCATTTTATTTCAAACTTAGGGTTGGATAATGTACGCACATAGTATATCAACTTATATATTTTACAACTATAAAATTTTACATAAATAATTAAGGGGTGGGTAATCCAAGTTGAGTAACCTGGACTTGGCATCTATAAATGTCAAGGTTCACAAAAAAGGTAAGGGAAGGTCATAGTAATGGCACTTCATAGAAAATTCTCTCCAAATACCATGAAATATGGTAAGTGAAGCCCAAAAAAAAAAAACTCTTTAGATATCCTAAAATTTGGTAAGGAGAGTTAAAACAATAAGTTTGGAGGAACCAATTGTATAATTCTGCAAGTCCAGGCCAAGTAGAATAGATGAATAAATGTTATGTCCTTTTGAGACGAATGATTTACTTTGAGCATATTTATTTGTATTGCACTTGTCCTAAAAAGACCTTTTGTGATACATAGACCCATTTAGGACCATACATGTAAATTGTGCATATAAATTTGATTTAATGTATTATTCAATAGATTTATTGATTTTAAGGCCAATGATTAAGAAAGGTGATTAAATTGATCACCATAGCTCAATGTGGGATAACGGGGATAAAGAGACCTAATGAGGACTAGGAAATGAGGATAAGTTATGAATAATTATCTCATACATTATGATTTAATTAATGAAAATTATAATGATAATTATGGATTTGATGTGATAAATGTTAGAAAATTTATAACTTGACACCTATAAGGCTGAATGATGTGAAATTTGAAGAGTAAGCACATGATAGTGTGCTCTACCACATGGATGGAATGGATTATAAAAATTATGATTTAATTAGAGTGATAATTATTTAATTTGATCCAAATTCAAAAGATAATTTCAAATGGCTATAACTTATACTAGAAAGGTTCTTTTGAGATGAAATTTATCATGAATGGTTAAAACGATATGATTAATATCATGTGTTGGTCCCGAGTTGATGGTAATTACCCAAGAGGGGAGGGGTGAATTGGGTAATTAAAATTTTAAAACTTAAATTAGAAACTTTACTCCGGTTTAATTTAATCCCCTTTAAAAAGAAAAATAGAAAGCAATAAGATAATGAAAGCGAAAATGAAAATTAATAAACAAGGTTTATAGTGGTTCGGGCAACCTTCCCTACTCTACTCTTCCAAGCTCACACCTCTTGTGACTTGGGTTCCACTATGTATTACGCGAATATAACCAGAGTCTCCGCTCTCTTTAAAATTCTATCTCTAGGGTGCATATACAACCAGAGCCTCAACTCTCTTCTAGATTCTAACTCTAGAGGGCTTATACAACAAGCAACACAAGTAGATGACGAGTTCCACTCCAATCACAACCCTACTTTGCTATAACTTGTTTTGAAATACTAAACTCAAACCAAGCACCAAAAACCAAATAACAAGATGAAATGAAAGAATTCTACACTTTACAGATTGTTTCAGCTTGAGGAAGAATTCATAGAAGCAACTAATCGAACCGCGTTGAGGCAAACAGCGATGTTGAAGCTTGTTCTTCCTTTGAAATTGTATAGATCACTCAAATGTAGAAGAAAGTGGAATATAAGCCTTAGAAGAACTTTTCCTCTTTTTAGCTCTATCTTGTGGGTTTCCACGCAGATGGAGTCGACTTCGTTTGCGACATCACCCAAGTTGCATGCTGGAGTCGACTTCGAGTGCGACTTTGGCTGTTCTCAACTTGTTCAAGTTCTTCCTCGGGTCGACTTGGCTTTGGACTTGACCCAAGTCGCAGGTGGATTCGACTTCAGGTGCGACTTCGGATACTTCAGTTTCCAAGTCTATCGTTTAGGTCAACTTGAACTGGGACTTGACCCAAGTCAATGCTAAAGTTGACTTCGTTTGTGACTCGACCTCCTTTATTTTTCCAAGTGAGCTTAAATTTCCTTGAAACTGTCTTTACTTGCTTAACTTCTTCATCATAAGTGTTATTCCTTTGATTTTCATCATTTGAAGTTTTAGTATATTCACTTTACATAAAAATTCTTTAGCTTCATGTCTAGGAATCTGAAAAACTTGAATCTTGGTATGCATAAACATGTCCAATTTATAGTCTTTGATTCAAATGGATTAATCCATGCAACTTGCTTGCCTTTGGACTTGTTTTAATCTTCATTTATTCCAAGTCGAGTGTTTGAGTTGACTTGGTCTTCAACTTGACTCAAGTCTGGCCTTAAGTCGACTTGGCCTTCGACTTAGCTCTTGAAATTCTGCACTGCCAATCTGAACTTGATGCTGGAGTTGACTTGGCCTGCGGCTTCGTCCAAGTCGCATATGGAGTCAACTTCATGTGCGACTTTAGTAACTCTTGGTCCCCAATTTCAACGCTAGACAAAAATTGACACTTGAAGTCTCTACTGGAGTTGACTTGGGTATCAACTTCACCTAAGTCGATGCCTAGGTCGACTTGGGGATCGACTTGGCCTGCCATGCTTCATATTTTTCATTTTTATACCCTTAAACAATGCACAAAACACATTAGTAGCTAAAAGTCACTCAAATTGTGTTGTTAATCATTAAAACACATGCTTTGGATATTTTGCATTTGATTTCAACAATTGTTTCCAACATTATGGATTGGTTTGATTAAGCTAATTATAATCAAAGATGCTCAATCACGAAAGGACAAAAGTAGTTGACTTGTCTTCAAAAAGGGGACATGCCATAAATGGAAAAGTCAAAGAGGTTATAAGTCATTGATGATGTGGATTTTTGAGAGATTTTTGGAAATTCAAAAATTCGAAAAATGGGGGTAAAAGTTGTAGCAATATCCTAGGGGATTAATGGCTAGATTTAGGGTGGTTTTGTGTAGCCACAGAAATCCAAAAAGGAGGCTAGCAAGGGAGGATGTCCAAGGCATTTTGTGAGCAAATTTTTCATCTTTAAAAATCTGTAAAAATTGGAAATTGATGGATAATTGTACCAGAAACTAGGGGATAATTATGAGCATTATCAACACCTCAAATGAGGTGGAAATTAAAATTAAAAAGGGGCAGCAATATACATACCAAGAGAGAGAAAGGGGGGACGTTACTAGTGGACAGATTTGAGGTGAAACAAAAAAATGCTAAGTACCCAGCCCCTTGAACGTCCAAACCAAAGGGAAAGCAAGGGATAAGGAAATGGAAAAAGCGGAGAGAAATAGGAAGAAAAGAGGAGGAGAAGAAGAACAAACTAAGCTTGGCAAAGTTGGAGTGAAACTACTCAAGATCAAGTAGGTATTCAACCAAGTTGAGTTGTAAATTTCTAAGTTTTTCTAGCTCAACTTATGGGTCATAAATGATTTATTTATGAACCCTAAATGAAGTTCTAATGAGCTTTTGATAAGCTTATTAAGTGCTAAACAAGTTAGTGGATTCAATTCATTAGTTTATGCATACTAGGTATGAATTTAAGGTTGATTAACCAAAGAATACCTCGCTGAAATTTTTGGAGAATACCATTTAAGTTGCTGTTTTAATCATGTGACGTGTTTGGACTATGTTAAATATTTTCATGATTAATATATGTTGAACCAAGCATGATTTATGAACCATAAAAAGATGAAACATAGAGTTGACAAATGATGAAGATTCTACTCTTTTGAGATGGAAATTGTGCAAAAATTTAACCAACAATATATGGTTGAATTGAAGGGTAAAATACCCTAGATATAGAGTATATGGACGTCTAAGCATAGGGCTGGAAAATAAATAAAAAATTTTATGCTAATAGGTCATGACACATGGACGTCCAAATGAGGGAGAAAGATGGCATCGAAAGTTGCTATTTTGGGCAACTAATTTTATAAAATTTAATTCCATAAAAATATCCTAAATAAGGAGCAAGAAAAGGATGTCCAAGTGCTAAAATTAAAAAAATAAAAATCTGTTATGAGTCATGTCATAATGTGGACGTGCAATGTGGGAAAATCAAGTGGAAAAGTGTTGTTTTGGAATTTTGTGATTAAGGGATTTTTATCTCATGATTATACCCTAAATTATGTGTTAATTAAGTGATTTAATTAATCCAAAATAGAGGGAAAGTTGCTGTTTTGGAAAAATTTTCATAACACATAATATATGCATAACGAAGAGGGTATTTATGAAAGGTATAGATGATAGGAAGGAGAAATGACTTAATCTGAATGGCTAAAATGCAAAAATGGAAGAAAATATGGTAAAATGTGAAAAAAAGGGCTGTTTTGTTACAATTTTGACATTCCAAAAATTTGGATTAATAAGTAAAGCCCTAACTCATAAGTATGTGCTTGAAGTGTGCACTAATGTGAGAAATGTGAAAAATAGGTATTAAATGATGAAGGAGAAATAATGACCTCCATATGTGAGTTAAATGAAAGATTATAATTAGCTTGAAATTTACCCTAAATAAGGGCATTAAAAATGAAAAGAATGGATGATATGGTGTACAAGTTATGTGATTGTATATGAACAATCGACTTTAAACACAAGTGGGTTACGTGAGTTAATGGAAATCATATGGGTTGAAAAACTATATTGTGTGCAACCATATGGAAATTATGGGTATGAATGTGATGTGATTCTTATGTGTATAGGAAAAGGCAAAGAGAAAGTTGATGAGGAAAATTGAAGTAAATTCAGGTAAGAAAGTAATTTTTTAAAACTTGCTTTCTCAAATTATGACAAAATGTTTGCAAATTTTATTCAAATGTTTTGAATAATTTTGCAAATGAATGTTTAATTGCTTTTGAAATTATTTAAAGATGGTCATCCCAACATGTTGTTTGAAATGTTGCTTTAACATCTCTATGATCTTTGCAAATGGTCTGTATAATGTTTTATTAAATGTTGTCGAGAAATTATGGTCCAAATGTTTACACATGAAAATCACGCTAGCATGTTTATGATCATGTTTATGACTAAGTCCATGCTGCACAAGATAATAGATCTACTTTAGAGGTGTAAGTGAACCAATTATCCCCTTCTAGTGTGACCAAGTCGCTAAGATAGGCCAAAGGCCGACGACGCCCTCCCTGAGATGGGAACGAGATGACGGGATGGTCACCTAGCTAGCGTACCATCATATGATGTTCATGTTTTAATGACAATAATGCATAGCATTATTTATGATATACCCATGATGGGTATAATGTTGCATTTATCATAAAGTATCCACAAGTGGGTATCATGTTGATTTCAACAATGCTATTTAAATCCGAACTTTGCCTGCAAAATGAATTGCCTGAAAAATCACGCAGCTTGCTTACTGAGTTATACTCACGATTTGTTTTTCAAAACCTAAGATAGGTGCAATGATGGCTACAAAGGAGGAGCACATGTTAAATGAAGGATAATGATTTTATGGATCCCTGTGTATGCTTTTTATGTGTGGAAAAATGTATTATGAATTGAGTGATTGCCACTTGTTGAAATTATATTATTTACACTATGGTGTATGTTGGAATGATGGAAAAAATTTTATTGACAAATGTTGAATGAATATTATGTTATGATATGAATACCAAAGAATTTTATGAAACATGAGGGAACATGATGTGTAGGAATTAAATGTTTAAATGTGTATATTAGGACTTGATGATGGCTTGGATAGGCTAATTGATGTAAAAATGACTAAGGACTATAAGATAAACTCCTATGGAGTAAATTATAAATGAATATTTATGAAATGAATCTGCCGTGTGACAGGACAATAATCGTGATCATGTTTACCAATCAATAAACGGTCCCGGAGTAAGGCTTATGTTGTGATGTTGGGTATGGGGTACTACACTTTTTGATCAAGAGAACCGTTAGCAAGATATCTTGCTATTTATGATTACATATAGCTTGATGTTTGGATTGAGAATTCATGTCTTAGCTTGAGTTTATCAGAGTTTCACGAATTATTTCAACTTGTTGCTAATTTTTGCATTGCCTTGTAGAGAGATATCATTGTACTGCTAATTATTAGAAATAGACTTGATTTTATGTGTGTTAGTTGCATTTGTGTTTTATTGCTCGACGACTAGAAATGCTTAAGTTTAGGGTGTGATAACACTATAAAAATAGAGTTGTCAACACTCATTTTGCATTTACTTTGGATGCTAGTTCAAGAGAAACATATAAGTTTACATAGATTTTGCATTAGGTTTCATCATTTGTATAATTCTTTCATCTTGCGTGGTTTTCAAGCATTTTAGGTTGCATCTAGTTAAAATTCAACACATTTTAGTTGTTTAATTTCGTTGATCATTTCGGAGTGCATTTACTCATTTTTATTTTTTGTTGTAAGAAAAGAGGGCAATTCTCATGCAAATTCAAGGAAAAAAGAGGAAAGAATGAGAAGAAATCACTTAAAGTTATCAAATATCAATTTTGTCTCAAGCACGGTGGTGGTCGTGGCCATTAATTCGACTGCCTCAAGAAAAATCTGTTGTCCACCAATCCAGGAGCACCATAGCCATGCCACAAAGTGCATGTGTGAAACTTCTCACACATTTGAAGCTCTAAACTAAGGGGGTTATGCATACATCTCTTAGGGTTTCTAAAATAGAACATCTGGGGTCATGACTACCATGGGTGGACGAGAAAAACCAAGACCTTTAAGGAAGGAGAAAATAACAAGTGAAAAACAACCTAATTCCTGCAAATCTATCGAGTTTTATCTCCTCTTCTCATCGCACTTCATTTTTGTTATTATTTATTGGTACTGAATTTATGACAATTACTCAAGAGGGGATGAGTGAATTAGGTATTTTAAAATTTTTTGCTTAAACAGAAATTTCCCCTTTGTGGAATTAATCCTCTCAATGAAACGCTTAGTAGATTAGAGAGAAATAATGTAATAAAACACAAGCAATCAAACCACTCAAACAGACAAGGATTTATAGTAGTTCAAGCAACCTCTCCTACTCCACTCTGCCAAGCACGCACCCGTTGGGGCTTAGGTTCCACTATTGTATTTTCAATACAACTTAGAGCAATAGCTATCTTCTAGATTCTAGCTCTAGGGGGCCTGTACAATCCCAGCACAAGTAGGTGATGAATTTTACTCCAATCACACACTACTTTGCCTTCACTTGGTTTTGATCTCCAATATCGAACTAAGTTGAAAAAACAAGTAAACCGTGCATAAAAAGATCTACATGTTATAAATTTGTGTAGGTAGTTTGAAGCACGTAGAAGAACTTGTGGAAGCAATAGTTGATTGAGCAATCCAGCTTTCAGCAGTTTTAAAGCACAGTTTTTCCTTAAACTTCTTGTAGATCATTTTAAATGCAAGAGAGAGTTGAAGGTGAGCTCATTCAACATTTTTCCAACAACATATGATGAGAAGTAAATTCAAATGTATGGTGGTAGGTGAAGCGCATTTAATGCGCCAACGTTTAAATTTTTCAAACCAATCGACTTGGCATGCAACTTCGTTTAAGTCGCAGGGTGGAGTCAACTTCGGTCTTCAACTTCCAACTCAAGTTCCAAGTTCAAGTTGACTTGGTCTCGGACTTGACCCAAGTCGCAAATGGAGTCAACTTTGGATGCAACTTTACCAATCATAGATCATATTAGAACTTCAAGGTCTTACAAGTGATCTTTATGTTGTGTATATTTCCTTTCTTCACTCGAACTTCATGACATGTCTTGTTTGTGTATTGTTTTGCTTAAGTAAAGCAATCTTTCTTGTGGCGTTGATTCATGATAGTTGTTTCTTCTTGGTCTTGTTGTTCAAAATGATTCAAAATGTTTTTGAATCATTATAAGGTAGTATACACTTGAGTCATAGGCTTGGGTAGACACAAACTTTGACTTTACCCAAGTCGCATACTTGGGTCGACTTGGGATGCAACTTCACCTAAGTTGCTTGATGGAGTTGACTTGAAAAATGTGAAACCCCAATGTTAGACACATATATAAAACTCTAGGGTTGTAAACCGTAGGTAATATATAGGGAAAATGTATATTCATGAGTATGAAAACATGTGCATTAGAGGTTAAAGAAATGCAATTGTGGGATTAAACCACGTGAATAGTGCTAGTGAATAGTAACATGAATAGTAACCGAGGTGATTAAGAGTTAATCATCTAGATTAACCTAATCACAAAATGACAAAAAGGAGATTTAATCACTACAGGACAAAATAGCAATACTTTTTGATATTTTAATGGAATTTTGAATTTTAGTGAAAAATTGAAGAAAAATTCATAACTTTCAATCCGACCGTCGGATTGAGATGAAAATTTTTTTGGACGGTTAAAAATTCATGATGAACATGATGAATAGGTTAAGATGTGATGAAAATTACAAATGAATGACCAAGATGGAACATCAATTTGGGATGGAAAAAGTAGCTTATCTTTTCATTTAATTCCATTTGACTTTTATTAAATTTAAATAATTAAAAAATAATAAATAATAAATGAAAAGCAGCTATTGCAGGAGCATGGTAGGGGGTGGATGGATATTTGACCAAAAATCAATAGTTTAAATTCATCCCCATCCAAGATCAATGGCTAAGATTTAATTAGCCTAAATTAAATAATTTTAAAAATAAAAAAATATGAAAATAGGGCTGCTATAGGGGGGCTGGTGTAGGCCTAAGGTGGCTGCTCTTGGCTTAATGTATTTTTAGAAATTATAAAAAAATACATTTTATAATTAAATACCTCAAACTAAGGGGTAAAATCCAATTTTGTAAAAACTCTAAACCTATAAATAGGAGGCAGGGGTGGACGCCCAAGAGCAAAAAATCCCAACTCCACTTGAGCAATCCCAGCTCCCAAAACCCTCCCACACGTCCAAGGAAGAAGAAGAGGAAATTAGAGAGAGAAAGTGTGAGAAAAATAAGGATATCTCCACTTCGGGTAAGTGATTTTTATCCAAATTTTTTTGGATGTTGAGAAGGGTAAAACCATTCTTAGATAATTTCTAAGCATGAGAAAATAAGCATAGTTATAATGCTTAATCAAAATTATGCCAAACATAAAAAATTTGAAACAAAGATGGAGCATTTGGGAAGATAGCATATGATATGTGCAAATAATGCTCCAAAAATGATAAATGCTGATTTGAGATGTATGAATATGATAAATATGATGTTGAAATGATGCTATATTAATTTCATAATATTTGGAATTAAGGATTATGCTTAAGTGAATTTATGTTGATTTTCAGTACATGGAGAAAATGATTTATTTAGCCAAGTTAATGATGATAAATTTAAAATTTATGAATTTTTTCATGATATACTAAGTATAAGCTATGTCATAGTATTTTTTACTTTTAGAAAAAATGTCAATTTTTGGAACCTATGAACAATAACCCACGTCGCTGTGAACAGTAACCTTGATGAACAGTATTCGTGAACAGTAATGATGAACAGTAATATACTACAGTACTACTACAGTAGCTATGACTAGTGAACAGCATGATTTTAGGAAAAAATAGAGATTTATTTTTATATTTTATGAGGATATATGGATGAAATTTTCAAAAGATTTATGGATCCATATAAGGAGGTAATGACGAAGTATCTTTATAAGATTAACCTCTATAGGAATGAGGTAATAAACAATGATAAAGCATGCATGGAAAGCAATCTAAGACATGAAATGATATAGATAAAATATCATTTTTCCTTGTATAGGAAAATGAAAGGAAAATGTGGAGGACACAAACTAAGGAGGTAAGCAAGCACAACTTTGAAAATATGTTTTATTTTCAAGTATTTATGAAATATGTTTAAGAGTGGTCATTCCTATAATGTTTTGAAATGATAAATATTTATGAGTTTTTATGAAAAGTCATGTCGGCATATTAATGTCATGTGATGTTCATGGACATGTGCACATGTATGATGCTTAATGAAGAGGCTTCAGTGGAGGTAGTAAGCAGATCAGAGGGTCCCCCTTCACTATTGCCGAGTCGTATGGGCTGTGTGCTGACGGCGTCCTTCCCAGAGATGGAGGCAAAGGAATGTTATGTGTGAATGAATACATTACATTTTCATACATGGATTGAAAAGGAAAGCATGAATTTGAAATTATATCTGCATGAGAATGACAAGTCACTTGGTGTAAGAGGTATATAATGTTGGAGAGATCAAAAGTCATGCATGTAGGAGACCATGTAGGTGTCAAGAGGAAAAGAGGTTCTCCTTGATGAGGCCAAGTCAGAGACAATCAACGTATGGACCATGCTATATGGGATGTTCCCTGGGCTAGCGTACCTGCACACAAAGGTTTATGTTAGGAATAGAAAGGAAGCATTTGCACATGTAATGTTTATGAAAAGGTTTTTATTCCATTGGTAGTTGATCACTTGTTAAGTGTCTCCTATTAAATGGAGAGAAATGCATTTGCGAATGGTTAACATGAATGATTTTTATGAATGGTTTATGAAAAGGTTTCCGAGAATGGTTTATGAAAAAGTTTTTATTCCATTGGTAGTTGATCACATAGTAAGTGTCTTCAATCAAATCGAGAGAAATTCATTTAAATGAAAGGAAAATGCTTGCTTATTGAGTTTCAACTCATGTTTTGTTTTCCCATCCTCAGACAGGAGTAGGGAAAGCCAAGAGATGAAAGACATGTGTTGCTAAAGGAAAAAAGGAATCTACAAAGGTTAGTAAATTTTTGTATGAATAGATGCCCTAATAGGATATGATGAGAAAAGACATAGGTTGTATGAAATTATAAAATTATAAATAATATAAGAAATTGATGATTTATGATGATATAGATGAGTCCATTATGAATGATGATGAGTATTATGTTATGTGATGAAAGAAAAGAAAAAGAAAGAAAAAAATTGGAGAGTTCCAATTAAGAACCCCCCGTGTGATCAGGGCAACAATCCTGAGTCATGTTTGCCAATCGACAAGATCTTAGAGTAAGGACAAATGTGACGCCTCGGGTCCTCTAATATTTCGAAGTCTTCAGCTAGGCCAAACCTAAGTCGCATATAGAGTTGACTTGGGATTACGACTTCACCTCATTCACAAGTGGAGGCAACTTTGATTGTGACTTCACCTATCTCCGAGTCCCAATTTCAGTTATGCCAATTTTATGTTGTTTGAAATCGAATCTAGAGTCAACTTGGGCATCGACTTGACTTAAGTTGATGGCTAAGTCGATTTGAGATTGCAACTTGACCTGCTATCTTTTAAAGCTTGATTTTATAAACCTTTGGAACACTTAGCAACCACATTAGTACTTAAATATTTCTCAAATTGAGTTGTTAATCATCAAAACATGGATTATGCTTAATTTTCCTTAAATTCCAACAATCTCTCCTTTTTTATGATTGATAAAACCAATTCAAGATAGTCCTTTCATTTTCTTTCATAAATGGTATGCAATATTTTGTTTGGCACTTAGAATTGACATATTGTGTTGATTACTCCATAACATTGCATATCATGTAATCATGTACATTTCGAAACAACAATTTGCACAAAAAACAAGTTCATATCATTAACAATCAAGTTCATATCCTACAAAAAAGATTCCAAAAAAAAAATTACATGCTACCCCAACCCGAAACAAAATTTTAAATCCTAAGTCCAAGTCTTACTCTCTCTACCTTTTTGTCAATGCATCAAAATGGGATATAAGAGAACTGGGACTTGTGAAATTGGAATACGGTGATAGGGTAAGTAGTTGGGTAGGTTGGAGGAATAGGTCCGATGCAGGCTGATGAAAATGGAGACGAGAGAGCCTGAATGGTGGGTTCAGCTCTCACAGACTCGCCCTAGTAGGGATCAAAGTCAAGAAGACTTGGGATAGGTTGGCCACGATGGCTACCTGAGGCTTGGCGATATTTGATAGCCGTTAACTCTCGATCCAATTTATCTTGGTAGCTATGCATTTCCATTAAAGCCGTGTGACTAGACCCCACTTCCTATGAGATTCGACCCTCCATCTGTTGTAAATAATCCATGCTAGCTTGGGAGGAAGAGGATTAATCTGGAGAGCGAACATAATGATCTGTGGCCCGGGATCCCCATGGTGAATAAGATCCATGGGATTGTGGTGACACAAGGGTAGCAGGTGTTGGATCCGAAGATGTAATCGGTTCATGATAGGGTAGGTCCTTCCCCTCAGGATAAGCACCCTCAACCTCAGGATGATCTTGAAATTCATTGCTCATTCATTCTTGTATCCTTTTAGACCTAAACTCCTCCAAGTTAATCGTCATAAGGGTCAAGAGGGCCCGGTTGATGGCATTTGTCAGTTTCAAAACCTCGAATGGTTCGCCTTTTAAATCAACACCATAGTATGTCTTAATTTTGGTGATCCACATCCTATATTGTAGTACTCCTCGTGGATTCTCCTTCTTATGTTCAAGGGCCTCCAAAAATAGTGTTTGGAGACAGACTTTGACCCTATTTGCAACTTTCCACAAGATTTCGGCTTGTGAATTCAACTAATTTCGGCACCCACCCTTTGGATAAATGCAATGTGCAATGAGTAGGCTGAGAACCCGTAGCATTGGAGATAAGTCCATATAATGCAAAAACTTGATCTCCAAGTAGTACTTGTTACTATTTGTAAGCTAATTGTACATCTGTGTGAGTGATAGGCCCTCGGGAATAGGTTGCTTCTCATTTGACACTCCTAAAGTGCTACCAATTTTACTCTTAGCATTTCTTCTGCAAATACCATGTACAAGTCCCAAGTTTATGTCAACCTCCTTGACATACGTGTTGAGATATTCTTAATCCCATAAGTAATTGAACAATCTAGTTAAATCCAGATATACTTTATCATCCTCTTTGAGAAGATCCGTCCATCCTTGAAAATCTAAAAGTTCTATTCCAAACTCATATTCATTCAAGAACTTAAAGTTTATCATTTTGGGGAAAAAAATTTTCCTTTCATAAAACTTCCTATAAAACCGACTGTGTTTCCGATTGATAACTCGTAAAACTATGAGTTATCATGGCCCATTTCAAACTATATTTGCGTGTTAGTTCAAAAGATTAAGCTTAATTTGCATCCATTTAGCTTAATTTTCACTTGCTTTGCATTTTAGGAGCATTATTAAGTTTTTTGATATTTTTAGCATTAATTAGGCTTTTTAGTTCATTTACTTAGTTTATTTATCTTTTTCGGGAAGGACAAGCTATATAAAGGCATGTGGATGAGTGGAATGAAAAGCGGAACCAAGCCCAGGCGCCACCCTATGTGCCCTTGCAAGAACTCCAGCACAACTCGGCAAACAAATAGCTTCCAGTGAGTTGGCGCCTAGGTGCCAGCTAGGAGTGCCCATGCGCCACCATACCAACATGTAGATCAGCACAGCAACTTTCTCGAAGTCACAAGTCACAACTACTTCGAAGGAGTTGGCGCCTAAGCACCATGGCAGGAATTCTTAGGGTTTGCAGAAAGCACCAAGTTGCCCAACACACAGAGAGATGACTCCTAAGCGGCAATACACATCTATATGCGCAGATTTTAGTACGTGTGTTGCACAATTCAACTTTATAAATAGATCCTAGGGGTTTGCGTGCAAAAGGAGAGGGCGAAAGAGCCAAAAATGGGGTTCCACATAAGAGAAAGTCGAAATCGCAATCAAAGCACATATTGAAGAGAGAATTCAACTCTGTTGGTGGAAGCCACCGGAAAACCAGTTTTCTCTTATTTTTTCTATTTTTCTTTCTCTACTTTCATGGATACTTTTAATATGGATGTAATGAATGTTATGATCATGTTTTTGAACTCAACCTCCATTAGATGGATAGTTAAGATGAATTAACTCCAATCTATTATCTCAGTTCTTTGAAATTCAGGAATGAATATTTGATTTTTTATATGATTGTATATGATTTACCTTTGCATATGTGGTTTTAATGCTTTTTACAAGATTATCTACCTTGTAAGATGATTTCATTGCTTGATTTATTCTTGGAAGAGGAAAATCTCTGCTAGATCCATGTGCAGGGCATAGGTTTCCTCTTGGTTAGGGGGAGTTGTTTAACGGATAGGAATATACCGTTAAACCCTGTGTAGTCATTAAATAGATTATGAATTTATTAATTTCACTTTATTTAATGGCATGAGAACATAACAATTAAATATGGTGTAATCGGCTTTATATAGTCTTAGAAGACATATATAAAGATTATTGAACTTGGGCTAGTAAATCCATACACAATCTAATAAAAAAAACCAATGCGATATAGTTTAGATTCAAGGATTCTAAGCTATCCATTTTCTATCCCTGATTTGTAACCCTATTTCTAGTATCCCGCAATTCCTTGAATTCTACTCTAATTTCTCTTTGCAGTTGTTAACTTTAATTTTAAATCCATAAACTCAGAACTTTATGCCCATTGAAAGCAATTAACTAATTAATAATTCTGTTAATAATTTATCATAGAAATGATACTTTACTCACTCTTTATTACTTGAAACGACATGTATACTTGCGTAAATAACGAGCTTTTTAATTGACATATATGCAGCTCATCACCATTCGGTTCTAAAATAATCAATGGGCATTTTAGAACTTGGCCCCTTTGAGTGGGTGTGCCTTTTCTCTTTCCACCCATTTCGGAGCCACTGCTCGAATCCTCAACTTCTTCCTCTTTGGGAGTAGAGATGGAGGGGTTACCTACTTGAAACTGTACCTGTCGCCTCGAGGATGCTGTATTTTCATCTCGGACTCTTTTGAATGGAGTCCGTTGCCTACGTGGCACTTCCACTCTGGTATGGGATAGAGATGGCCTCAAGACTAGGAGTTTAGTGGATTTAGAAACAGCTTTAGGTGCCATGGATTCGGGATGATAAGATTTAGATATGATAAATGGGAATGGAAGATTCTTTAATGGATTTTGGAAGGGGAAAGTGAGCTTGAGAGGGAGAGTGAAATAGTCTAGAGATGAAAAATAGAGCAAATGCGTGAAATTTTTGGGTTGCCGCCTCTTACAGGCTAGGTGGCCGAATCTTCTCCCTGAACTCGACTTGAGCCCTAACCAAAGTCGACTTCATCCTCTTGGAGTTGACTTCGGTGAAGTCGAGTCAGGGTGACTGGAGTTGACTTACATTCGTTGACTTGGATACTAAATGTTCTCTAATTTACTCTCCTTATCTAAATTTAAAAGTTTATGTTTCTAATTCATTTCAATCATACCCATATCATTTCTAATTTTGTAAAATGATACTTTTGTTAAGGGTTTGGTGAAAATATTTACAATTTGGTTCTCAGTTTTAATATATTTTAAGCAAATATAATGATTTTTAATATGTTCCCTAATAAAATGATATTTCACATCTATATGCTTAGTTCTAGAATGTAGCACAGGATTTTTTATTAAACATATTGCACTAATATTATTATGTTTAATTAGTATATCTTTAACATCAATGTCATGATCTTTAAGTTGTTGTTTCATCCAAAGTAATTAGGCACAATAGCTCTTGGCGACTATATATTCAACTTCAGTAGTAGATAGAGCAACACTTATTTATTTTCTTAAAAACCACAAAACCATCATGTTTGCAAAAAACTGACAAGTTCCACTAGTACTTTTTCTATCTACTTCGTTACTATTAAAATTCGCATCCGAGTAGCTGATTAGATCAAATTTTAAGCCCTTTAGATACCATAGACTTAAATTAGTAATATTGATTAAATATCAAAAAATTCTTTTTACAGCTATTAGATATGATTCTTTAGGACACGATTGAAATCTTGAACACATACAAACACTAAATAGTATATCTAGTCTAGAAGCAGTCAAATATAATAAAGATCCTACCATGCTTCTATACAATTTTTATTCAACAGATTTACCTTTTTCATCCTTGTTGATTTTGATGGTGGAACTCAAGGGCGTGTTTGCACCTTTGCTATTTTGCATTCCAAACTTCTTGAGCATCTCCTTGACGTATTTGGATTGATTTATAAAAATTTCTTCTGTTGGTTGCTTAATTTGTTGTGAAATTCCAATCTTAGACACGTATATGAAACCCTAGGATTGTAAACTCTAGGTAATATATTAAGAAAATATATATTCATGAGTGTAAACATATGTGGGAATAGAGGTTAAAATAATTAATTATGAAATTTGGAAGAATAGTGAATCGTGGGATTAAGAAATATGTTAAGTTAATCACTTTGGATTAACTTAATCATAAAAATACGAGAAAGGAAGCTTCCCACTAAAGGACAAAATTGCTTTTTGGATTAAAATAATAATTTTCGGATTTTTCTGGATTTTTGTGAAGAAAATGAAGAAAAATTCGTATCTTATAATCCGGATGTCGGATTGAGATGAATTTTTTCATGGATGTCCAAAATATGATGATGAACATGATGAACATGATGAGTGGTCCAAGATTGATCAAAAATCATAAATCAAGGGTCAAGATTAAACGTCATTTGGAGATCAAAAAGTAGCTTCACTTTTTATTAATTATATTTGACTTTGGGATTAATTTTAATTAATTAAAAAAATCAAATAATTAATAAAAAGCTGCAATGGCTGCTGGAGGCTTGACTTTTGGTCCAAAATCAATCTTACCAAAAATCAACGACTAGGATTTAATTAGCCCAAATTAATTAATTTTAAAATTTTAAAAATAAGAAAAAAAGGGCTACAATAGGGGGCTGGAGCAAGCCTAGAGTGGGCTACACAAGGCTCCATGCACCTTTTGAAAATTAGAAAAAATACATTTATAATTTAATACCTCAAACTAGGGGGTAAATTCCAATTTGATGAAAAATCAAATCCTATAAATAGGGGCAAGGTGATAACGTCCAAGGCACTCCCAAGCTTGAGCAAGAGCTCATTTTTTCACCCCACCCACGTTTTAGCCTTAGAGAATAAGAAAAAGAAGGTTAGAGAGAAAAAAGACATGTAGGATGAGAGTTTTTCTACTTCGGGTAAGTGATTTCTACCCAAATTTCTTTTGGACGTTAAGTAGGGTAAAACCATGCTTAGATAATTTCTAAGCATGAGAAAATAAGTAAAGTTATAATGATTAATTGGAATTATGCCAAAATATCAAAAATTTGGAGCAAAGATGGAGCATTCGCGAAGATAGCATCTAATATATGAAAATAATGCTCCAAATTTGATAAATGATGATTTGGGATGTATTAATATGATAAATATGATTTTGGAATGATGATATATTAATTTCATGATTTTTGGAATTAAGGATTATGCTTAAGTGAATTTATGTTAATTTTTAGTATATGGAAAAAGTGATTTTTTTAGCCAAATAAATGATAATAAATTTCAAAATTTATAAATTTTCCATGATATAATACGTATAAGCTATGTCATGGTATTTTTTATTTTTGGAAAAATATCAATTTTTGGAACCCGTGAACTTATTATATCATACTAAGTAACCCACATTGCTGTGAACAGTAATCTCGGGTGAACAGTAAACGTGAATAGTGATCTGCTACAATGATTGCTAAGTGACATGAATAGTAATTATGAACAGTAAATAGCGTGATTTTGGGAAAATTTGAGATTTATTTTTTTATTTTGTGAGGATATATGAATGAAATTTTTAAAGGATTTATGGATAAAAATCCATCTAAGGAGGTAATGACTAAGTATATTTATAGGATTAACCTCTATAGAAATGAGGTAATGGATGATTATAAAGCATGCATGGGAAATAAACTAAGACATGAAATGATATAGATAAGATATCATTTTTCCTTGTATAGGAAAAGGAAAGGAAAAGGTGGAGAATATAGATTGAGGAGGCAAGCAAGCAAACTTTTTTAAAATTTGATTTTATTGCTTCGTTGTAACCAAGTTATATGCTTTCTAAAGCATTTTTAAATGATTGCAAATTGTTTGCTCACATGTTTTATAAATTATATTTAAGGGTGATCAATCCTATAATGTTTTGAAATGATAAATGTTTATGAGTTTTTATAATGCCGGCATATTAATATCATGTGATGTTCATAGACATGTGCACATGTATGATATATAATGAAGAGGCTTTGGTGGAGGTAGAAAGTGGATCAGAGGGTCCTCCTTCACTATTTTCGAGTCATATGGGTTGTGTGCCGACGGCGTCCTCCCTAGAAGTAGAGACAAAGGAATATTATATGTGAATATATGCATTGCATTATCATACATAGATTAAAAAGGAAAGCATGGATTTGAAATGATGCTTTTAAGGAATGATGCAAATAATTGTCTACATGAGAATGACAAGTCACCTAGTGTAAGCAGTATATAATGCTGAAAAAATCAAAATTCATGCATGTAGGAACATTGTAGGCCTCAAGAGGAAGAGAGGTTGCCCTTTATGAGGCCAAGTCATAGACAGTCGGCGTATTGGACCATGCTACTTGAGATGTTCCCTGAGCTAGCGTACCCGCACGCAAAGGTTTATGTCAGGAATGGAAAGAAAGTATTTGCACATCCAATGTTTATGAAATAATTTTTTATGAAAAGGAAAGCATGAATTTGAAAAAATATTTTTAAGAGATGGTGCAAATAATTCTCTACATGAGAATGACAAGTCATCTGGTATAAAAGGTATATAATGCCAGTAAAATCAAAAGTCATGCATGTAGAAACCATGTGGGTGTCAAGATGAAGAAAGGTTCCCCTTGATGAGGCCAAGTTAGAGATAGCCAGCATATTGGACTATGTTATGTGAGATGTTCCCTGGGCTAGCGTATCAGCACACGAAAGTTTATGTCATGAGTGAAAAGGAAGCATTTGCATATCCAATGTTTATGAAAAGGTTTCTATTTCATTGATAGTTGATCACTTGCTAAGTATCTCCTATTGAATGGAAAGAAATGCATTTACGAATAGTTTACATGAATGGTTTACGAAAGGTTTCCAAAAATGGATTACAAAAAGGTTTCTATTCCGTTTGTAGTCGATCACTTGGTAAGTGTCTTCTACCAAATTGAGAGGAATGCATTTAAAATGAAAAATGCTTACTTATTGAGTTTCAACTCATGTTTTGTTTTTCCAACCTCAGACAGGTGTAGAGAAAGCCAAGAGATGAAGGACACGAGTTGCTAAAGGAAAAGAGGAATCTACAAAGGTTAGTAGATTTTTGTATGAATAAATGCCTAACGGGATACGATGAAAAAGACATAGATTGTATGAAATTATGAAGTGATGAATAATATGAGAATTTGATTATTTATGATAATATAATAAGTCCATTATGAATGATAATGAGTATATGTTTATGTGATGAAAGAAAAAAAAATGGACGATATCCAATTAAGAACCCATCACATGATCAGGGCAACAATCCTAAGTCACATTTACCAATCGATAAGATCCCGGAGTAAGGACAAATGTGACGCCTCGGTTTAGGGCGCCACATTTGCAATCCAAGAAAGAATTTTAGCTCACCCATCATGCTTATTTCGAATTCACTTTGTATAATCTCAGAAAATTTTCAATACAAAATTTCATTAATAGCACCGAATATGATATCATCTACATAAATTTGAACAATTAATATATCTTTACTCTTATATTTGATAAATAAGGTTGTATCAACTTTTCTTCTTTGAAAGTCATGATCAATCAAAAACTTGCTTAACCTTTCATACAAAACTCTTGTAGCTTGTTTAAGTTCATACAATGCTTTTGTTAACTTGAAAATAAATTTTGATTGATCTTTCTCTTCAAATATGAGAGATTGTTTAACATTTACTTTATCGTTTAGGTATCCATTGAAAAATACACTTTTCATATCTATTTGAAACAATTTAAAGTCCATGTGAGAAACAAAAGCTAGTAGGATATGTATGACCATTAATCTAGCCACCGGAGCATAAGATTCCTCAAAAATCAATTTCTTCATCTGGTAATATCCTTTGGCCGCAAGTCTAGCCTTGTTTCTTACTACCAGTCCACTTTCATCTAATTCCTAAAAGCTCATTCAGTGCCAATAACAATGCAATCCTTAGGTCTAGGAACTAGGTGTCATACTTCATTCCTTTCAAATTGATTTAGCTCTTCTTGCATTGCAGCAATCCAATTTTCATCATTAAGAGCTTGGTCAATAGAGTTTAGTTCTATTTTAGATAGAAAAACAAATTTTTCACAAATATTATGTCTTAACCTTCTAGTTTTTACTCCTTCATGCACATTTTCAATCATTTGTTCAATTGGATGATTATTTTTGAATTTTAAGTCCGTGGGAGGTTTGTAGGAATTATTACCTTAACTTACCCTTCCATCTATGGATTGCTCATGTTTTGTTTCAGCTTTTCCTTATTCTCCTAACTGTACCCTTTCTGGATTCTTTAATATTTCATCAACATCACTTAGCTCATCCTTCTTTTTGAGATTTAAATTTATCAAATACAAAATGTATTGATTTTTCTACTATTTGATTTCTTTTGTTAAAAACTCTATATGCTTTGCATTTGATGAATATCCAAGAAATATTGTTTCATTACTTTTGGTATCTAATTTCCTAAGTTTGATTTTCCATTATTCAACGAATAGAAGATGCATTCAAAAGGATATAAATATGAAATGTTTGGTTTTCTACCCTTCCACAATTCATATGAGGTCTTTTCCATGATTATACTTATAGTTACTCAATTTAGTATATGACATTCTGTAATTTACTTTCATTTAGCATAGTTCTAGCCATCTCTTGTATTATTCTATTTTTCCTTTCAACTACCCCATTTTGTTGGGAGTTCTTGGAATAAAAAAGTTGGTGAATGTCTTTATCATTGTAAAATTCTATAAATCATTTATTTTCAAATTTACCATCATGATCACTTCTAATAGATATGATTATATTTTGCTTTTCATTTTGCACCAAATTTAAGAAAGTAGCAAACATCGAGAAAGCTCAATCTTTGCTAGCTAAAAGTATTATCTATATAAATCTTAAAAAATCATCAACTATGACAAATACATACTTTTTTCCACTAAGAGTTAAAATGTTAGATGACCCATAAAGATCCATATGTAACAGTTCAAGTGGCCTAGTTGTTGAAATTTCCTTTTTGGTAGAAAGTGACATTTTGGGTTGTTTGGATAGTTGACATGCTTTGCAGATTTTGTCTTTATCATATTTAAACTTTGGCAATCCTTCTATTAGGCACTTTTCCACAAAGTTTTAATATTTAGCATATTTATATGTCCAAGCCATTTATGCCATATCCATGGATCATTTTTAGCTATAAGATATGTTCCATCAAGTTCATTAAGGCAAACTAAATATACATTTCTATGTCTGTTGTCATTAAAGACTGTGATCCTCATAAAAAAATATCGCATATAGAGGATTCAAACACAACTTTATAGCCTTTGTCACACAATTGACAAACGCTTATTAAGTTATGTTTGAGTCCCTTAACAAATAGTACATCCTCAATACATATATTTGAAATACCATAAACATTTCCTTTACCTTTTATTATACTTTTTTTATTATTTCCAAATGCAACAGTCCTTTCACTACACAATTTGATCTTGTAGAATAATTCTCTTTCTCCCGTCATATGTCTTGAGCAGCCATTATCCATAAATCATTTGTTGTTGGCCTTTGCTTTAAGACATGCGTGTAAAACAAAATCATGTAGTTCTTATATCTTTGGTACCCATTTTATAGGTCCATTTTGTTGGTACCGAATTGATGGCAAAACCCAAGAGGGGAGGGGTGAATTGGGTTCTTTAAAAAATCTTTGGTAAATCAAAAATCTTAACCCC
>JAXCLR010000081.1:36157776-36168958 GCA_035584095.1 Annona squamosa | reverse complement strand
TGATAAATGATGATTTGGGATATATGATTATGATAAATATAATGTTGGAATGATGATATATTAATTTCATGATTTTTAGAATTAAGAATTAGGCTTAAGTGAATTTATATTGATTTTTAGTATATGGAGAAAGTAAATGATGATAAATTCAAAATGTATGAAATGTCCTATGATATACTAGGCATAAGGAATGTCATGGTATTTTTTATTTTTGGAACCCATGAACAGTAATCACGTCTCTGTGAACAATAACCTCGGATGAACAGTAACTACTACAGTAATATGCTATAGTAAACATCGTGATTTTGGAAAAAATTTGAGATTAATATTTAAATACAAAGATGAAATTTTTAAGGATTTATGGATAAAAATCCATATGAGGAAATGATGATCAAGTATTTTTAAGGATAACCTCTATAAAAAAATTATGGAGGAAAATAAGATTATAAATAAATATAACATATGTATGATAAAGTATGTATATCCTTCTCACTTGTATAGGAAAAGGAAAGAAAAAGATAAAGGAGTCTGATTAAAGCAAAGCAAAGGTAAGCAAGCAAACATTTTTGAAAATGATTTTTACATGTTTTATATTGCAACCATGGAATATGTGGAATATGTCGGAATTGCTTTATTATAAGCAAATCCATATGGAAATAAGGAGAAAAGGTTGAGATATGTGGGAATCGCTTTATCATAAGAAAATCCTTATGAAAATAAGGAAAAATATGAAAATGGTTGAATTATAATAGAAAAAGGAAAATTTTTGATTTCCAAATAATATTTGATTTTATCGAATGAATTTAAAATGATTTATTAAAATGTTTTGAAGCGGATTTAAGGAAGGCTAACCGATAATTGATTTGATTGAAGATTTTTTTTAAGTAATAACCAAAGGATCATACAAACTTATCTTCATACAGAAGTAACTCATGTATCATGTGAACAAAGAATATGATACCATATAAAAAAATGAATTATGTATTGGTATATCCTTTGTTCATGAAAAATCCAGAAATGGGAAGAAAAGTGTTTGCAAAATCTTTTGTCTTTAGATATTAAAATGTTTTCAAATTTGTTTTACCGCTCAAAATTTATTTGAAAACATTTTAACAAGGTTTTGGAATTACTGTTTCTCAAACACTTCCTTTAAATATTTTAGATGATTTAGAAATGTGTTATTTAAATGTTTTCAAATTTTATTTAAGGTTGGTCATCCTTACAAAATATTTTCATTAACTTGTTAACTCGGGTTATGCCAAGTTTTTAAGTTAGAAAAGAGAATACAGGCCGAGGTCTGTACTATTTTGAAATGACATGCTAGCATCAAGTTTTGAAAAGAAAAAATCACAAACTAGGGTCTGTGGAATTTTATAAAAAGCATGCTGGCATAAGAATGTGGAGAAAGGAATGTGCACATGAGTTATGTACTAGGTCTACTATAGAAGATATGCAGACCGGACGCGGTTGCAAGATGGGCCCCCTCTACATAGGCCAAGTCGCTTTAAAAGGTGAAATGCCGGCGGCACCCTCCCTAAAATGGGAGAAGAACACAGATAACTGCCTAATAATTGTCTGGCTCGCGAGTTATCAATAGAGATGGTTTCTCTCCTAAGGAGGAAAGGGTGATCACTTGGTAAGCATCACCTACCAGACGGACAGAAACGTTATGCATGATGCATATGCTTGTTTTAAAAAAGGTTTTATAAAAAAATGTTTTAAGGACATGAGAATGTCCTTGGAGAAAGGAAGTTTTACAAGAAATGTTTTATGTTCATGAAAAAGAGATTTACATGTTAAGTTTGCTAGCATATGTTTTATGAAAGATTTTATGAAAAAGTTTCCACTGGTTGATTGTAGATCACTTGATAAGTGTCTAATATTGAACAGGAGAAATGCATTTAAATGAAAAAAAATGCTTGCTTACTGAGTTTCGACTCACGTTTTGCTTTTTAAACCATAAACAGGTACAGCACAGGCCAAGAAGGAAAGGAAAAAGAAGGTATGAAGAAAATTTTATGATATGTTGATTTGTATATGATATGATTGATTTATGTATGTACGAAATGATCAGGTTAAACTAAGTTGTATTGTACAAAAACTATTATGAATATTATCAATGATAATTGAGATCTGATAATAAGTATGTGTCTTTATGTGACGAAAGAAAAAAAAATGGACGAGATCAAATTAAATACCCGCCGCGTGATCAGGGCAACAATCTTAATTCACACTTACCATCAACATGATCTTAGAGTAATGACAAATGTGACGCTTCGGTTCGGGACGCCACATCTGTATTCACATAATTAAGTCTAATCTTTCTGATGATTTTCCTTGCTTCATATTAAGATTTTGGAAGTAAAGCATCATCTAGAAATGAAGGCTTCAAAACTTCAAGTAGTGAATTAAAGGACTTATCAGTCCAATGGTTAAGGCACTTTACATGTAATAACTTTATCATGAATAATAACTTGGAATAATTCTTGCGATTTGGATAAAACTATTTCTTTGCATTATTTAATAACTTGTAAAATTTTCTACCTCTATATTTGATTATTTAGGAGCTCTCTCATCTTCGTTGCTATTTAAAATTTCATCATTTGACAAATTTGTATTCATCCTTGCACATATATCATGAAGCATTCCGACCTTTCAAGATTACCTTCACCTATTTCATGACTTTTCTTTCTTTCGGGTAAAATAATTTTTCTCCATGATGATCTCATATAGTGTAGTTTCTAACGATCCCATTTTTGAACAAATAATATCTAACTTCATGTCGACTTTTGTAACTAACATTTCTGCATTTATTACTAGACAATGAAGTTTTGCTATCACTCTAGATTACTTATATGCTAAATCATGAAATGCATCTACACCTTTGATGTACTTAGGCATACTTTAATTTTTCTCCAACTCTTCTCCAATGCCTTAGTCTAAACATTAAACAAAATGTATAAAATAGATCCTTCTAAATACACAAATATCCTTACTTTTTAATCTATTCACTTGTAATTAAGTCACAAAATAGGTTACAAAATAGTTGTCGTACTTGAAATCTTAAGTATTTTTATAATTATTGATATTTAAGATTTTACAATATAAATTTGTTATATACATTAGCAAAAATGCCTAATGAGAGATATCATGCTAACACATAACATAGTATATTAAATTATTCTAAGTAAATAACTAAGAGATACAAACCTTTATTCATTTATTTAAACCTTATCTTTATTGAAGTGAATATGTTTGCATACATTAATTTGTAGAATGTCACAATTATAAACACATAAAATTCAAAATATCAATATAAAAATTAAATGCATCATAAAGGTAAATGATAAATCTCTTCCTCAAGGGAATAAGCACATCCATGGCAATCTTAGAGCAACTTAAAACATACCACAAACAAAAACATTTGGCCAAACAATACAAGCACGTAATTGATAACTTGCTTTGTTTCACTAACTTTAAATCTGACTAAAAGTAATCCTTTCTACAAAGTATTTGATGCATTATGACATTGGCATATAATGCTTGGTATGCTGGCATATTCATGAGTCATGACTGTGGTTGTAAATTTGTGAAGTATTGTTGTCGGACCATCAGTGACGACCATTGGCACATCCTGATTGGGGATCAGGATGTGATAGCTTGGGCAGTATTGATTCAGACCTACTTGTTTGACTAGTATGGACTTGATGGGCTACTACTTGGTATGTCTGGCCCTTGTGATTTTGTTAATGTTTATTATGACCTAGTTTATGAAATTAGCGGTCCTCAATGTAATGGTTGAGGCCAAAGCCATTTGCGTAATGTGTTGTAGAATGACTGCGGCTGTGCGGTGAGTGTGGGATGGTATCAATTACATGTCCAGTTTGCATAAACATGTTTCCCGATGTATTTGTATTGTATAGGGTTGGCCACTCATGCTGGGATGCAATGATGGCAATACAAGATTGTGCAGCGGGTTGGATTATGGGGCGAGATACCGAACCTCCCCATTACATTGAGACCTTGTTAGATTACTGGAGAAATGATAGCGTTTGATGCATTGATGTAAGCTTAGGCATCAGCATATACTTCATATAGATTTAAATCTGATTAGGATATGGGGATTTAATCTATGTTTTGTCAACCCATTTGCATATTGTTTACTCAAGTTTTGTCAATTTACATTTATATGCTTTACTTTCTGAGTTTACCCGAACTCATCATATTTTGTTAAATTTTTTAGATACTAAGTATGTGGGTAGAGACCAACATGGAGTTGGTGTACCATATGAGATTAGGACCTAATGAATCCAGTTCTAAAATGATCTATTTTGATTTGGTTTTTAAAGGGTAATTAGTGAAGATAAGAAGTATGTATTATACGAATTTTATTATTTGGATCCCATGTAATTTGAACTCAATGAGATACCTAGTTCATGATGGTTTAAAGAATTCTGTTATTGCAGCTGTATATGTTCTCCCATTATCATCAATCCTGTACTTTAGTAGCAACCATTGACTTTTTCGACGAGACGTCACACATTTTAATTTTTAAAATAAAATACAAAAATTGATATACTCTGAGCAGTGGTGAAAATGAAGCTTAAAATTCTTTACACTTGAAAGATGAACATAAGATTTGTAACTGCCAAAAACAAATTGAAGCCTTTCTCTCCATAAGGCATAACATTTCCTCTCCAAAGTTCTAAAATGTTGGAAGAAGGAAAGTGGGAATCCGAAAGGTTGCTGAAAGAATGGTGGGATGTGAAAACTTGCATTGGCCGCTTCTCAATTTTGAAGTTATGACACTCTTTAATTAATTGGAATTTAAATTTTGACCACTCATTTTATTTTAATTTGAATAATGTATTAGAATATTAAAAATATTATAACATATTTTATATTTGAATGATACTATTATAAATAATTATTTTCTACAAGTTGCATTTTAATTTTAGGGTGGGCGATCCAATCTTATTGTTGCGTGCTTTGACCTTGATGGATTTTTGATGCTTGAACATCTGCCAAATCATCAACATGGCATACCCTCAATTATTCAAACTAAAACTATTGTAATGATTGAATCCATAGAATCTCAAATAATCACCATTTTGAGTAATCACAACTTGGTAACCAGTAAACATGACACTTTTTAAAATAGTAAATAATATTATAAATGAGTAAATATATTAGTATATTTATATATAAGTAAATATATTAGTAAATATACTATATTTATGTGTATAAGTAAATATATTTGTAATTAAAAATAATAAAAATGTAGGAAATATCTTATAAATGTTCAAAGTTGTCCTTCAAGTAAATAGATTAATTTGACATCTTTCATTTAGTTAATAGAAGTTATTTCATATAACTCATTTATTTTTTATAATAATGATGATGCGAAATCTACTTTACCAATTAGAAGCATTTGTTTATGAAAGTTATCAACTTTTATCTAAAGCAAAGATGTGGATGACCCAATCTAAGAAACACAGATTTTTTATTTAGTTCAGCCTCTTGCAAAGTCATCTTCTAAATTTTCCGCTGGAGTGACCCTTCTTTTAATATAATATTTTCTTTCTTCAAAAAAGGATGTGGATGACGCAATATAGGATTAGAAGGCCATATCTCAAACTTCATTTGCTCAGCTAGATTGGAATCACAAGATCAAAAATCAACCTTACTACCACAACATAATTAACATTAATCTCAAAATGGGTTGAGGAGAACTCTCTAAGAATTTCTCTTGCGTTTTATGATGTGCATTTCTTCCAAAGATCTCACATATATTTATAATTAATCTAGAAGAAGACATAAGAGCTTTGCAAGAGCTATCCTATTATAGGTTTACTTCCATACGCTGTGTATTCAAGTGGGACTACATTTTTTGATATAAGCAGGAGTAGAAAACCCATTATGGGCATATAGGAACCCTAGTTCTAATATAATTCAAGCACTTATCAATTATGAGAATGAAAAAAATAAATAAAATTACATTAATCTATTTCTTTCTATATAAATTTTGTACTCATTTTCTCTGCACATTTTGGTCTTCCAATCAAACAAAGGCATGCACAAAGCATGAAACATAGATGGGTATTGAGTATTGGACATTGTTTCTGGTTAGAAATATAGCATAACTATGTTCATTAGCTTTAAGTGGTCCTAATCATCCAATGCAACCAAACTCAATTTTTAAATCTAAACCATTTTATATTAGTGGTGGAATGCCAACAAAAGAAAATTTGTTAGACATTGGTTGCATGTAGTATTATTTGTTAGTTCAAAGTTTATGGAAAGACCTAATAGAGGAGGGGTGAATTGGAACTTTTTAAAATTCTTTGGAAAATAAAACTTAACCCCTTGTAATTTTAGTTTTGAATGAAAAATATGGAGAGTAATAGAGCAATAGAATAACAAATAGCAGACACAAGAAATCATAGTAGTTTAGAACAATTCTCTCACTTCACTCTTTCAAAAAAACAACCTTGTATCTTAGGTTTATTTCAACAGAGATACAATTAGAACTCTTGCTTTCTTCTATATTATAGCTCTAAGAGGCCTTTATAATCACAACACAAGTAGACGTAACTCCAATCATACACTACTTGTTTTTACTTTCCTTGGTCAACACCAAGCCAAGTAGTAATATAATAAAATAAGTTATAAAAAAAGTTTACCTGTTACACATTGTGTAGAGAAGACGTAACACAAGAAAGAACTGATTGAAGCTTGAGATTGTTGACTTGTTGTAGCTCTTGCAGTGAAAAATGGAGTTCTTTCTCTTTGAACACTTGATGCACACTTGAGTGCTTGTTGAAAGGAAGATAAGGCCTCAATAAATGCTCTAGCTAACTCTTATAACTCTCCTTGTTGCTCTTTAAATAGAGGACAAGTTATTTTGAACATTGGAGGTAGGTGGCATACATTTAATATGCCAATATTCAAATTTTTTGACCATTACAAGCTAAGTCGCCCCTGAAGTGGACATCAAATGCGACTTCACCCAAGTTGCATGGTCTGGGACTTGACCCAAGTTGCAAATAAAGTCAACTTGGGTTGTAACAGCATTTTGCAATTAGTGTTTTAGAACTTCAAATCTTTGTAAAATGAGTGTATAGGTGCTCTAATATCTTCATGTTTTAGTTTTCCTTGACTCAATTTTCTTCAATCTTGAGATATAACCTTCTTCACATTGACTCATATACTATACACTTCAATCCTTTGTGGTTTGATCTTCAACTTGTTGCACTTGTCTTCGATTAAACAAGATATGTATTGCTTGAATTCCATTTAATGATTTTTAATCTTATTCTTACAAGATTTTAGTTCCATTGGTGTCTGAGTTGTATACAGGGTCAACTTGGCTTGCAACTTGACCCAAGTCGCAAGTGGAGTTGACTTGAGTATATAAATTCGATATCCTTTGTATGCTTGGAACTTCAAAGTTCTTCATTTTGGTACTTGTATTGCTTAAGTCATGTGGTTGAGTCAACTTCATCTGAGACTTCACCTAAGTCTCAAGTTGGAATCAATTTGGGGTGTGACTTGACTTTCTTAGATTCATCATTTATGACCTCAAGTCTTCCAAGTTGCATATTGAGTTGACTTAGGTTGTTATCGATGAGAAGTTAACTTCAATTGCAACTTCGCCTGTTCATGTGTCCACAATTTCAGCTATGTCAAAAAAAGTTTGTTAAAGTTCATCCTGGAGTTGACTTGCGTATCGACTTGACCAAGTCGACTCAACTTTATGACTTGATCTATCATATCTTGTTTAGAATAATTCTATCTTAAGACATTGCAACACAGATGTTAGTTCCTTTAAATTCTCAAATTTGGATTGTTAATCATCAAAACATGGATTATGCATGATTTTCTAGTTGAGTTCGCAACATTATTTAATCCAAAATTGAGCAAATACTTTTAAATGCTGCCGTTTGCATTTGACTACAATGAATGTTGAGATTTGACTGCATTTTATATTATATGCAGACGATTGTAGATTTGGTGGCAAAAAGTTGGGCCGCAGTGGAGAACTTCTCTTGTACATAACCCTCCTTTTAATTTCTTATGGCGTTTGATTTTGATTTGATGTTAGCTCGTAGCTTAATTAATTTTACTGAACTTCTCCTCTAAAGTCGAATGGATCCCCTCTATCTAATGATCCATTTAACAATTTGTTGGCGAACCTAGTTCATTAGCAATAAGAGGCCCAACCCATGGGAACGGCTTCCCGTAAGAAAAAAGGAAGTAGGGGTATTGTTATAATTTTACAACGTGACTACATTTATTTGAAATTGTTAGTATACTTGGTTTTTTGATCAAATTTGAATTATATGTACACAAAATCTTAATCCGTTCCATCCATTTGGTCGATCAACCACTAAAACATTGCAAATATAATTTTTCATTATTTGATTTTTTAAAAATATATGTGTAGAAAATATTATTTTTGAATTAAATTTCATTATAATTGATAAAGTTAAAAATAAAATTTACATAAAAATTATATTATATTATTTAAAGTTCATATAAATAAGGTACTCTTAAGGATAATAATTTCGATATTTATTTCTGAAGTTTTGAAAATTTATTATTTTTTCAAATATAATAGAAGGTAAACCACATCTAACTGGATCTAATAGCATCTAAATCAATCTAACAATATCTAACCAAATGTAACGACATCTAATTGAATCTAACTAGATCGAACTTTCTATATTAATATGTTAATTCTAATTTATCCCTATAATATGCTCCTATGCCCTTATAAGGTTATTTATACTTTAATTACAGAAATTAAAAAATCATATAATAGAATTTAATGAAATAATTTAAACCTAATGACATCTAATAGCGTCTAACCACATTTAACCAGATCTAACCGCATCTAACTGGATCTAACGTCATCTAATTAGATCTAACTGGATCTAACTTTTGATATTAATAAGCTAATCCTATTTAACACCTATGATATGATCTTAAGCCTTATAAGGGTTATTTATACCTTCATTACAAAAATTAAAAATCAGATAATAGAATTAAACAAAATCACCTAAATCTATTGGCATTTAACAGCATCTAATTGAATCTAACAGCATATAACCGAATCGAATGACATCTAACTAGATCTAACCAAATCTAACGTTTGATATTAATAAGATAATCCTAATTTAAATCTGTAATATGATCCCGGGTCCTTATAAAGTCATTTATGCCTTAATTATAAAAATTAAAACTCAAATAATAAGATTTAATGAAAGCCACTTAAATCTAACAATAGCTAATAACATCTAATGACATCTAATTGTATCTAACTAGATATACAGGATCTAGCTTTCAATATTAAAACTTAATCCTGATTTAACACCTGTAATATGATCTTAAGTTCCTTATAAGGTTATTTATATCTTAATTATAGAAATTAAAACTCAAAATATAGAATTTAGGAAAATCCACCTAAACCTAATGACATCTAATTGAATCTAACTGCATCTGATAATATATAACCAAATTTAACCGGATCTCACTTTTGATTTCAATAAGTTAATCTTAATTTGAACCTGCGATGTGATCCTAGGCCCTTTATAAGGTGATCTAATGATATCTAATCTAATCTAATCTAATGACATCTAACCGCATATAATTAGATCTAATGAGATCAACTTTTGATATTAATAAGTGAAAAACTTCCCCACATACCCATAACATTTGTTCATTATTCTCTTTATACCCGCAATATTTCAAAATTTCTCCACACACCCATAACATTTTACCCCTAACTCATTTGATGCCCATACCGTCAATGTCTGTTGGGTTGCATCCATCTTAATTTTCTAAATTATGTAGATATCCACCCACACAGTGCTGCTGTATCTTTTAAGGCTCCTTAATTTCATTATCATTGTCAAGACCGTCAGGTTATACTTCTTCATCTTGGCTACAAATGTGCATGTTCTACCACCGACGTCAAGCATGAGGTAAAGGAGGGTGCTAAGGTTCTTGTTCTATTCTAGCAATTAGGAGATGATGAGATTGAAGGGTGATTACAGAGGAGAAATGAACTTGGAGGACTCGATCTTAGTATCGAATCCAGTGATGTTGTGGGTGAGGTAGGGTAAGGTGTTACAAGAGGAGGAGGGCGCTCAAAATGGTGCAATGTTAGGAAGGAAGGAGGGGGTTTCATAAGGTGGGTTGGAAGCACGACAGCAGGGAAGGGGGTGACAGCAGCATAAGATGAGGGATTTTTCCAAGGGTTGGTCATAAAGGCAAAGGAAGAAGGAGGTGTAGTTCATGTAGCGGCGGAGTAGGGCAAGGTTGGCATAGTAGGCAGAGCCAATGAGGGAGGCACGAGCATAAAGGTGAAGCTCTAGCCGATGAGGGAAGGAGGAGGAAGCAGCAATGCATGCAAAGGTGGAGGAGCATAGATGATCGAGGTGGTTTGATGGTAGCACGGATGGTGTAAAGCTGGCAAATTAGGTGTTTAGGGATGACTGGAGGTGGCAAAGGAGAAGAAGGGTTTTCTACCACTAAAACTTATGTTTATGGCGGTGGATTCTTGATTTTCATGGCCAAGAGAAGACATGTTGGAAACAAAGCATTCAGTTGGAAGATTGGACGGATCTATCGATTTTGTTCTAATTGATGTTGCTGCATGCTGCTTTGTTGAATTGCAAAAAGATGATTGCCATGGATTTTTTAATCACTGCTAAAATTGTTAATTGGTTTGTAGAGAATAGTGTTGCAATTGTTAAAAATTTAAATTGTCAGATTTGTTGTTGGTTTGGACAGAGTGCCTGCCACACATCGACATTTGGGCATTTTTGGTGACATGGGCATTTTTGAAATTCAAAATAAAAAAAGGCATGCATCTTCATGAACTGTCATGACGTGGGTGCGAGAGGAATTAGGGGGGAAATGTTATGTGTGGGAAAATTTTGAAATTTTATAGGTATAAGAGGAATAATGGCCAAATATCATGGGATACGGGGAATTTTTTCTTAATAAGTTAATTCTAATTTAATACATGCAGTATTATCCTCGACCTCTTGTAAGGTCATTTATACCTTAATTACTGAGGGTGCGTTTGTTTAGCATATAAAAATGTCAACCAAAACTTTTCAATCTAAAACTTTTCACTCTCCATAATTACTCTATTTTTTAATTATTTTTTCAC
>JAXCLR010000081.1:36116628-36139528 GCA_035584095.1 Annona squamosa | reverse complement strand
TGCTTGCCATTTCCACCTAGCTTTTGCTTCTCTTTCTACGAATTATAAATGAACATGGGAAAGGTCTTTATCGCTGACATTGGTATGGATTAGGTACCATTGGATGGTTTGTCTTCATCATGCCATGATCACATATATGAGGACCAATAAAGCTATTTATGCCTTTTATTATTTGTTTACGGCCATTTAAGATATAAACAGCGTGCCGCTCACGGTAGGAATCTAAAGCATGCAAGCATGCATTCAAGTGACCAATCCAGACTGTCAGCTGAATATATCATTGGCATAGATCAAATCATTAAAGGAAATAATGGCTGGATGATCATGTCTAACAAGATGAGCCTACCTCCACCGAATTCTGGATGATGAGTCATAAGTCTTGAGTTGAAATTTCAACCATCGTGCTTGAAGTATTCCTGTTGCTTGTTTTGGGCCACAGCTGTAGTTTCGCAAGTGGGTTTTATAGAAGTATCTCTGATAAGCTTTTTCTGGGTATCCCTACTCACCGGTTAGCTATTCACCACTGCCTCACTCCTTAATTGGTTGATTTGCAGTGTAGTGCTTGGAATGAGATTTTATCAGTTTTTTATAAATTGCAAAAAAAGATTGTAATTTAATGGCGTATTATGAGTATTCGATGCTGAATTTTTTTGTTTCCTAACTAAATATAATACATTAGCCATGTTAGGTGGTCTAAATTTCATGAAATCAGCATGAGGAGCCCAATCCAAAAATTTCCACATCCCGGAAGTGTGAAACTTTTCCACTGGATCGCTTCCCTTGATTTATTTGTTTAAAATATATTTCATACCACTGATTTTTGGAATATAAAGAATCATCCTGTTGAAGTTCAAAAACGGTGGTTGAAAAGAAACAAATATAAAACTAATGATTTCTTACTAAAATATGTCCCATTTTATGCGATGAGAAGATTGATTTGTATCCTTATAATACTAAAATATAAATTGCATATATTTACATTGTACGTATAATATGATATAAGTCCTAAAGATACTAAAATGATTTAACAATAAGAAAAAGGTTAACCATTTTATCAATTTGTTTTTTATCACTATAATTTCTAATAGATTTTAAATTTCTTGCTTACTTTTTTGCATATTTTAGATTATATGTGGATAATTGTGTAATATTTAGAATATAAAAGCCTATGTTATTGAAGCTCAATGCTCAATCCTAAATTATTCATTTTTATTTTTTCAATATGCGAGCCTAAAAAAGATTTTTTATATACAGAATTTTATATTTATTTGAATTAAAAAATGAAAAGTAAGTCTTTTCATGTGACACCAAATGAAAAGGTTTATTTTTCATTTTGAATTCAAATAAAAATATTTTTAAAATTAAAATTATGTAAAATTCCATATATTCAATGATCTTGCTTGGGCCTACAAATTGATGAAATTTTTTTTAAAAAAAATTTAAGAATGCATAAACCAAGTATGAGCATTTGGCTTTAATAATCTTGATTGCATACCATGACAATTAAAAAATACTAGTGGTCCTATAATTGAGTTGCCACATGAGCTTTATCCAGGTATTTGACAATTGCTATGATTTTTTAATAGGAATTTTGTGTTATATAACACAAAGAAAACAAACATAAACTGCCCGGCCAAGCCCCAACTCCTCATTTATTTGTACAATGAGGAGGAAGAAGAGGATTGGACCAAAAAAATTACTCCAAAAACATTTCATTATCTTTATAGATCATCTCTTCCATGCAACTTGGGGCACATCATTCCCAACTTTCTTCATTCAACTAAGCTTACACTGCTATTTTAGCTAACTAGTAGGCCACTTAGTTAGCTTCCATTAACACATAATAGAAGCACTATAAGAAAAATGACATTTAGCAATGATAGATTTCGTTGCTATTTATCGAAAAAAATGTTACTAAAAGTTCTCAGTAATAATAAAATTTTGTTGTAGGTATGTTGTGTATACCCCTATTGCAAAAAGTATTAGTAATATTATAATTTTATCCTTATGAAAAATAGTTTGGCAAAAATATGTATATGTTGCTAAAGAATTTTTTTACAATGTTAAAATCTTGTTTCCATATATTAAAATATTAGCTACAAAAAATTTTTTTGCTAAAAATAACATGTAACATGACTTAATTGATAATAGCAATGATACTTGTTTGTTACTAAATTACCTATAATAAATAAAAATTCCTTAATCGAGTCTAATAAGCATGTCACAAAAATATTTTATATTGTGTTCTACACTCTAATTTTATATTTCTGAGGAGAAAATCCTCGATTAAAAGATGCATAGGTCTTTCTATGCCTTTACAAGTGCATGGAAAAATTATGTCTAATAAATACAAATATGGGTTAAGTACATGTCGCCATGCTCTATAAATTAGAAAAGTGATGAGTGCATGTTACCATATGTCATGACTTGAATGGGTGGAGTACAGGTTGCCACATGCTATAACTCAAAAGAATAGATTAGTACATGTTACAACTTGTCATGACTCGATATGAGTTTATGCTTAGCCTGTTGATTAACAAGGACTTAATTTAGGATTAGTGAAGGTATTGTCAGCTACACTAATAACCCAACATAGTAACTCGGTGCATTTCATACATAACTTATGGATTTACAGAGCAGGTAAGTATGTTTTGCATGTAGCTTTTGAACATACACAATAAACCAATGTGTCATGCATACAATTTTTGGATTTAATCTCTAGATGATTTTATCAATAAATTTTAGTTGTACTAAATTTTGGGATATGTTTAGATGAACTTTAGCCAATTAAAAAGAGTTTGGTCCCAAGACGTCTCAGATCCAATTAGGTCACCTTTGAGACTTTTGGGAACAATTGGGTCTGCGAGAGGCCTTTCGGTCCACTAGGCTATCATAGGCCCAATAAGGCCACTTTTGAGGTTTTGAGTTCAATTGGGCCAAATGGAATGTTCTAGGACTAAGTGAAGTATTTTGACTTTTTTTTTTTTTTTGAAAATTTTATGCCTAAGTAGGCTTACTTAGAGAGTTTGGGTCCATTAGACTGTCTTTGAGGATTTCAGGCCCATTAGGTCGAACTAAAGGTTCTAGGCCCAAGTGAAATGTTTCGGGCCCACTAGATGGTTATAAGCTTAAGTGACCTTAAATGGGAGCTAGATTAGGCCGAATTGAAATATAGGGGTTGAAATTTCCTAACCAATTTCCCTACTTGAGTTGCATGGATTTTATGATATAATGATCACAATAGAACTAACATGTTCATAATCCTAACTTAGTAAAAGAATTTTCTATAACTTCTCAATGCTAGGCAACTTCACCTTTCTTTGGATTTGACATGCTCACAAATTGTTATTAGTTAGCAAGTTTCATGAGTCATATGTGCTCTAATCTGAGGACAAAGTGCCAATATGGGATTTATTATAGAAACCTCTTGCTAAAGAAAAGATAAAATCTATTATATAGATCTATTAAAATCTGATTATTTAAATCATGAAAACTAGTTGGGGTTGACAATTTCAATCCAGCGGTACGATAGCTTGATTTGGACAGAAAAGCAAGGTAATAATATGTGAGTAAAATAGAGACGATTTATTAGAAAATAAAGGAAAGACACAAGTCCATGACTTAAATCATTAACCAATAAGAGATTTTCTGGAGAAGGTAAAGTAGAATTCTTTTAACCTTTAAATCCAAGTTGAAAAGACTGAATTTTTAAGGAGTTTTTGAGTGAATTTTGGAATGAAAGAAGCCCAAAATATCAAAGGGAGAGCTAGGAGAGAAAGTGAGGTTATTGTGAGGTTTTATGGCCGTGAGTGTAAGTTGTGTGTCCTCTCAAAACGAGAGTCGGATGGACTATTTATAGGCCTCAAAGGGAGGTATTCCTTACTTAGCCTGCAAGAAGTTGGGTTCTACTAAGTTCAGTAAGTAGGTTTGACACACTTCATTAAACAAGTTCAGTAGATTTTCCATTTTCTCAATTATGGGGATTTTCATCAGTTGCTTCGGTACATAGCGTCTTAGTTTTTGAGCTATGCTTTTCTATTTAACATTGTGCGCTGACAAAGCTACGTATATGGCTAATTAAAATTCTTATTTTAATGCAAGTATAGTGCCAATCAAGTAATAAAAAGTGAGTAAAGTATCGTTCCCACAAGAATTGTGTTAAATGCAATATACCCTCAAAAATTTGATTGTCTAAAGTGGATTGGAGATTAAAAGGAATTTGTATTTAGAGAACTAAATTCACTAAACTAAAACAAACCATTAAATGATTAAAGGTGGGATGACTACTAGAGGGATTGCCTTAGGATGGTTAAAATAGATGGAAGTATAAATTCATTAACTCATAACTATGTTAAAGCGTTACCATTTTTAGTTAGTTGTACGATGATTACTAATCTAGATTTATTTATATTCATATATGTCTTCTAATACATACAAACCTAATCATATTTGAGTTAATTGCTATATTCCTGTGCAACTAAGTAAAATAAGAATGATAACCATATAATCTAATCATGATTACACAGGATTAATAGATATATTCTGCGGCGCCCCAAACCGAAACGTCTCTTCCTTAGCTCAAGACTTTATGAATTGGTAAATGTGAATTAGGATTATTGCCTTGGTCACAATGTGGGATTTTAATTAGAACTCGTTCAAAAAATTTTTTGTTTCTTCATTTATCATCATTTCATATATAACATAAGCAATAGTACACTTATATATATCCTTTAAACCATTTCAACATGCTATAATACAACATAGGCCCTCTTGACCTAATCATGTCATTGTCATTCCAGACATACATTCATCCACACATATATTCATTCATTCCTTCATTAGTTCTCCTAGAACTTAGAATTTTGAATATATTCATATACGTCAGCATACCTGAATACTTTCATTCATATCATTCCACTCACCATGGCTAATCCTTTTAGCCTACATGGTACTATCTCGTACATTTTCTCCATTTCTTAGGTCTTCGACTGCTTGAGTCTCCCAGTACCTGTCTGATGTTCGGAAAACAAAACGTGAGTGATAACTCAGTAAGCAAGCATTTTATCTTTTAGGGCAAGACTTCATTGAAAATCATTTCCTAAAACATTTTTCTCATAAATCATTTTGGCTAGGGGACATTTTTTGTCCTAAAACATCTTGACATAAACCATATTTGGTAATGGACATTCTCATGTCCACGAAAAGACATTTTTCCACATAAATCATTTTGGCATTGGACGTTCATACGTCCTAAAATATTTTTCCACTTAAACCTTTTTGAAAACGGATGTTTATACGTCCTAAAATATTTTTCACATAAATACTTTGATAATGGACATTTTTATGTCCAAAATACATTTCCCATAAGCCTTTTTGGTAATTGTTGACACCTCATTTAAATGTGAAAATTAAATTTTCAAATGGGCTTACTGTCATTTGGCACACCCATTTAAGGTTTTTTTTGTGAATTTACATTTGAATTTTTAACCCATATATTTGCAAGCCTAAATTTGTGTAGGATCCATGGGCTTTCGATATTTTAAGCCCACTACGAAGGTGGCGACTACTAATCCGTATGGCAAATCAAGGAAAATTTGCATTCTTGATGAAGTGAAGAATATTTTCTCAAGTCAATTGGAGCAGAGTCGACATGATGAACGGTTTGGATTAAATGAATAATCAATATTTTATAAGATTTTCAATGGTCAAAATAAATTTGACCATAGAAAGAGGTGGATTTGAAATATTTCAAATGATGAGTAAAAACTATTAGATCTAACCTACTAAATGAAAATATGAACCATTAAAATGGATGAAGGACATCAATAAGTGTGGGCCCCCATCAAAGATCAAGGAAAATATGTAACCATAAAGGCATAAATAAAGGGACAAAAATACACAAATCAAGGGCTAGGAAAGAGTGCACTTACTAGCCAAGAAAAACCATGGGCCCATTGGTCGTTTTCAAAAACCACCTATAAATTTACCAACAAGTCCACTTTGTAATGGAATTTCACAAAAAAAGAAAAAGTGGAGTTGTGCAAAATATTAAAAGAAAAATACTAATGTGCAAATTATCAAACTTAAAAGCTATAAAAGGGGGCCCTCTCCCCTCATTTGAGAGCTCGCGCAAATGCCCAAAAACACATCCCACACACCCTAAACCCATCCTCTCATCCATCAGCCAATACTCCCATCCGAGCTCCCTTTGTATTGGACATTATTTTTATTTTTATACTCCCGTCGGGTCATCATCATCATTGACCTCCTCTAATTGAATAATTTCTCCTATATTCTCCATTATATACAACATAACCTCATCAAGTTTAGGGCCAACAGGTACCTCGATGACTCCTTCGACACGACGCCTTCTTATATAAAGAGTCATGTCCACTTCCCGTTGATGGATTTTCTCCCACGATGCTCCATGATGAAACTGGATACACCCATTAACAAATTGTACCATGGACCAGCATCGGGAGGTGTAGGTGCCCGTGTCTTATCCCAGAAGTTCTGTAGACCTTGTGGATCTACTCGGTTGGTTGGAATAGGGGGATCCCGGGGAATGCCAAGATAAGTGTCGAGTAACACTCGTGCCCTAGGTTTATAACTGGAGGGCTCTCCTAGGTCCTGTGCATGTTGACTCGAAGAGTCATAGTAACTTCCTTTAGTGTGATCCTGTGTGTGTATTGGTGAAAATCCAAGGGGGACTGATGGAAATGATGCATCGTCAGACTGTGTTTCCCACCATCTATTCATATTTTCTTCTCTTCTTTGTCTCCTATTTTCTTCCTCTCTTTCCCTTTTTAACTCCTCTACACTCATCATTCTCTTCCCTCTATCCACCATCTGTGTAGACATAGAAATCAAATTGTATTGCGATAATAATTCATCATTATATGGCATGCATTTCATTATGTTAGAAGCATACCAAATCATCACATGAACATGTCTGTTCAATCATCTAACATGTATTTCATTATGTTATAATCATGCATGAGCATCATTTAATCACATCTAATTCATCACATAATCATTGTTAATTATGTATATTCATGTGTCATCATGCATATCTCTTCGTATTCTATTAATTTCCTATACTTAGAAAATTTTCACGCCTATTTACCAATCCATGCTCTGATACCAAGCTCTGTAGTGCCCTAAACCGAGCGTCACATCCTAGCCCTTACATCGAGATCGTATTGATTGGTAAAAGTGATCAGAATTGTTGCCCTATCATACGACGGGATTTATCGAATATTTATCCTGTTAAATATGATCATGTAACTGTTCATATAACAACTCATGTTCTCATAATTTCATTCTCATACATTTCTAAGTCATTTCAATTCATTCATTTCATACAAACATGTTGTTCAGCGACATTTCATCTTTTGCCTAAATCAGATGTCGCTGCATGTACATATTATAGTCATCCATACAAAATATTCGAATAGTTTACATCTATTCAAACATGAAGCACTACAAATAATTTTACAACCATTCCACATAAATTTCATAACATAAATTTTATCAATTTTTCATGGACTCCTTAAGTCAACGCTTGCTCCCTTGTCATATCCTATCCATCACCTATCTTTGGGTTTGGAAAATAAAATCGTAAGTCGAAACTCAATAAGCAAGCTATTTGCATTTTTCAGGCAAATCATTTCAGGCAACATTTTTTTATTTAAAATCAACTTGGAAAGCATCTTATATCTTATCCAAAGGTATATATTAAAAACATGAAATCTTGTACCCATCATGGGTCCCATATGCATAATGTCATATAAAAATATGAACATGAATATCATATCTCCCTTAGGATGGAAGCTAGCTAGGCGACCATCCGTCATGTTAACTCCTATTTCAGAGAGGGTTCCGTCGGCCTTGGGCCTGTTACAAGCGACTTGGTCACACCAAGGGGGGATAATCAGTCCGCTTATACCCTTCAAGTGGACCTCGTATCCTGTGCACATGAACTTTTGCATAAATTCATCTTTAACATGCTATCATGATTTTTCAATCATAAAAATTAAACTACATCATTTTTCCATAGCATTTGTCAAAGAACATTTCATAAAATTGCATTTGAAATAAAATATCATTTCAACATCATTTTGCTAAGGGATGACCATCCTTAAACACATTAGAAACAATTTTCATAGTTTCATCAAACAAGTTAAAGTAAAACTTGCATTTATGGAAACAATTTAGAAAAGCAAAAATCCTTTAGAAAAATTATTTGCTTACTTGAAGTTCTTAGCTTTCCATCACCACTTTCTCTTTGCGCTTGCCTACATGAAAAATAATATGATTCATCATATATTTTTTTTCTTCATATTTTCTTTAGTTTTCCAACCCATTCCATATACATATGTCATTTACTTGACTTCACAAGTCATTATACATATATATGACTTATTTTGCACCCATTAGCACAATTAACACACATTCAGCTATCATATAACATAACATATACACATAACCCTAAAATTAGGGTATCTATTTTAATCTCATAAAATTCATTTCAAAAACATCATAAATAGCTTCATTAAGCTTACTTGGCCATTTTTCCCATTTTTCTCAAAACACACATACGGGTGTTTCTTCTATATACATATCTTTGCCTTAGCTTTATAAATCAAGTTCAAAATTTTGGAATTAATATCATACTATCTCAAGCAGATATATAAACATGGAATTCATTTCATTTTAATTTATTTTGCATAAAATTATTTTTCATGAGTCATTCATTACCCGTTTACTGTTATTCCTTCATATAAGCTCATTTAGCCCATAAACATAATGCATTTCACAAACTTTGCTAACTCAGAAATTTAATTCATTTTTTAGGGGTTTAATTAACCTTAATTACCACTATATTTAGGGTATTTTCATGGGGTTTAAATCCATTCAACCATAGGTTTCCAAAACAACAAGTTTGGAACCCGTTTTTCACCTGTTTTACATGTCTTTGACACATAACCCTATGCAGCAATATAATTCTGAAATTTCAGTAATAAAATCCGTTTTTCCTCATTCATATATAGGGATTTAATACATAATTATCATCCATGCATTATCATTTCTCAAAACAGCAACTTACCCACACATTTTGAGTCCCGTTTCACGTCGGTTTGACGTTCTTTCGTAAAATTCATAAAAATCAGTTCTAGGGTTTATTTCTCCCAAATATTTTAGGCATCTATAATACCTTAAACCTAGGGTATTTTTCCTTACATAACGTGCTTAAAACATACAATTCCATTTCGATAACATTTTTAGCACACAAACATAGGAATTAGGTCAAAATCATCACTTGACATTCCATAACTTCAAAAATTCATCACTTAAGCATAAAACCTTATATATTTGGTATAATTACATGATTCATAGCTTAATCAAAATAGCAACTTTTCTTGGAAGTTTAAGGTTTAACAACTTGAATTTCTACTTCATACGCATGCATAGCTTCATTTTCATCATTCTTCACTTAAAAATTCATACTTAAAACTTAATACCCATTTCATATTCATGCAAAAGCATATTGAAACATCATTTTACAGATCCTTTCATCATCCTTTTCATTTCCAAGTTTTGAGTTTAAGAACTCAAGTTCAACAAATTAAAATCAACCACATACTTACTTAGCTTTGAGCCAACTCAAACCCTAATCCTTGGAGATGATTTCTTCTTCAAATTTCCTTCCTTTTTCCCTTGGTTTTCTTGCTCTTTTTTGCTGGAGATTTTGGACGTGAGCTACTGGTTCCCCTTGGACGTTTTCAGCACTTAGAGTTTTTTCCAAAAGTTCTCACATTTCAACGTGCAAAGGGGTATATATGTTGCTAGAATTTTTTTCATCTGTGGGGCCCACTTAATGCTGCAATTCCACACCCCTTAAATGCACCCTTATCTACCATATGAGGTGGGTAATTATCAGCCAAGTAAAATTGCATTTTACCATTTACAAAAATCACAAAATTTGCATCATCTTTGACTGTCCATTGCTATCTCCCATTCATGTCCAGCTTTGCATTCATTTTTCCATTTTTTTATTCAAAAATGTGGTAATTTATACCTCTAATTATCCTTTAATTCATGCACTAATTTTATGTAAATAAATTTAACGAATATTGCAGCAACTTAGCACAAAAATCACATTTTCCATTCCTTCAAAGCTGTCCACGTTTTCAGCAGTATATACCTACCTTTTTCCATTTTTTATTGCTGCAATTCTCCATTATTGTATGCACATATCATGTACTTGCATCCCTGCAACATATATGCATTTTTAATAAATACAAAAGTAAAAAAAAGCACCAAAACAGCCCTTGGATGTCCCCTCTTGGACACCTCTTCTATATTTTTGAAAATCCATCATAACTTGCATTAAATGGTTGGATAATTCCCACCTTTATATATGGAAAATAATTGTATAAAATGTCTAAGGAATGATCTGCAATTTGCCACCTTAAATTTTCTTTCCGTCAAGCATTAACTTTTGGTACTCTAACATTAATGGTAGGTTGCTTTCATGGAGCATAATCAAACATTCTCACCTTTCTCAATGCAGGCATTTTTCCAACACTTCATGCTTAATCCAAGCCATTCAAAATAAATATCTCACCATTTTATTCACCCATTTCAAATTTCAACTCAATCCAAGTTTTCTAGCTCCCGATATAGCTGTTTGAAGTTAATGGTTGAAATTGATATATGATTAAAAATTCGTAATTCTCATTTCATCAAGGATTTTCATAATCCATTTATTCCATAATACCAATCTCATCATTAACAACTTCTATTTCAAATTTCACTTGAATCTTCGTTATAGGCGTTGAGTTATGAATTTTTCAACATTTTCCACCAAACTTGTCAATTTCCATATTAACCTCCATAATTCATTTTAAATAAGGGAAAATGATTTTTCATGATATATTTGCACATTTAAATCACAAATAATTCATTCTAAACCCATTGTCTCATTTAGGCTCAAAATCCTTAATCACATCATTAAAGCTAACCCATAGCCCTAATTGCCATAATTAGCATAAATCCATAATTCCATAATTCACAAATAATCATCATATACACATTCAACACATACATATGGGTCCTCCATGGGTTCGGGTTTCACAATTTACAAGATGAACAAACTTGTAAAAGTATTAAACATGATGTATAAAGGTAAACCCACATAACACACATCTCCGCAAAGCTAGATATTCATTTCAATACAAGGAAACCAAACTAAACATAATTTAGAGTTCAAATCATCTCAATCTCCTATCACAAGGAGTTTAGCTTAAAAACATAATAATAAATCCTAGCAAACCCAAGTTTAAATACATCACAACAATGGGGAATAAGAAGAATATATTGTGGAATAGAAAGAAAAGATGAAACTTGCTAGTTTCCTCCAAATAAAATCAAATCTTCACTTGAACTCCTCCTTGGCTTGAAATTCATCTTCTTTTCTCCCTTCTTGCTCTCTCCCACAAGGTCTCTCTCTCTCTCTCTCTCTCTCTCTCTCTCTCTCTCTCTCTCTCCGTAAACCCTAAAATCTTTATTTATACCCCCTCAAGTTTGGATGTCGACATATGCAAAAATGGCACACAAGTGGGTTTGGCACTGCGGCATCAAAGTCATCTTTTATACTAATATTCAAACATCCAACTTAAGGGCATCTTCTGCACTAACATGCAATATCGGATGTCTTACTTTAGATCATCTTTTGTCTTGATATGTGATCTTCAGACATACTACTCTAGGTCATCTTCTATACTGGTGTACTTCATACATAAAAACATAAATATAACTCTCAAAACATTTTAGCTTTAGGTAAGAATAAGCAAGAGATTTAATTTTTCATAAGAGGAAAATTTAGTCATCCAATAATAGTGAAAAACATGTATCAAAAATGCAAACCAAAGACCCAAAATATGCATCAAAGGAAAGATCTCTTTCAAATGAAATTCCATCCAAACAAAAATGTGCATACCTGATGAAGAGCAGATACTATAGCAGTCATTCCAAAAGAGAAAGCTAAGTAGGATACATCTCTTGTAGTAGCTTGGAAAAGGAGAGACAGAGAGAAGAGGCCATGTTGATGGAAGATGAATAAGAGAGAGTTGGAAGATGAAGAAAGCGAGAGGGAAGCCGTTCAAGAGGGAGGAAAAATCAGCTGCATTATCTTTTCATCTTTTAAAATGCTGAAAAACGAAAAAGAGAGAGCTCTCAGCTGTGTGTGTGTGAGAGAGAGAGAGAAGGAACGCGGGATGGCTGCTGCTCAGGAGGGAAGAAAAAATCATCCTCGTTGGTTTTTCATTTTTTAAAATGGAAAAGAAAGAGCTGCAAAACGGAGAAAAGAGAACTAGAAGACAGAGAAGAGAGAGCTGAGAGAGAGAATGTGGGAGGGCTGCTCTAAGGGAGGGAGGAAAAAATCAGTTGTGTCTGTTTTTCATTTTTTAAATTCATCAGGTTCAGTTGCAGTTGTGTGATCTATGGCTGAAGTTTCATCCACCTGCACAAACGGACGAACGAAGGGTTCCCGGCAATGGTTTAAGTGGAACTTGGTTACATCGAAGTACACCCAATACATGTATTATATATTAACATATCTATATTAATATATACACGCATAAATTAATCTATAATAACAGTTTGGTTCCGTATTTATATTACTCTGTATATATTATATAAATTAGATATTACCGAAACAAAGGCTTCATGCGTGGATCGGACTATCACCCGTACTATCATACCGATTTGAGATTTCCTTACGTGTGGTTGATTATAACTATATTTTATGCAATACTTCCAGTAGTTACATACAGTTGGTAAAAATTTATTTGCTAAGCCTATAATTCTCCATTTTTAGTTGGAGCAAAACGGAAATAAATAAATATATTAATTCACTGACGCTTAAAGATGCTCAAAAGCAATTAATCGCCCCCTCATTCTAAAACAGAAGTAACATTTCTGTAAAATCAAACATAAGACAGAAGTACCCATAAATAAACAATATTGCTGGAAAGATGGATAACCCAAACTGCTCGCCAGAAAGAAAAGATTCTGATGTTATGCTCCTAGGCACATATATCTATTTTTTTATTTTTTTTGAAAATTTTTTCATAAACTTATTAGTCCAAGTGTATTTAATCCGCGTATAAATTTTTATCATTTTTAGAGTATTTTAGATATTTATTTTTTATTTTTGAAAATTCGTGGCAATTTAGGTAATTTAAAATTCTACGGATTTTCAAAAATCAAAAATAAATATTTAAAAATCTCCAAAAATGTTAAAAATTGATATATACGTTAAATACACTTGGGCTAACAAATTTATAAAAAAGTTTTCAAAAAAAATAAAAAAATAGGCATATTCGCCTGGGAGCATGCAACTGAGGTCCCGCCAAAAAGATGTATTTTCCATATATAGCTGCCTTAGATAAGATCATACATTTCTTTTTACATCCAGTAAATAGTGGCTCGAATTTCTTGTTACACACAACAAATAGCTACTAACCAACACAGTTTGAAATTTGAAGTATCAGCTAATCCCCAACGCAAACAAACAATCTTGCTATATATTTTCTTTGATTCCTTATAAAATGCAACTTAATTACTTATCTTATTTATTTTTTAAACATTAATTATCTCTTTTATCAGCATGTATTCTTTGGATGGGGCTTAACCCATGGGAATGACTAAAAAAAAATGAAGGGCATTGTGACAATTTTACGGTGTGAGTACGTTTGCTTTAAAATATGAGTGTATTTGATTTTTTGATAACATTTATATTATATAGACATAAAATCTTGATCCATTTTTATTCATTTTGCGGATCAACCACTAAAATAAATATAGACATAATTTTTCATTTTTTTGACACTTTAAAAATATTTTGTAGAAAATATTATTTTTAATAAGATTTCATTATAATTGATAAAGTTGAAAAAACATATTTTATATAAGATATTATGTTATATTATTTAAAGCTCATATAAGTAAGGTACTCTTTGATATAAAAATTTCTAGATTTATTTTTGAATTTTTAAAATTTTTTATTATTTTTTAATTTCTAAAATATAATGGAATCTAACAGCATCTAAAAATCTAACTTTCATTATAGATATAATAATTGTGATTTAATGCTTCTAATATATTTTTTTACTCTTTATAATGTCATTTTATGCCTTGATACCTATTTTAGAGCTTAGTTAATAGAATTTAATGGATATGCTTAACTCAATGGTATCTAACAGCATCTAACAGCATCTAAAATCCTATTAACTAAGTATTAATTAACATATTTAAAATATAAATGACTTTATAAAGAACCTAAGAATATATTAAGTGTTAAATTAAGATTAAAACATTGATGTATTTAAGATATAAATCAACTTATAAGGAGCCTAAGAATATATTACAGGTGTTAAATAGGATTAAATTAATTTAACATTTGTAATATATTTTTAGGCTCCTTGTAAGGTCACTTACATCGTAAATACATTAATTAACACTTAATTAATAGGATTTAATAATATCTATCTAAACTTAGTAGCATCTAACAGCATCTAATGACATCTAGTAGCATCTAATTGTGAACTCAACTAGTCAAGTTGCAAATCATAGCATATCTAAGTCTTAATAATTAACAACTGAATTTGATAATGATAAAGCTACTAATGTGTTTGATTTGTTGATTGACGTAAGAACTTTGAAATTCATGAAAAAACAACTCAAGTTGCATAACCAAGTTGACTCCAGCAATCCACTCAGAGTGGCATTTTTAAGTCAAAGTTGAAAATCTGAAGGTTGGATCGACAAAGTTGCACCCCAAGTTGATTCAGCTTGTGACTTAAGTAAAGTTACAATTGGAGCCAACTTCAAACTGCAACTAGATGTATCTCATGCAGTTGAAGATTCCTCTAACCGAAGTTGGAAGGTCGAAACCTATACGTTACATATGAAGCTGGAGTCCCCAAACATTTCTTCATATTCGTGACCTTCTCGAAACAATAATACATAACCCTCTCGCATCTTATAAGGGACTCCCGGGGTCTCTTTGTAGCGGCCAAAGGGTGAAAATGAAAGGGTGTGGTGGAGCCGCTGCTGATGAAAGCATATGCTTTTCTTATGGGTACCAAGTGGGCGCTTTAGCTTAATTTGGGCAACATTCAGATAGAATCTGATTCTCTTCTACTTTGCTCTTTCCTATCAAGCGACTGCTCGATCTCTTCACCAGTGGAACATGTTGTCTCCAAAATTAGATCCATACTCGCTTCTAATGCTCACTTCTCATTACACCATGTACTTAGGCAAGGAAATGAGGTAGCTCATTCCTTTGCTGATTTGGTTTCCATTTCTGAATAGGATCATCCTACTTGGTGGGGACACCCCACACAAGCAATTATAAGGAAAATTTGTACAGACAACTTTTTGGCAATAAATTGCGTTGATTACTCTTCTCCGAACCCATTTCAGGTGGAAAGGGGGTCGGGTTAGAGTAATTCTTTTTATCAAAAAAAAAAAAAAAACCTTCTCGCATCTTATTGTTTGGCAGATAAACCTAAATGGCCAATGATTCAAAACAGGCTGCATGCACTTCCTCAAATGCTTCGTCATATGCATGAAATTCTCAGAACTCCTTTTTTTAAAAAAAAAAAAAAAAAAAGAAGGTCCTTGCGTCCAGTTGTATTGAATAACATGTTCTCACATGCCGGGCCAGAGGATTACCCCACAATAAACGCGGATATTTCCGTGGGACTCTGGCCACAAAAAATGCAGCTATTTCCATGTATTATCCCCAGAACTTGAAAATCATGTAAAGGATACTTGATAAACCTGATAACCCAATAAATGGTTTAGATTCCATCAAAAATAAATCAATAAATAAATGGTTTAGATATGAGGAAAAGGATTTTTTTTTTTTTGAAAAAAAAAAATGTCCACGCGTCCAGCTGTATTTAGTAACATGCCCTCACATGCCGGGCCAGAGGATTACCCCCACAATAAACGAGGCTATTTCCCTGGGAGCTAGCCACAAAAAATGCAGCTACTTCTATGTATTATCCCAGAACGTGAAAATCATGTAAATGATACTTGCCACTAGGAATGATTGCCCCCATGTATGGTTTTAACATTTGCCCCACGCGTTTAGAAGCTCCCACAAATAGAAACCATAAAAAAAGGAAAATGCACATTTGAAGTACACGTCAAAGGTAAGCAAGAAAAGGTAAATTAGCCAACTGCGCGGCAGCTCGGTTGGTCTGTGCAGCATCACAACGGTGATCGGGATTCAATCCCCGTCTCGCCCCTTGTGGGCGAATGGGAGCCACAGGTCTCCCACGTGAGGAGCTTTAGTCTCCTCCTGAATTTCTAAAATTTCATATGGCTTGATATGTAATTTAAAATGGAAAAATGTAACATTCTAAGTAAAGAGAGAGAGATAGAGAGAGATTCTAATTGGAACAATATCAATAGAAAAGGTAAATTAATTATTCTACGGAAGATGCCAATCCATCCCTCAAAATTTCAGATACAATTTTAGCTTCTCCCGTTTGTCTAAAAAATTCTCCTTTCCAGTTGATGCTGCTCTAAAATAATTTAATGGAAAATGATCACTAAAATTTTAAAACCTCCCAAAGACAACTTGGGGGAAAAATGGAGGGGACAAAAAATGGGAACAATTTACCACAGGCCAATAGTCTTCCACCAGAAGCCACCAACCCCGAGCCAGATCAGTATGTTCACAAGTGAAATTAGGAATCCATATCCCCACCACTTGGACAGAGGCACATAGTTAGCACCATAGAAGACGGGGGCAGAGCCAATACCATAGTGAGTCAGACCACCCATGAGATTGGAGAAAAAGGAGAGGACCATGGCACCAAAGAGTGGAGGGGTTCCCAATGCACTTGCAACTGACAAGAAAGCAGTGAACATAGCACCAATGTGTGCAGCCCCACTAGCAAAGAAGTAGTGGGAGTAGAAGTAGAGGAGAACCAGGATGCTGAATGATAGCTGCCATGACAAGCCTAGCCCACCCACAAACTGCAACAACACAAGTGGAAAGTACGTTTAAGAATTGTTTTTAGAAATACTCTGCAACTAATTCAAAATCCTATGCAATCTAACACTAACCAAACAATGGGCAGTGAAAGAATAATTTTGATGCTTTCACTTAATGAATGAAGTAATATTTTTCATAGAATTCATATTCCCATCAATTTTGACCAGATACAACAAAATCTTTTTCCTAAGAATGTTACGATCTAAACTTCATATTTCACAAAAAAAAAAAAAGAAAAAAGAACTTGATATTGAATAAACTGTTGACTATTAGCATGCTGGAACAATGAATTATCAGAATAAAACTATGATTTTAGCTTTACAGTCCATAGCAGCATGGTTACAAAGATTGCATTATTGATTAAATATTGCAGATATTTTCTGATTTTTCCGTAACAGAAATTCCACCCTGATACAATACAAACAATTCTAGAATGAGGATCCTAACCTTTAACCTACACCATTTGCTTGCTTAAGAGTTACAAGCAAGAGTCCAGGAAAAAATGAAAATGCTTTGGAATATTAGAATCATCCAACCCATAGCATACATCCAGCAGTCTTTATGTGCCAGTCCGCACAAGTCAGAGTCATGGCTAGGAGCTGCCGATATTGTGATCAGGCTAGGGGTTAAAGATATTGTGACCAGGGTCATGGCTAGGGTTGCAGATATTGTGATGAGGCCCATGATCAAGGATAGAAATTTTACCAATGCATTGTTTGTCCCCCAAGGCCTTGCCATTAAGAGTTTTCTCCCTATTCCCAGTCCAAAGCACAAATAAAAAGTGAGGGTTGGCAAGCAGCAAATGCTGTAGAAATTTCCACCGCATCCTTTTTCATAGATGCTAAAGTGACATTGCAAGTTCTTAATGCTACAGTGTTCCTTGCAAGCGATGCACTACAATGGAGCCCAATTATAGTGAAGAATGAGCAAGGATTGCTTGGCCGTTTCTCCAGTAGCGACACACTACATTGGTGCGTTAGTGCCCAAGTGTAGTAAGAAATAGGAAAGAGTTACTATGGCATCTAAAGTTATACACCACAACATCTAGTTTTGGTGAAAAAGGGGCAATATGTTTTCATGTCATTTCAGAGTGGTTAGGTGAACAAGGTACTCCCACAAGATCTGCTTTGCCTCATGCAATGTTGAAACACTTCCAATAAAATGCATAGAATTAGTGGATACTATGAGAAGAAGAAGAAGAATCAAGGAAGCTTGTTGAAGAATCAATATAGCTCGTCTCCAAAGGACTAAATAGAAAGGAGCTAAGACTAGAAAGGTTGGTGGGTACATATTACGATATGTATGAAAGGATAGAAATAGAAACAATGTAATGTTGACGGTGGAAAATAAATTTGAAGATAAAGTTGTAGATGTTAATAGAGTAAATCATAAAATTATTCAGTCAAAACTTGTGCTAGGTAAAGAGGTAATAAATGTAATTATTACAAGTAGGATTAAAAGATAGAATCAAAGAAACAATTTTGGCATAACGTAAACAATCTAGTAAAAGGAGAACAAACTGAGAAAAAACAGTGACAAGAGAATATTTAAATGGACATGTTGGAAGCGAGAATGAAGGTCACACAGGTTTCAATTTCATAAAAAGGAATGAAACAGGTGATGTTATTTTGGATTTTACTATGCCATGTGATTTTGTTATAGTAAACACTTACGAACATAAAATAAAATTTAAGAGTGGAGCCAATTATAGCAAAATAGATTTTTTTTTTTTTCTTTTTTTTTTTCTCTAAGAAGATCAAATAGGTTCCTGTATAATAATTGCAAGGTTATCTCAAGTGAGAATTTAACAATAGAACATAGATTGTTAGAAATGGATATGTATACATAAAGAAAGATGAAAAAAACCTGAAAGTAAAATAATTTTAAAAATTAAGTAGTGGAATTTGAGGGGGTGTTAATATGAAACTTTTCAATTGAAGAATATAACTTTAAAATTTGGATGAGGTTAAATCTAGGTCTGACTTCACTCGACCCTTTTCCTAAATTGATTAATTAAAAAACTAAACGCAAACCCAAAAATTTCAGGTTTGGTCAACTCAAGTTTGGGTTTAAGCCTATACAAGTTGAACCCCCTACATGTCTGTCAAATGAATACTCCTGCAACAAAAAACACCTATTACAAACCGCTGAACTCACAGTAGACCCACACACAGCCAGCCTAAAACTTACAATGACAAAAAATAAAAAGAGTAGATCATGCAAGATCATTGGATTTGCAGAGACCAAACCTTTACAACAGTCTGGCTGAACCAGGAGATGAGACCATATTTGTTGAGATACCCAGCCATTGCAATAAGAGCTGCAAACCATGTCAGGGTGTCCCATGCCACTGCTTCAGATAAACATTCCTTCCATGTTACAACCCCAGTTATGAGGAGGACAGATAACCCGAGTATAGCAGCAGTAACAGCATCAATATTCAGAGCGCCACCAAAGATCCACAATCCAACCTACCCAAAAGCCAGAAGAAAGTGGAATCATCTTACTGAACAGAGATATTCACAAAGTAACATATCCACCACAGTTGTGTTCTTAAACAAATGGAAGGTGGTGATGTATCTGCAATTCTAGGCTAGTTTGATCCTTAGTCTGTTAAACTGTTGGGATTGCTTTACTATAAGGTTGAGCTTACTTGAAGCTGAAATAAGGTCAAGTTCAATGAGTGTAAATGACAACTCATGCTTTATGTCAATAATACATTCACTCATTAGCTACACAAAATTCATGTCATGCTTAAGTGGATCTCAGCATCTCAATTCACGACTTACATAGGTCGCAATAAATAAAACATTCTAGGCTTTTCTCATGTGAAACTAGACGCAACTTATACCCACTTGGATTTCCCTTTTTATGTTTTTTTTAGATCCAAGCCATGCATTGTGTTTAAAACTGTTTGGTTCTCCTAAATATAAAAAACCAACTTAATTGAAATTTTTTATAATCTATAATATTAAAAGACATATTTATAAAGAACCTAAGGCATTTGCGCTTGCCGTGGATTATGTACAAATCTAATTAAAATGATTTTCCTTGTATATAAATATCCACGAGAAGAATGTGATGGATGACTTAGATATAAAAAAAAAAAAAAAATAGATATAAGAAACCCAAGGGGGTGCAGATTGCACCAATTTCATAGGGGCTTTGTCCAAACATTTAAGAGTTTATATGATCTCTTAAGCTTACTTTTTTTTCTAATTGAAAAAGTATGTTGTGCATATTTCAACCATTTCTTGTATATATTTCACTTAGATAGGATCATCGTCGTCATCGTCATCGTCATCATAGACCATTTCCCACCTATTTCACTTAGAACATATATTAAATATAAGTAGGTATAGGATTTCAGCAGTTCTTGAAATTTAATTTTATTCCCTTTAGACATAGTTTAAACTTGCTTTAAACATTAAGACCTTAAAAGCTTAAAAGCCTCATATTAGATCATTTTCTAGAAACTTAACATCCAAAAGGTTTTTTTACCATATGTATTATTTAGAAATTATATAGATATTATAATATAATCCCTATAGACTTGACCATAGATAGTGGGGAATTGGTCCCATAGTAAGAGGTGTTGCCTTTGTGACTAGAGATCAAAGGTTCAAGACACAAGAATCGGCCTCTTCATAAATTAAGGGTACAGCTGCATATATAGATGCCCCTCCCCAGACACCGCAAGGCATGAGAGATTTATGTACCTCTATAACTTGATCTTGCTATACCTGAGAGAAAGGTCAGACAAAGATAACTTCAAGTGGATCCCATTTGCATGATTTGATGGAATCTATTCCATCAGTTTTACATGATGGAACCATATACCACACAGAAGATGTAAGTGAAATGGACAAACCTTGCAAGCAGGGCCAACTCCAATTAGAGTGGCACAAAATATTATAAAATAGGTATATGAAAGGAGCAGCACATTACATTTTAAAAGAGGTAAGAAAGGAGCAGCACAAAATATACTAGAAATTAACTGTGGTTTCTTGTTTTGGCCTCATTTAGGTGAGCCTGTTCCATATGAAAATTAAGATTAATGAGTATGAAACATGCTGAATGTTTTAAAGGAATCACATGCATTAATTAGACAATAGGTTTGGAAAGCACTGCAATATGGAGAATTTGCAAGACGATGACCAACTCACTTCAGAATTTGCCTATGGTTGCTTGTTTTGGCCTCGCTTAGGGTTTGTTTGGTAACATAAAGAGGGAGGGGAAAGTGGGAATCACATTTTCTCATACATTCCAATCATTTTATCTACTTTAACTGCCCTACTTGTTTCCATTTTTCCCCTATATTCTAATTATTTTATCATAAAAAGCTCTCTTTATTCCTACTTTACCTGATCATATCACATCCCTCTCACAATTTTCAAAAATTTCCCCACTTTCCCACTTTGTCCCTACATCCCCAAAAGCACCCTTAGTAAAGCATCAGTCAGTTTTAGCACAAACTGGATGAGATTTAGTCATTAACAAAAATAATAAAATAAATAAATATTATCTGAATGAAAACTCAAAATGAAGCAAGCTAAGTAGAAAAATCAAAATTGCATGCAATGACAAGATTATGCAATCACCAACTCACTTCGGAATTTGCCTGTGGTTTCTTATCTTGGCCTCACTTAGTTACGCATCAGTTAGTATCAGCACAAATAGGATGAAATTTACTTTTTATCAAAATAATAATAATAAAGATTGTCATAATGAAAACTCAAATGATGCAATTAGGAAGAAACATCAAAATTTCATGCAATGATAAGATTCTGCATGCTTCAAAATAGAAGGATTTTAATGGCATGGACTGCAAGATTTACTTTTGTGTCTTATTTAAGAAATTTTATAATTTAACCATGGTCTGAATTAAACAACAATTTGCATGAACATCTTGCCAAAACATAATATTATTGCATAATGACAACATGTTATGTCATGAAAGAAAATCAGAACAACTTTATAGCGCAAAGTAGCACCAATATTTTTTTTATAATAAAAACAAAAAAAAGGAAAAACAGGAAACAAGCCAGTAGGCATCGATAATGCATAAGAACACCAATCATCTTTCCCCCCTTTTTTGGCTACAGACCTGTAAATAAGACTGAAAGTCATCACACCAGATGGTTGTTAAAGTGGAAAAGGGAGTAGAAAACTTTTTACCAGGATTCCACAGTTTCAGGGGCAATTTTTTGCAGATGCAAGGGAACAAAAATGTTGCAAAGATAGACATTCGACAAAGCAGATCATATTTAAGTGGTGACATGGTTACAGAATAAGAAAGCTACACAATTAATTCAAATTAAACATCATGAACACAATGTAAGATTGGGAAAATAACAACAGCAAGTAAACCTCTTTTAGCCACCAAAAATCATTCACCGCAGTTCCACCCAATCATCTCTGTTCAGAAATTCAAGCAGAGAATAATATGCTCAAACAGATAACTCTCTAGGAGGTTTATGGGCCTAACGCTAATTTCTCAATCATGCAAAGAGATGAATTTGGAACCTCTTTTGACAACCCAAAACCTCTTTCAATTCCACGGTGAAGCCAGATACACTTGGTCCTGTTGTATACTTGGGAACGCTGCACATTTATTTTATCTAAAAGGCTACGAATAAGTTACAGAAAGCATACTTATCAGACAAAAAAAAGAGTTACAGAAAGCATGAGCAACACCAAAATAACCATAGTTACTTAAAAATGTTTATACCGTAAGAAGCAGGGTTCCTGTCATGATCAGCTCGTTCTTCGTCATGGGTCCCATCTTCTCCAATTTCTCCCTCGCCAGCTTTGGTGCAT
>JAXCLR010000081.1:36097881-36116437 GCA_035584095.1 Annona squamosa | reverse complement strand
ATCACCGAGGTCTGAAAGCAAGTAAGCATCAACCAAGAGCCCAACCGGTTCTCCGTCCCGTCCCCAACGTTACTGCCACAGGCAACGCACAGCGATTTGACAAGCGGGAGGAAAATCCCACCGGCCCGAGCAGAAACGGAGGGAATGGCTGGCGCAAGGAGCGCCTCGCTGAATACCAAGCTATATCCCAAACCTAGAGACGAGCTACCGAAGAGAGACACGAACTGATATGCAACACGGTTGCCAAGGCCGGTCTTTATGAATCCGCGGGCGAAGAAAAAGGCAAGAGCAATGAGCCATGGGATCGGATCGCCGAAGGCGGAGAAAGCCGCGGCGAATGTGAGAGTTTTAGTCAGAACCGCAGCTCCTAATCCCATCAAGGCGACGGCGCCGAGGGGAAGCGGCTGGGTGATGATGCCGACGATCGTTGCAAGAAAAATCGCAAGCAACTGCCATGCGTTTTTCGACACGCCAGACGGAACAGGAAGGAACCAGATAATCACTCCCGTGGCGATCGACGCAGCCAAAGGCTTCAGAGCAGCTCCGTGCCAAGGCTCGGAAGGGGCGGCGGCGGCAGCAGGAGACGGAGACGCCGACGCCGCGGCCACGGAAGCACGGACGTCGAGGATTCGCTTGGAGAGGGAGTGTGGAGAGCGATTGAGAGGATTTGGGGAGAGGGAGAGGCTAAGACGGGGCCTCCATAGCGAAATCGGGAAAGAACATAGGCGAATTGGAGAGGAAGAGGAAAAGGCGTCGGGGAGGATTGGGAGATTTTGAGATCTGGAGATGGAGGATTGGGTGGATCGAGATCTGCAGGGGGAAAGAGGGCGTAATCCTGGGCCGCAGGATGACAGAAGCGCGAAGGACGCCATTGGGAAGTGGGAGAAGAGGATGCTCTTGTGACTTACGTGACTGCCGCTGCTGCAAAGGGAAAAAACGGAAGATCGGCAGTTACCGGGTCTGTTTTCATTTTAAGCCCTCCAATTTTGAGTATTTACTTTTTACGACCTCATATTTTCATATTTATTTTAATTCCTAAAATTTCTTATTTTATTGTATTTTAAATCCTTAGTACTAACAGTATTATTTAAATGCAACAAAATAAAGAATTTTAAGGTTCAAAATGTTAAATATGTAAACAAGGAGTTTAAAAAGAAAAAGCATAAAATAAAGGGTTTTTAATAAAATAAAATAAAATAAGAAACTTCTTCTCCTTCTTTCCGTGGGAACTCCGTCCTGTCTAGCGAGCCCCACCACTGCTGACGGCACATTCCAAGCTCCTTTTGGCACCGTTAGGCAGCTAGTTGTCTGAAGAATGGTCATTTTAAGGGAGAAAATGTATTTTATGCAGCGTGGCCATCCGTGGATATTGTCTCATTCAAGTGACATCAAGTAATCCCTCTCTCCCGAGTACGGGATTGCTTTAGGGATTTGCTTCACAAATGGCCCCATCATGAAATACAGTCACGAATTCAGATTCAAATGTTCTATAATGAACTTCAAAATGTCACACGTCATATGGTGGATTCGTCTTCTAATTGCGCAATATTGAGAAAAAGCTGCAAAGAATCTTATACTCTATTGGAGAACATGGCGACAAACACATATCAACTGCCTTCAGAGTGAAGCAAGACAGCCACCATGCTTCATCTTGATGCAGTTTCAACTATGCTTAGTTGGACGCTCTCTTGAAGCAAATACAAAACCTATCAATGACCGCCAATGTCAATGCAATTGTATCTTCATCATCATCTATGCTACATTGCACGCAATGTGCAGAATTTGGCCATAAAAGTGAGCAGTGTGACTCAAATCCAAAGCTAGTAAATTATGTTGGCAACTTCCCCCAAAATAAAGGCAATCCAAATTCAAATGCATACAATCTAGAGTGGAGGAATCATCCTAACTTTGTGTAAAATGATCAGTTAGCATCGCAACCAGTCAAGCCAAGTCATCCACTAAGGTTCTCTCAACCCCAACGAATATATACTCAATTTCATCAACCAATGCCTATGCAGTTACCATAACAGCTAAGTATACATCAATCTCACCCTCCTTTGCAGAAACCTAAAAATAAGTCAACTTTGGAGGACGCGTCCTTACAATTCATGCAATCTTAGCTCACAACAAATCTAAATTTGGAGCACAAATTGGTTAGCTTTCTTCATCTATTCATAGCTGACCTCAAGGCACACTGACTAGTGATATTGAAGTAAATCTAAAGGGAAAGGGCAAAGAGCAAGTCCAAGTTGCCACTTTTAAAAGTAACAAGGAATGTCATGACAAAGCCCATCCAAAGAAGACAATTATAGCTGCTACTACTGTGGCGCCCCAAACCGAGACGTCACTTCCTTACCCCAAGACCTTATAGATTGGTAAATGTGAATCAGGATTATTGCTCTGATCACGCGACGGAATTTTTAGTTGAAACTTGTCCAAATTTTTTTCGTTTCTTCATTTATCATCATTTTATTTATAACATAAGCAATGGTACACTTGTACATATCTTTTAAAGCATTTCAACATGCTATTATACATCATAGGCCCTCTTGACCTAATCATGACATTGTCATTTCAGACATACATTTATTTATTCATTCATTAGTTCTCCTAAAACTTAGAACTTCACATAAATTCATATACATTAGGATACCTGAATACTTTTATTCATATTATCCACTCACCATGGTTAATCCTTTTAGCCCACATGGTACTATCTCGTACATTTTCTCCATTTCTTAAGTCCTCAACCGCTTGAGTCTCCCAGTACTTGTCTAAAGTTTGGAAAACAAAAAGTGAGTGATAATTCAATAAGCAAGTATTTTATCTTTTAGAGCAAGACTTCCTTAAAAATTATTTCCTAAAACATTTTTCTCATAAATCATTTTAACCATGGGACATTTATGTCCCAAAACATCTTGACATAAATCATATTTGGCAATGAACATTCTCATGTCCATGAAAAGATTTTTTCCACATAAATCATTTTGGCACTAAACGTTTATATGTCCTAAAATATTTTTCACATAAACACTTTAGTAATGGACATTTTTATGTCCAAAATACATTTCATGTAAGTCTTTTTGGCAATGGACATTCATATGTCCACAAACACTTTTATCTCTTAAACTCTTTTAGAAACAGATATTTTTATGTCCACACATGTTCCAACATAAATCTTTTTAGGAAATGGATATTCTCATGTCCAACCATTTTTAACATAAACCCTTTTGGAAATTGACATTCTTATGTCCAAAATATTTTCTAACATAAACCTTTTTTCATAATTCCCATCTTGGGGCTTATTTATAGCGAACAAGTCATAAATCTTTATCATGAAAACTTTTGCATAGAAACCATTTCTTTTTATTCTTAATATTTACACATTTTATGGTAACTTACACATAATGGCTCATAAAAATCCAATTTAGGATAATTTTTTCATGTAAATGCTTTTATATCCCAATCTTTGGGCTTTTGAAAAATAAAATGTATGCAAATACATTTCTTTCCATCCAGTAGTGACGCTTAGCAAGTGATCATGCTATATTTTGGAAGAGAATCCTTACCAACACACTAGCCAGGGGACTGTTTATTTATCCTGCTCCCATCTCAGGGAGGGCGCCATTGGCAATCCTGTCATCCCTTAATGACTTGGCCTTATGTAGAGTGGGCCCCGGTCATCCCAACCGTGCTCTACAACTTGTTTATTCCTTGTATTGGTGCACCGTACATTATTATTACAGACCGCGGTCCGCTTGGTTTGAAGAACCACAAACCACAGCCCATGTCCTTTTAAACCAGGATCACAGACCAAAGTCTGCATCCATACACATAAAAAATCTTAGACCGAAGTCTATATCTTTAGAAATCATTTTCAAAAACACATTACAGACCGCAGTCCATGTCAACTTGTAAGTAAGTGCACCCACTTTAACAAATTGTTATTTGAAATCTAATTTTAGGATAACCTTCCTTTAATTCTGTTAAAAATATTTTGAGTAAAATATTTTGATAAATATTTGAAATATTTGAGAAACAACACACCTTAAAACCCTTTTAATAAAAGAATTTCAAAACTTTTAGATTTTCAAGAATAAATCATACATTTTTCTTAGCATTTTCTTGGTTTTTATTTCAGAGTCTTTTGCTCACAAAAGTTATGCAATTGTGCTAACCCCTTCTCAACCACCTTAAAATCAATTTTTTATCCACATATCAATTTTGTCATTTTTACATAAAGGGCTTGCATAATCTTTTGCATATCATTTAGCAACCCGAAATCAAACCATTTTATGAAATCGACATAGGAGGTTGGTCATCTTTAAATCCCCTTCAACACATCCATATAATGATTTTTCAAGATATTTTCAACATAAATTTTCTTATCAAAAGGAAATCAAAACTTTTCGAATATCATTTCAAAACATATGAACTATGTCCAAATGATTATTTATTATTTAATTATCAAGACCTAGCAAAATAAATCTTTTTCATAAATCAAATCTCTTTTTTTTTCTTTTTTTACATGATTATTTATCATTAAACATCCTAAAAGAAATTTAAAACTTATTTACATTTATCGCTTTGTGAAAAGGGGCAAAATTCCATTTTTCTTATAAAATACTTTTGAAACAACATCATAAAGAATTTTCTTACTTAAAAGCAAATTCTTAAAATTATCGGCATTAAACATGAAATCCTTTAAAAATATTATTATGGAGAACTTGCTTACTCATAAGCAAAATTCTCGAATTTCATTAACAGAAAGCATTGCAAATCTTTGGCAAAACTGATGATAAAATCCTTATCTTAAAATGTATTGTTTGCTTTCCATGAAACAAACCTTGATGTTTTTCCTTAAAGCCATTCTTATGCAAAACTTAAGGCTTTTCATTAAAGCCGTCATTTTTAAAACTCGTGTTTGCCCATTCGTTTAAACATAATTATGAATAATTTTAATCACATATCATTACATAGAAAGAAAACATCATTTTAGAAAGTTCGCTTACTTACCTTGCTTGCTTAGCTTTCTGTTTCGCTTATCCATTTACCTTTGCCTATGCATATAAGAATGATATAACATTTAGACATTTCCTTTGCTTGCATTCAACTTAGTTTTTTAACCCATTTTCATTAGCATACAAAATTTTTTCGACTTCTCAAGTCGTTATGCCCGTATAGCACATATTAGTGCATTATGTGAGCTTTTACACATCATATTTAGTCTCCTAAGTAGGGTAATCACTCAATCACATAATAATCATCCAATAATTATTATTTAATGGCTCACTACCTTCTTTAAGCCATTTTTCACCTATTTTCTGAAATTCACACATCGTTGCTCATTTTAAGCACCCGTTGTAGCTTTAATCTTCATTAATTAATCCTAAAATTTGAGATTAATATCATACAATTCTAAAAAGTAATATATTCACAAAATTTATCATATTTCATGCATTTTTGCACAAAACCAAATTACTTAGGTTATTTAACACTCATGCATGTCTATCCTTTCAAAAATAGTCATTTAACAACACATATATGAGACATTTCATAAAATTTTCTGAGTCAGCAACTTGGTCACTAATTCAGTATGATAATTATTCTTAATTATCACTTTATTTAGGGTATTTTTATGAAATTTAAATCCACTAATCATAGGTTTTCAAAACAGAAACTTTGAAACCCATTTTTACCCTTTTTCCACTCCGTTTAGACATTGTTTCATAAAATCCATAAAATTAGATTTAGGATTTATCTTCCCAAATCCTTTTGGGAATCAATAATACCTTAACCCTAGAGTATTTCACCCTACATAGCTTCCACAGATTATGAAAATTCATTTCCATAGCATTTTTAACCTAAAAATGAAGAATTCGGATCGTAAACGTCGCTTTGCATTCCATATTTCTAAAATTCATGATTTAAGCACAAATCAACAGATGTTTTGCATTAATACACGATTCATAACCTAATCATATCATTCATTTGAAACAGAAACTTGACATGGGAATTCAAAATTTAACAAGTTGAGTTTTCCACTCAATGCACACTCTAAACTTCATTTTCAATATCTAAAACATGAACATTCATGCATATAGCTTAATACCCATTCCATATTCAATCCAAGGGCATATTAAACCATTACTTAAAGAGTATTTAAAAATCCATTTCATATTTAAATTTTGGAGTTTAAAACTCAAGATGAACAACTCAAATTAACACATGAACTTACTTGATTTATGAGCACCAAACCCTAAACACTTCTTCTCCCTTTTTTCCTTCTTTTTCCCTTCTATTTTCTTCCTTCTTGGCTGGGCTAGGTGCTTGACATGAGGGCTGCCTTAGGGGAGAAGAATTTCACACAACACCTCTTTCACTTGGACGTGCATTCCCTTTTATAGAGCTGGATTGGTAAATGTGAATCAGGATTGTTGCCCTGATCACGCGGTGAGATTTTTAGTTAAAACTCGTCCAACTTTTTTTTGTTTATTCATTCATCATCATTTTATTTATAACATAAGCAATGGTACACTTGTACATCTCCTTTAAACCATTTCAATATGTTGTTATACATCATAAGCCCTATTGACCTAATCATGACATTGTCATTCCAAACATACATTCATTCATTCATTCATTAGTTCTCCTAGAACTTCACATAAATTCATATGCATTAGCATACTTGAATACTTTTATTCATATCATCCACTCACCATGGTTAATCCTTTTAGCCGACATGGTACTATCTCGTACCATTTTTTAGGTCCTCGATCGCATGAGTTTTCATTAATTAAATCATGAAAATTAAAATAAATATACATGCCACATTAACATATCCTAATCCTCATTAAGCCCCTTTTAGTCACCTTGACTCATATTGGACTCCGGCGATTAAATTTTTAATCATCATTCTTAATTGAACCCTAATTGCAAAATATCATAAAATCCTAAAATCATCAAAAATTCTATTTAATCATATATAAGTCACATGTACATGTTCAATGCATACATTGAATTTTCCTTAGGTTGGGGTTTCACAACTACTCCAATCATGTCTCAAGAAATGGAAGAAGGAATTATTGAAATTCTACCAAACAAAGCACTAAACGCTCCTCTAGTTACTAATAGGCCACTATTGTCATTCCCTTAAAAGATTAGAAAAGCAAAAGAAGGACGGTCAATTCAAGAAATTCCTAGAGGTGCTCAAGTAATTGCATATACCTCTAGTTGAAGCACTCGAACAGATGTCGAGCTATGTAAAGTTTATGAAGGACATCCTTACAAAGAAAAGGCATTTGACGGAGTTTGAAATAGTGATGTTATCTAAGGAGTGCAGTGTTATTGTTTAAAGGAAGTTGTCGCCAAAGCTAAAGGATCCAAGGAGCTTTACTGTACCTTGCACAATTAGAAGCCATCACTTTGAAAAAACTCTTTGTGATCTCGAAGCAAGTATTAATCTAACGGCAGAGTCGATTTTCCAAAAATTTGAAATTAGTAAAGCAAGACCAATCACAATAACTCTTCAATTGGCAGATAGAAGCATTACATATCCTGAAGGCATTATTAAAAATGTGTTGGTCAAAGTTAAGAAGTTTATTTTCCCAACAAATTTCATGGTTATGGATTATGAGGAGGATAATGAAATTCCTATAATTTTTGAGAGACCATTCTTATCAACTATAGGAGCTATAATTGATGCAAAATATGGAAAATTAACTTTAAGTGTAAGGGATGAAATCAAAAGTATCAGCATATATCAAGCTGCGATTGATGAAGATTCAGGTGAACAATATATGCTAATCAATGTAATTGACCGACCCCAAGCTCTTACATGTAGTTTGTAGGCATATTCATTGGCACAGGGGTTAGCCATTGAAGACTTGCATTTTCAAGTCAGTCTTACCATGAAAATGTTGTCTTCTCCATATGAAGAGAAAAATCAATAGCCGAGATATGAAAATGATGAGAAAAGTAAAATAGAGGAAAAAATTGATAGAAAAGTTGGAATCGGTTGATCCAACTGTTATTTCAGGCTGACTCTATTAAACTCAATGCTAAATGGGAGACAAACTATTACACCTTTTGCTTTTTAGTCCAAGGCATGATTTGAGGATCAACTATATGTGTCTTGAAGCAGGGAAATCAGAGAAGATCACTTCTTTTGGGAGCTTTTAGGCAATAAAGAATTTGATACTTTAATTGGTCAATTCTCTTTGAGCATTTGCATTATGATCTTAGAAGTTGCAACTCAAGCATGATTACCGCCATTTGATATAAATGAACAATGAAAATTCATCAACAATTGAAGAATAGAACAAATATAGATCCATATTTAAGGAATTGAAAAGAGAACCTTGAGAAGGTTATGTGTTGAAGGTTCATATATATTGAGATGTCTACATGTGGATTTGGCAATTTAACAATCAATTATAATCTTACCTTTGTGATATTTGCATTAGTTGAAGAATTTTTAACAATAGTGAAACTTAAGGTCATTTACTTCTCAAGTTATCAAAATCAAGATCAACATGCTCAAATTAGTGAATTTCGATTCAAGTTTTAGCCTTAAATTGATGGAATGATTATTCAAGGAAACAAAAGTTCAATCAATGAAGGAGTAGTTATCATGATCAAAGTTGGAATTCAATTCACTTTCAAGGGGTCAAATGATGGAATTATGGTTAGCAAGCTTCTTATCACCATTTAAGGCAAAATAATGTAGAATCATGGAGGCTCTAGCCCCAAATGATGGAGCCCTGGCGCCACACTTCATTGCAAAAAAACAAGTTGCTAATTTGCAAACAACATGATCGATGCCACGGCCTCACCACCATGACACAGTGGCGCTAGTATACACAAGCAGCTGGCCGAATCTTAACCCTTAACCCATTCACTCTACTTTCATTCTTTTCAAGCTTCTTTTCTGCCCCTTCATATTCCCCTTCTAAACCCTAGAACCCTAGCTCACACCATGCTCACAATCCGTGTACAAGTGCTCATCTCGTAGATTATAGTATATAAATATCTATCTTACAAGGAATTCGAGACTTAAGATATTGGATTTAAACACTTATATTAAAAACAATGAGAATAGAGTAAAAGAAAAGAAATAACAAAAGAAAATTTTGATCTTAAGAATGTTGAACGAGGAATTAAAAGTCAGGAGATGTGAGTACCTAGAACCCAGAGTTTTGCATGTGACGTCTGCAATAGATATGTAGAGCGTTAATTTAATCCGGATATTATGTTTTAAAGGAAAATATCCCTATATTATCTTTACACCTTCTTTCAAACCTTACAAGACATACCCTAATCTTCTTAACCACCTATTTTCATAGGATTAAGGCAATTAGAATCTATTAAGTTCTATGGTCATCATGCCTATGTTCTTGGTCTTAGATTTTCATATTTATATCTTGATTATTATATATTAGATTTTCATCTTTCGATTTCATCACCTAATATATGAAATCATGTTGAAGTGTAACATCATACACCCAACAAATGTTAAGATTACAAGATATCAAATTAACATAATATATATTAATTATTCTACATTCTAAATCTAGGTATGAGTTTAGCCCAGTATGTGTATAATAAAAATTAAGCACAAAATAATATTTTATTTAAGCTTCATCATAAACAAGATGATTAGAATCAAAAGAAAGAAAAAAGAAAGGAAAAGCTTATTGATCGGAAGATCCAATGGTGTCTTGGTCTCTCTAAGTAACTTGTCCCATACTCTTCACTCCTCTTACTCTTGGACCTCAACCTTAGCTCCAAGGATGTTGTAAGATGCCTTAGGACATTCCTAGGGATTGTTTATATAGAGTACAAGGGAGCACTTGTGCACACTGTGGAAAACGAACTAGGAATTGTGTAATCAGTGCACAACACAACTTGGGCCATGTTTACTTGGCCTAAACATGGCCTCAGCCATGTTTCACACATCCCAACATGGCATGGGCCATGTTCAGTGCAACCTAATATAGCTAGGTTGTGTTGGTCTCTAGCTCAGTTAGTTTTGCTTTGAATTTTTGTACAAAACATAAAAAGTTTTAAGGTCTTAAGTGAAACACATTCTAAGCTAATTTGATCACTATTTTTCCTTCTCTTAATTCTTGAAAATCATCAAATTGAGTGGATTTTGATCATTATGTTTTAAATTTCCAAGAATTGCATGAGTTTCATTCTGATTTATCCTGATTTTGCACATATCGATCAATTGCGAGTGTTTTATAATAAACAAAGTTAAATAATTCAAAATATTTTAAACACTCAAAGTCTTTTCAATTAATATTCAAATTATATAATATAAAGTTGACTCAACACACCACCTCCAAAACCCTATCAAAATCTCTTCCTTTGTTCTTCTAATCTTTTCTTCTTCTTCTTCTTTCTCCCTTCCTTCTCCTCTCCAAGATCCCTCCATCTACCAGCACACCTTCTCTTCATCCCATTTTCTTTTCATTTCCCCTTCTCCGCTCTTATTTCCTCTTCCTTTTCGCCTTCCTTCTTCCATTTTTCCCTTATTTCAGTCGGCCTTAAGTTTTCAAGAAAATCCATTAGTGTTGGGGCGCCAATGTTGGTGGAGGCAAAGTTGAGGCAACTGTGGGAATATGGATTTCAATATAATTTTAGAGCTTGATTGGTAACATTCTCTACACCGTTTTAACTTTGTTGGAAGTATGAAAAATTATGGCCTTGTTTGAGATTCACTTCCAACTCATTGAGAAGAGTAAGCCTTTTTGTGCTTGAATATTGTGTGCATTGAGAAGTGGCATACTTGTTGTGTCGGATGTTGGTTGCCAAAGTTTTGTTGGGCTGAAATTTATTGAATTTGTGAAGTGTTGATATTCAAGAAGTGTTGATAAATTGTTAAGAAAGCTTGGAATTGCATATTGAGATGGTAGAAATTTGAGGCTTCTTATCTGTTCTTGGAATGGTTTGGTATGTGCTTAATGTTGATTGATATGAATATGCTTCTTATGCTTGTTGTTGCTTGACTACGAGTTTGAAAAAGAACTGCTTGGTTTGCATTTTTATTATTAAGAAGTTGCCAAGTTGGAGTGGAATTTGTGTTGAAAAGGTAGTTATCAAACTTGTTTTGGTATATTGCAATTTCATTTCTCTTCCAATTAGCATATTGTAATGGTTTCAACATCCTCCAAGCACAAGAAAACTAGTAAGCCAACAAAATTTGATATGAACAAGTTTGTCTCTTTACAAGCCTTCAAGCAGTATTCCTCGCAAAAGAGATACCTCATACCTGAGAAAGGAATGAATGCTAATTCATTGCCTGATATATTCATTAACTCAATCAATCATAGAAATTGGCAAAACTTTATTGTTTAGCCTTAGCCCACCATTTTACCAGTGGTGAAGGAATTTTACGCCAATGAGGTTGAACATGATTAAGGTTGGAGGTAAAAATGATAGGTCAAATCATCCCTTTCATGCTCGGGCCATAAATGCTTTTTATGAGTTGAATATTGAATATCCGGATGAGTATGAACAATTTTTTGAGGGGACAAAGAAGGATATGGCTGCAATTATGAGGGAGTTTTGTTTTTAGCCACCTGAGTCGAAAACCAATAATGATCAATTAACGTCTTTCAAGCAAAGTGTGCTAACTGCCACAAGAAAAGTATGGTTTTACTTCAACTCAGCTAGGATGATGTGATACCCAGACCCAAGCAAGGCTCATGTAAGTGCATTTGGGATGTAAACATGAATTATGTATGATTTGGTTGATTTATGGATGATTTAATGATTTAATGATATTTTGCAGTTAGGTTGTGATTAAAAATGGTAATTAAGATTAATCGTCATAGCCCAATGTAAGTCAATATGACCAAAGGGCCTTAATGAGGATTAGAAGATGCTAATGTGACATGAATAATTATTTTAATTTTTGAAAATTAAAATGATAATTATGGAATTATATTGGAAAATATAAAAAATTCATAACTTGACTCCTACAAGTCAGAGTAAAATGAAAATTGAAAGATAAGCTCATAACTTTAGGTTCAATCTTATGTGTGGATTGGATTAAGGTAAATGTGATGGGATTAAGATGATAATAATTTATTTTCATCTTACACTCTTAAGGTTATTTTCAAAAGATCATAACTTGAAGTAGAAAAGTCGGTTTGAGATGAAATTTAAAACGATTGAATAAAATTGTGAAATCTATGTTATGGAAGGATTAGACTAAGCTAATTTCCATGGGAATATGCTTAATCGAAAAAATGTGAGTAGCATTGACTTTATGCACCAAAAAGCACCATAACATTTATTAAAAAGCAAGTGACTTAATGGCTTGGTTTAATACCCATGAGAGGTGTTAAAAGGAGGTGCTTCAAGCTAGATTTCTTTGGATTAAGTCAAGGGCGAAAATCCTTGAAAAGTCAAGTGGATTAAATGGTGGTTTAAGAGGCTAAGAGCTAACCTCAAAGAGGCATGGAGCTGTGACATGGTGTGGATGTCCAACGGGTCTTTGATTTTTTTATTTTTAAAAAATGCAAAATATGCATTTGAATGACGTAGGCAGCTAGGGGGTGTTATGGCATTGGGTTGATTTTGTGGCAAGAAAATACCATAAGGTCCATGACATGTGGACATTTCTAAGTGGACAACAATATGAATGGATTTTGGGGCAATTAAGCTCCCTTAACCATGATTAAATAATGGCTAACCAAGGGTAAAATCTCAAATATATATAAAGGGGTTTCTTAGGCAGCAAAAGAAGAAGAAATAAGGAGGAAAGTGGGCAACAATGCAAGGGGGTCGTTCAAGTCAGCAGGGAGCAAGAGAGAGAGAGAGAGAGAGAGAGAGAGAGAATTTTCTCCACAAAAGGGGCAACAACTAGAGTAATCCTAAGCAGGCCAAGCAAGGAGAAAAGGGACGAAGAAAGGAAGGAAAAAATGATTCAACAAGGCTTACCCATGTTCATGTTTAATTTGGGTGAGTATTATGCGTTTTTGATTCATATACGTTAACCTAAATCATGTTTGTTTGATGATTAAGGTAAAGATGGCTATAAATATTAAATTCATGGGTAAATATCTCATTGAATGCTTGCTAAATGATTAAGCAAACTAAACGCTCATATAGATTATGTGTTAATAATTATAAGAGTGAAATGAATCACATGGATATGTTTATATGTATTGAATCTGGAATAAGAAAGAAAAACATGAATAAAATAGTAAATGAATGAGTTTTAGCATGAAACTTTTTGTGAAAACTCATGATAGGGTTATTAAGTAACGATCCAATTTTCAACTCAAAATGATAAGTAGGTTGTAAATTAAAAATCCGGAAAGATCAACCTAAACAGGGTTGAATGGGTGCCAGGATCAGTTGCCCCAAATGATTTTTAATAATTTTTATACAAGGAATTTTGAGATAAAAATTTTAAATGATGTGTAATAATTATGAATAACACTATAAAAAAATAAAAATTAATTTTTGAAAGGTATAAATATACCTAATAATTAACGTGATTTCAATCATCTGAAAATTGATGCTACTGTCCAACAGAATAAAAATACCAAAATAAATATAAATACTTCATATGTTGTGCTGAGAATATTTATTTTGGTTAACTCATGTAATTATAAACGTATAATAAAAATTTCAGATTTGAATTCCTTAGTTGATTATGATTCAAAAATTAGAGAGATCAGTGTATCTGATTTCAGCATTATGGATAGATTGAAGAATAAATCAAAATAAATGTTAAATTCCAGATTTTTGGGATGTAATTTAACTTACAATGAGATATAAATAAGTATCATAAGTAATTATGAGGGTTTAACCTATTAAAAGTGGATTTTAAAAAGAATGGGTGCTATAGAAGCACAACTTATACCAATGTGAGAATTGAAATTGGACACCCAACTTCAAAGGCAAGTGGGTTAAGTTAGTTTAATGTAAATCCAAATCGATTCATATAGGTTAAAAAATCCTAAGGGATGTAAGCATTTGAATTTGATGCATATAAATGAAATGTTATTTTCATTTATCTAGACAAACGCAAGGAAAAAATGGAATAACGAGGTTAAGGCTATCTCAGGTAAGCAATCAAACTTTTCAAAAAATTATTTTTCTTTCTATGTGTTGACATGATTGATAATGTTTATGATGATGTTTTGACGAATGGACAAACACAAGTTTTGAAAAAGATGACTTTAATAAAAAGCCACAAGTTTTGAAAAATATGACTTTAATAGAAAATCTCAAGGTTTGCTTCATGGAAAGCAAACAACACTTTTCGAGATAATTATTTTATCACAAGTGTTACCAAAGATTGGAAATACTTTATGTTGATGTTTTAAGAATTTTCTTTCAAGTAAGATTGAGAATGCTTCATGATGTTATTTCTTAAGGATTTTATGTTTTACGCCAATGAATTTTAAGCAAGCAAATTCTTTATGATGTTGATTTCAAAAGGGATTTGATTTTGATGCCTTGAACTTAAACATAAGCAATGATTTGGACATGGTCTATTGGTTTGAAATGATATTAGAAAAGTTTTGATTTCTTTTAGATAAAGAAGCATGTTGAGAATATTTTGAAAAATGATTATATGGATGTTATTAAAAAAGGGTTTAAGGATGACCAACTCAATAAGTTGATTTTATATAATGGTTTTCATATAATAGTTTGATTTCAGGTTTCTAGAATGACATGCAAAAGGTTATGCAAGCCCCTCTTTATGTAAAAATGGCAAGATAGATATGTGGACAATGATTTGAATTCAAGGTGGTTGAGAAGGGAATTGTACAATTGTATAACCTTTGTGAGCAAAAGGCCTTAAAATGAAAACCAAGAAAATGCTAGGAAAATACGTGGATCATTCTTAAAAATCCAAAAGTTTGAAGTTTCTTTATCATAAGCATTTTAAGATCTATTGTTTTCTCAAATGTCTCAAATGTTTATCAAAATATTTTACTCAAAATGTTTCTCAAAGAATTTAAGGAAGGTCATCCTAAAACTAGATTTCAAATGATAACTTGTTTAAAGTGGGTGCGCTCGCTTTACAAATTAACACAGATTACGGTCCGTGATTTTTTTAAAAGTGATTTAAACAGACACAGACTATGGTCTGTAATATTTTTAAGATAGTTTAAAAGGACACGAGCTGCGGTCTGTGATACTTAAAACTATACAGATTGTAGCCTGTGATATTTTATGAGATCATGCTAGCATATGAACATTAATAATGATGATGTATGGTGCACCAATATAAGAAATAAGTCGGTTGTCGGGCACGGTCGAATACGGACCAAAGCCACTCTACATATGGCCAAGTCATTAAGGGATGCCAGGAGGCCAGCGATGCCCTCCCTGAGATCAGAGAAGATGAAAGAACGGCCGCCTTGCTAGCGTGCTGTTAATGATAGATTCTCTTCCAAAAAGTAAAATGATCACTTGCTACGTGTCACTACTGGATGAGAAAAAAATGCATTTACATATATTTTGCTTTTGAAAAATCTAAAGATTAGGACATAAAAGTATTTTTACTAAAAGTTATCCTAAATAGGATTTTATGAGCCATTATGAATAAGTTACCCTAAAAAATAGGGTATTTTACACAAAAGTGTAAATAAAAATGTTGAAAAAAAATGTTTATATGCAAATACTTTCATGAAAATAGATTATGTGTTTTATGCCTTATTTGTTATAAAAAAGCCCCAAGGCAGGGATTATAAAAAGGATTTTGTGAAAAGTATTTATAAACATGAGAATGTCCAATGCTAAAGTGCTTAAATGAAAAGTGTTTATAGATATGAGAATGTCCAATGCCAAAGTGCTTAAATGCAAAATGTTTTTGGACATGAGAATATCTATTGCCAAAGAGTTTATATGAAAAATATTTTAGGACATATGAATGTCCGTTTTCAGAAGGATTTATGAAGAAAAATGTTTCAGGACATATAAATGTCCATTACCGAAAAAAGTTTATGTCAAAGATATTTTCGGATATCAAATGTCCCTTGGCTAAAGGAATTTATGATGAAAAAAATGTTTTGAACATAAAAATGTCCATTGACAAAAAAAGATTTTATGTAAATGTCTTGAAACATTATAAATGTTCACACAAGAACAAAGAAAATTAATTAAAGGGGGTAAAATGCATATGTTTTGCCTTAACAAGCCCAACCATGGCTTGTAAATAGTTTTAAGAATGAATGTTTATAAAAATGTCCTAGGATATAGAATTGTCCTCATGAACAAAGGATTATAAAACAATGTTTTAGGACATACAATGTCCTCAGGTAAAAAAGTGTTTAAGATGTTTAAGGAAATATTTTAAAGGAAAGTCTTGCCCCAAAATGCTTGCTTACTAAGTTATCATTCACATTTGTTTTCCCAAACCATAGATAGGTACCGGGAAGCTCAAGAGGTAGAGGACCTGAGCATTTAAGGAAAGGTAAGAGATGATATGCGAATGTGGGCTAAAATGATTAGCCAAGATGTGTGAGATGATATGCCTTAATGTGTTAAGTTGATGTATGTGAAATTATTTAAAGTTTTGAGTTCTATGTAAACTAATGATCGGATGTATGTATGTATGTATGTATGTATAAAAATGTCATGATTAAGTACAGAAGACTTTTATTGTAGAAGAGCAAGATGAGATGTTATGAATGATATATGCAATTTATTACAAGTATATCGTCACTTATAAGATGAATGGTATTGAAAGCAAAGAAATGAATGATGATAGATAAAATAAATGAAGCAAAAAAAATTGGGCGAGACCCAATTAAGAACCCGCCACGTGATCAGGGCAACAATCCTGATTCATATTTACCAATCGATAAGGTATTGGAGTAAGGATGTGATGTCTTGGGTTGGGGCGCCACAGATGATGCCCTCTACACACCTCAATGACGTCACATTGGATAGAGTTTACCTTCTCCATTCTATCTACGCCAACAAGTCAATTAATGTGGGCCACTTCTTGTTCAACCAGATTTCTGTTAATGCTAATGTAGCTTGAGGAAGTTATTAGTTCCCATCTCTCATTACTAAGATGTACAAACGAGCAAGCGTTAAATGAAAACCAACAGAAGAAGTGCCTAACTGCTAAATGATCCTAGATGAATATTTTATTCCACATGAACTTCAGGATCATGGTTTTTCAATAGGTGCTAACTCTTCCTCTTAGCCTGTATAGTAACCACCACCCTGGCCTTTGGACAAGAACCCATTGTTTGAGCGACTTACTACACTAACAGACTTGACAACTACTCATGTGCGTTTCTCTTACAAGGCGTCATGAGCGATTGAAGCTTTTCTGCGAGGAATCACCCAAGTCATCGGGACGGAAACAAGCTCAATGTCACACTTCCCATCAATGTCTCCTGAGTTCCATGATTTTATCGCAAGCTAGTGCCTGAACCAAAGGCCAAGGAGAGCACCAAAGAAGAAGATGAGCAGAATTCGTTCCATCACAATGATTAGATAAGTCACTTGTCTTTTCCTTTTCCTTTCTTTTCTTTTTATTTATTTGTCATTTTTATTTTCATATCATTTGCACTTGCATTTCCTCATTATTGTGTTTGCATTTTTATTAGTTTTTCTAAATTGATGATAATGCATTTTTCAAGTTTATTGGAGTGTCTTATCCTGTTTCGTTCTCATGCATTTATACTGTTTTGTTCTCATGCATTATATAATGTTTTAGGTTGCATCACATTTAAAATCTAAATTATAATAATATATTAGTTGCAATTTATCTTGATAAATATTTGCAATATTTAAGAAAACTTTAAATTGAAACTTAATTCAAGAAGATTGAAAATTCTTAAACCATGATTATGTATTAACTAAGCATTAATATGTTAAATTTTCAAAGTATCCAAGTGATGTGTGAATGATTGGATCAGTTAAGTAGTTGAATTTTGTACTTTATATTCATACTAACATATTTGAACGGGGTGTGAATAAAATAATTTTTGTGTAATATGAATGCTTGTGCCTATCTATGCTTGAATTTCATTTCTTATTTCAATCATTTTCCCCATTATTGAGCCTTCATGAGTGTTTATTGTCAACCTTATGACGAAACATAAATATATTGTTTCATTAATTCATAGTGCAGTTCATCTTTTTACTTGAGACTTAGGGTTGGATTATATATATACATAGTAGATTGGCATATATATTACTCCTAATAATTTTGCATAAATAATAAAAAAAAGGTAACTAACCCAAGCTGAGTAACCAGACTTGATATCTAGAAATGTCCAAGTTTGCATAAAAAAGTAAGGAGAAGCCATAATAATAGCACTTCATAAAAAACTTCTTAAATACCCTAAAATATGATGATAGAAGCTAAAAAAAGAAAAAAGAAAAAAAATCCTAAAATATGCTGAGGAGAGTTAAAGCAATAATTTGAGAAAATCAATGATGTCGTTTCCAATTAATTTGTCAATTCATTCAAGACAACTGTGTTAGAAACAATGTTTAAAACAAAACAAAATTGACCAAAGCATGAATTTTGATGATTAACAAAGACTATTTTGAGTATATC
>JAXCLR010000081.1:36070487-36096393 GCA_035584095.1 Annona squamosa | reverse complement strand
CAAGGGGTTAAGTTTTAATTTACCGAAGAATTTTTAAGAACCCAATTCACCCCTCCCCTCTTGGGTTTTGCCGTTAATTCGGGACCAACAAACTGAAATTCAAGAAGGTACTATGTTTAATAACAATCTTCATAGGAACAATACTCTACTCTTTTTTATTGCTTGATCGATATATATATAAAGAGAGAAATATTCAAGTGTAGCTTCACTGCACTACAATTACGTTACAATTATCTCAAAATGGGCTTCATATAATCATAAAATTATAATCTACATCATTCATTGTATTTAAAATTATGTATTCTATTATCATACTAATTTTCATCCCAATTAGATATATGTATAGACTTGTGAAATGATACAAATTTAATGTAATAAAATAATTAAATATAAATAACAATTTTAAAGTTTTTTTTTCAACATGTAAATCATTTACTATAAAATTTATATATGGATAAATTATTGTATAAAATATCAATATATTTAAGTACATATGGAGCTCGTTTTGGGCCAAATGCATCGTTAATTAGGATGCAACTTTACTGCACAGAAAAAGTTCTTATATATATATATATATTTGCATTAAAATAAACAAATTTATAAAACATGTATGCAGCTCGATAGTTAGAGTCAATAGATTCAAAACTCTCATCTATCTAATAATTCCCTTGAGAATCTTCATTCGCTATACCCCTATCATTAGTTAATTTAGTTCATTTTCTTTACTTTTAATAAAAATTTCTGATAATTTGCACATGTGTCCACAAAGTTTGATGCTAATTGCAGATATACCCACGTAGTTTCATGAATTACATATTACTTTTATATAGTTTCATCCAAATTGCATATTACTCCTACGCCGTTACCTACCGTTAGTATCTAACATGATATTTTGAAAAACGACAAAAATATCATCATTGGTATACATGGTTTCATGCGGATGCTATTCAATTTTGATGAAATTGTATGGAGGTGATATGCAATTCGTGAAACTACCAATGAGGACATTTTCATCATTTTTCAAAATATCACATCAGATATTAATGACAAGAAACGGCGTGGGGGTACTATACAATTTTGTTGAAACTATATAAAAATAATATTCAATTTGTGAAATTATATAGATATATCTACAATTAGCATCAAACTTCAAGGATATATATATATGTGCAAATTACGCTAATAGTTTCATTCAATGAATAATTTGTAGTAGGAATTGGAATATTTTGTTGTTCTATACTTAACTCTCTCTCATCGATACTTTAATTACACTTTATTACTTGATTGACATGTATACTTATGTTGAATCAAACAAAATAATTCGATATATATATATATATGTATGTATGTATGTAGCTTAACAAGTTTTAATTTTTGGCGTCATTGCTAGGGATTGGTGCCTTTAACCATAGTACCTGACAAATTCGTCTTTTGTATAGTTGTATATATATGCAATGTGTACATTTACTCTTGTTTTCTATTTTTTATACTGCTATAGTTTAATTCACTCTTTTCAGGGTTACGTAGCTTTTGCATGCGATGGGGACGCAAGGATAAGGATATTGCACTTCCATTCAATCCCATACCCAAAACGATTTTTCTTAGCAGGCGGCATAAAATGTTGTTTTGGCATTTCTTAGAAGGCGGCATAAAATTTTGTTTTCACGCCAGTGCTTCCTTTGTGCAGACAATAAGTCATTGTCTTTAATACATTTAGGGTAATCAGAGCTATAGAATGTTGTTTTTTTCCCCCTAGTATTTTGTACTTTTTTTGGCAAACACAAAAAGTCTCTTCTTTAATATATATTTCGATGGATTTTTATACAGTACATGTAATATAGATGATTGATCAACACCTTGCTATATTAGAGTACATGGGTGGAGTTCATTCGGCAACCTGGGAGTTCACTGATCAATCTTTTTCCTCTTGTTGAAGATGCTCCTGTTGAAAAATTAGAACTCAATAAGAACAGAAGCTTCCATCGAAAAATTGTGGGGGGGTGGGGGTGGCTGGGGAACAATAAGAACAGAAGCAGAAAAACCTGTGGATAAAGTACAAAGAATAAAACAAATGAAAAAAAAAATGCAGAAAACCGTCTGTGAGCTGGCATTAAGGTAAGCTTCGAGATGGAAGAAAGGGAAACAACCAAGTTACACTGTGATCTCAGTAGATTGATAATAAAAAGGCCCTCAGCAGCAAAACAGCTTATTAGATTTTTAACTAAAGCAGAATACTAAAGAAGGCATACATTGAAAGACTGCCTTTACCAGCAGAATTAACAATCTCAGCAATTCCATATGCCCAACTGGCTTCTATGCACATGCGGCCATCATAAATAGGTGCCTTATTTTTTACAGTGTAGAGGCACGGCCCTTCGCCAATGGAAAAGAATGTAGCACCATTATGGCCATTCTAACTTTTGAACAGAAGAATCCAAAGAATAGGATGCACATTGCAAATAATGCACATAAACTTTTTTTTTTTTTTTGATGCTGCACATACACTTACTTGAAGTAAAGAAATAGACCCTTCAGATGACTATTATGATTGGTAAGAAACATATTGTTATGATTGATTAGAAATATATTGTACCTGTTAATGGATTATGTACCAGCAATTACTGATCTTAAACTCACATCTGTGCACGTAACAGCCATGTCCCTCCAATAAATGATTGTGTGTGGTTGAGTAAACGAATCTAAGAGTTGCCACTGGCCTCTGTTACAAATAAGCCATGGAATCCATATGGAACTCTATTAGGAAGCTCCACAACTGCAACTGGATCAGCAGACATTGTTTTAGCATCAATTACATTGACTTCAGATTTCCTGTCAAACAGAAATTCAAAAGAGTTAAGAAAGAATCATATCCGTAGAAGTCCATAGAAAGAAGAAGAAAGACCATTGAGGAACCACATCACTTGTTCGAGATCATTCAATTGGAAAGAATGGGATGGGATTTGGATGTGGAGATTGGATGAGGGATTTCGGTATATTGGGAATAGGAAAAGTAGTATTACAAATTAGAAAGGCTTTTAAGGATTGGAAAATGAGAGATTGCGTTGGATTTTTTTATTTTTTTATTTTTAACTTGAGATTGTATTGAAAATTGAAAACTTTTTTGGAGAATAGAAAATTTCACCCCATTCCATCCAAGAGGATGATCTTCAACAGATTCGTGTAGGCATAATACTGACATTGAGGCAATGTTATGCATGTTAAACAAACACATTTGAAAATTCCTTACTTTGAAATGGAGAAAAATAAAGCTGAACAAACATAAAATAAGATTAGAATGGATAATCAATCATAAGTCAACAATTTCACAATGTCAAATTGAATATCGTGTTCAACCACAATCAATCAGGATTTGATGAAGATTCTCTATCACGTACATTTTTTCCATGAACTGATTTTTCTTCAGTTATAGAACCATTCAACAGTCAGTGATCATAGAAGGATGAGTGAAATAATAGTTGACCGGAGTTTAGATCATATAACATGATAAGTGAGTCGAGAGTTGAGCAGAGATAGGCAAAGTTCAAATCATATAATATGATGGACAAATTGAAAGTTGACCAGATTTAGGCCAAGCTCAGTCACTGGAAATCTTATGGGGTAAATTATTAGGTAGAAGTAGGAATAGCAAGCATAACAGTTACAGATAAGGAAATTCAGATCAAGCACAACCCATGAAGATAGAATTAAAGATTATAGAATTGGAGGAAATTAGATGTTCTAGAAGGAGAGAGATGGTATAGACCAGTTCAATTAATGGCGAAGACAGATTAGGTAAGTGTTTGAGATTTTGATATTATCGCTGATAGTATTGCTAAATTTCATTTTAACAGGTGACTGGTAAGTTATTATATGAGAAAGTGATATTTTCATCCATCCAAGTTCTATTGATAGTAATAAAGATTCTAGATCGTGTCAAATTAAGATATTATTTATAATGATAGTTCTAGAATGGCAGGAAAACTCAAGAGAGATGTGGGCGGCTGGTTGTACACATAGGATGATGATGATGATCACCATCATCATCTAAGCAAGATTAATAGCTCGTATCACTCAAACAACCAAGCGGGGTCCACACATATGTGAAGCTGATGAATAGTTCACTACCAAGTGTAACTTGTGTAGATAAGTCACCCATATATGTGCGAACCACATATCTGCACAGGCTACGCATCCAGTAACCAGCACAAGCTGCTGGAACTACCTGTCAATGCTACCAGGCCAATGTTGACATCATCACCATAACACTATCACAGCTCATGTGAATAAGGCACACTTATCTATGCAAGTTAGAGCCGAGGCCTATGGATAGAGGCCTTAGGTGGCCACTTGAGAGAGACCTGCGTCCACTCTCCCTTTGCTCTCTTTTGCTCTCATTCTTACTTCCAAATTTTCCCTTCTTTATCACTTAGCCACATTTCTAGGGGTAAAAATCCTAACTTAACCTCTCTTAACCTCATATGAAAGATCCCCTATGTAAGGTTAAGTACCTGACCCTTTCTTCTATAGATCAGCACTCCATCTCCATCCCAATCATAGCCTCATACTCTCTAACTAGCTATCATCAAAGGTGTAAATAGGATTGGTCTCAACCCAACCTTGACTAATCCAACCTGATTTATAATAAGGTTGGGTCAGACATTTTGGTTTGGGTTAGATGATTATAAACTTGACCTGACCTGATTTTATATATTATTAGAAAATAGTCACATAATACATAGAAATTAACTGGACATTATTATTTTGAAATAAGATAATTTAGCAATTATATTATTATAAAATCATAAATTGAAAAGTATTCCTATAAAAAAGATTAATTTTTATTCCTTCATATAAATTTATACTTAAAAATAGATTTAAGTAAGCAAATTATTTTTAAATATTATATATCTATTAACCCGATTTTTAACCCAAACTAAACCGATTTCTATAAGGTTAAAATATAGTTTGGTTAAGGTGTGAAAATTAGAATTGAAAGTAGGAGTGGATTGAGATTTTATAAGGTGGTTTAGGGATGTGTTTACCCTAACCCGAGTCAACCCAACCCGATTTACACCCCCAACTATCATCATGCTGCCAAAATCGTTAACTCGTATCCATGACCTAAGCAATATGCTCACACTTTGATTTATTGACTGACGTATGCACAATCAGAGGGACCCACTGGTAAGCAGTGATCCAAGGACATGCATAGTTAAGCAAAGGTAAATTGTCGAGCATCAAGTTAATCATGATATACTCTCTCATCGAACCAAGGCTAGAATCATAACATGGAAGGATCAACTTCTCAATCATCTTTGGTTATTTAGCTTTAAAACATTTCTTGACAATCAAGATTCTTTAATCAATTGGTTATTCATCAAAATTGAGCATCATTAATAGAATTTAGTTTCCTTTATCCTTAGGATTTATTTTCATGTACTAATAAATTTATTTTTGTCTCTTTACCCACTTAGTACCCTTCAAGGGCAACCTACAGTTTATCCCTAGAAATATAACAAGATGGAATCTTTCTAAACATATCACTAACAAGGCAATTTTGCATCTCCTTCACGTTCCACATTGCGTATTCATCTTCTTTATGGAGGGCAACTCTACAACCTCTAATTATGAGTTGAACCTGTAATTAGTAGCCATTTATATCACTTCTTGGTGTAAAGTTCTAAAATTTAAAACAAGAAGCCTGCTCTGACATCAACTGATAAGACCTAAAATGATAGGAGGGCCCAGAACAAGGGGTCAATTGAGCTTTGATCATAGTTGTCAAAGGCACGCCTAAGCGTGCGCGAATCAAAGCCCATAGGCTACACCTGTAATGCACACACCTTTACAAAGGTGCAAGGAGGTGCATGCCTAAATGGCAAGCACTAGGCACACGGTTTAGCGCCTAAGTAAAGGTAAAGGCTATTTGGATTTTTTTTTCAATAAAAATGATTTGAACCCCCCCAAAAAAAAAGCAAAAAGGCATCAGCGCACAAGCCTGCCTCTTTCTGCTGCAGGAAAGGAAAAAAAAAGAAAAAGTAGAAGACGAATTGAAGAAGAAGAGGGTTGCTGCTATGTGTTACCGACTGCTGCTGTGTAGGTAGCCTGTTGCCTTCGGTTGCTGCATGCCGTACTTCTTTTTTCTTCTTCCTTTCTGCTGTTGTTGCTTCGTCTTCTTCTCCCTCTTCTCCGTTCTCCTTCATCTTCTTCTGTCCCTTCTTCTTCTCCTTCCTCTTTCACCTTCTCCTTCTCCTTCTCCTTCTCCTTCTTTTTCTTCTATTGTCAATGGCTAGCCTCACCACATCTTTTATTTTTGCTGCAGCTGGGTGCTAGTCACGCAGCCACAAGCGACTTTTTATTTTTTTCCTCTTACCAATCGTGGCCAACTGCCTCGTGTTATTTTTCTTTTTTTTTTTCTTTTTTATACCAATTAAGGCGTAGAAGTATATGAGAGATATAGATGCAATATAGTTAATAAATTTTTTTAATAAGATTATAAAAACAAAATTAATGCCAAGTAAATGGAGGAAAAATATTATAGTTTCGATTTATAAAAATAAGGGAGACATTCAAAATTGTGCAAATTATCGTGGAATAAAATTAATGAGTTATACTATAAAATTATGAGAAAGAGTAATTGAACATAGACTAAGACGAGAAACTAATATATCTGAAAATCAATTCGGTTTTATGCCAAGAAGATCAACCAGTGAAGTTATTTTCTTAAGATCAACTAGTGAAGTTATTTTCTTACTTAAACAACTATTTGAAAAGTATAGGGAAAAGAAAAAGAACTTAGACATGATTTTTATTAATTTAGAAAAAGCATATTATCGAGTACTAAGAAAGTTAATATGGCAAGTGATGAAAAAGAAAGAAATTAATAACAAATACATTGATATTATTAAAGATATGTACAAGGGGGTTATTACGAATGTGAGAACCATTAGTGAAGATACTAATATTTTCCTAGTTAAAAAAGGTTTACATCAAGGTTCAGCCTTAAATCTTTACCTTTTTACCTTAGTAATAGATGAAATTACTAGACTTCTCCAAAAAGAAGTACCTTGGTGTATGCTATTTGCAGATGATATTGTTCTAATAGATGAAACTAAATGACTAAATTTAAAATTGAATAAGTGGGTAGAAGTTTTAGAATTTAATTGTTTTAGAATTAGTCGTACAAAAACTGAATATATGAAATGCAATTTTAATAATAGTGAGAACCCAAATGAAGAACCAATTAAGATTTTAGATCAAATAGTAACAAGAACTAATCACTTCCGGTACCTAGGATCAATAGTTCAGGAAAACGGGGAAATTGAAAAATATATAATAAATAGAATTCAAGAAGGAATGAAGAAATAGAGAAGTGCATCGCGAATTTTATGTGACTGTCGAGTTCCAATCAAATTAAAAGAAAAATTTTATAAAACTGCGATTAGACCTGCTATGCTTTATGGGACAGTATGTTGGGTAGTTAAAGAACAACATATACAAAAAATGAGCATAACAAAAAATGGGAATGTTAAGGTGGATGAGTGGTAAAACAAAAAAAAGATAAAATTTGGAATGAAATAATTTGAGAAAACTTCAAAGTGAGATCAATTTATGATAAAATGAGAAAAATATATTAAGATGGTTTGGTCATGTTAAAAGGAAGCCTGAAATAACACCAGTTAGGATAATAAAGTCTATCCAAGTAAAAGGTGGTAGAAGAATGAGAGAAAGACCCAAAAAATATTATACATTACAGAAAATTTAGTCTTAAATCACCAAGAATGGCACAATAAAATCCATGCAGCCGACCCCACCTAGGTGGGAACTGGCTTTTGATGATGATGATGATGATTTACCTTATTTCCAATTTTTTCTCCCAGCAACCACAACCTACCAGCCTTTTTTTCTTTTTATTTACTCTATTAACTATAGTAGTTGCCAGCTGGCCTCCTTTCTTTCTTTTTTTTTATTATTTTTTTATAGTAGCTAGCCTCTTTTCTTGTATATTTGTTTTTGTCGTTGCCTTCTCCCATTAGTCATACACCCACGAGTCACACCAAACATCTTTTTTTCTGCTACCTTCCCAAATGAATTGAAGTACTAGAATTTGGACTATGAGTCTAATAGTGATGGATGCTAATGTTGTTTTGAGAATTGGAATTATTAGAAAGTTGATTTATTATATGCTATTGATTGAACAATGATTGAATTGATGATGTTGTTGTTGTTGGTTAAATTTCTTTTGCATTATGAATCTAAGTATCATTTTGAATTATACAAATTTTGTTGAAATGGAATTCATGATCGTTTATACTAGGTAGTACTGTGTTCTTCCCTTTGATAATTGTAGGTATGCATGCATATATGCATGAGTCTTGAAAGTTAGTATACTTTTTACTCATTAGAAGTAGGCATTATTTTTTACATAAATTTTATATAGGGCATGCCTTGCTTTAGTCAGGCCCGCAACTTGCGCCTCTGACGATTATGGCTTTGATGTTCTTTCACCAATAAATTAAAAATGAACATGCAAAAACACTAAGCACTAGAGATTTAGGGTGTGTTTGGGAAGTAATAAAATTTTTAGATGAAAAACTTTTGATGTGTTGTATGGTAGTGGGGAATAAAGAGAACAAAACTAAAATGGATAGATTAGTTATATAGATAGTTGTGTAAAAATTATGAGAAAGTAAGGTAGTTATATAGGAAAATGTTAAAAATGATTCACAAATAAGTTAGTTATAGAGAGTGAAAGGTTTTAGCTTGACATTTTTTTATCATTATCAAATACACCCTTAATATATATAGTGGCTCAAGCCATAACAAGACACCCGCTGAATAAAGTGATCTCAAGAATAATTTGTGAAATCTCCATGATCACCAATGAACTCTTAAAATATCAACAAAACCTGGCAAACAACCTCACTCAAATGACCTATGTACATAATAAAGAAATATGCTGGAATTGCCTCTCACTAGGCTTTTTGTGTTCAAATAAAAACACATAAAATAAATGATTATTCATTAATATTGTGGAAGAATCAGCCCCTCAATATAGCTATTTGATGAACTTCAATGTTTTTTGGATGCCTTCATCCTTAACAAGAGGTTGCAAATATTCCAATTACTTTTTCAAGTTTTAGGTTATATATTTATTTATCAAAATAAAATTTAAATTATTTTATTTTGACTATTTTATCTAGGGTGTGTTTGGGAAGTGATAAAATATTTGATGAAAAGTTTTTAGTGTAAAATTTTTTGAAATTCGAGAAAATTATGTGATATGATAAAGGTAATAATGAGTAAATAGAATAAAGTTTTAATAGGTTAGATGTATAGTAGTAGTGTAAAAATGATTAAAAAGTAGGGTAGTTGTATAAGATATGAAGAAATAATTTAAAAATAAAGTAGTAGTAGAGAGTGAAAAAATTTTAGTTTAAAAAGTTTTTGATGTTAACAAACAACCCCCTAATCAAGTTAATAATATATCTTAGGGCACGTTTGGTAATGTATTAGGGGAAAGTAGGAAAATTTTTTAAAACCGTAAGTGGTATAATATGATAGGAATAAAATGGGAATAAATGAGATAATTATGTGAGAAAATAGTTGGAATATAAGGGTACAAAAAGATAAAGTAGGGAAGTTAAAGTGGTAGAATTATTAAATACATGGGGAAACAAATTTCCTCATTCCCGCCTCCATCAAACTTTTGTGGAGGCAACCTTGATCTAGATTGTTAAGATTAAGTCAAAGAGTTATTGGACCATTTCAGTCTTTTATCCATGATTCAACATTTCAATCTTCAGCATCAAATGAGCTAAGCAAACTTGAGTAATTTATTTTAGCTACCAAACAATCTCCATTTATCTGACTTCAGCTTCTCATAAGCTTGAGGTGCTTATTAGCCATCAGCCGTTACGCTCAAATGAAATCAAACCAGGCCCTAAGGCAAATGAAAGATGAGAGGAGAGTACATGAAGATCGATTTAGGTTGAACACCAAAGAAAGAATGATGGAAGCAATAAAGGAAAAGGCATTTGATGTGAGGAAATGGAAAAATGAGATAGGCAAAGGCAAAATGGTACACAGCTGGGACAGGTTATCATGACAGTAACAAGAAATGAAGTTTTTAAACTTACTAATCCCATAACAGTACGCACACCATCACCCAAAATTCAAATAGAATGTGCATCATAACTCATGTGAGAGATACCATATGTAAAAATTACTTGCCCTGCCATGTGATGAGAATTTAGGGAAAACTACCAATTTGTTTTCATCGGTGGTTACTGCCATCATTCATCACAATGGTTGCCAGATCAGAAACAATTACGATAGGTAATAACGACACAACAATAGTGGTGCTGTGGTAAGGAAGCAGTAATATTTACCCAGTGTTTCATCGTGCACAGAGAATATCTAGTACCCATCATCCTCTTCTGAAGTGGTGCCTGGTTCACGAGGTACAAATATAGCCTCTGAACCACATCTTCCAGGACCCAACTCAAATATTCCCACAATGTTTCCTCCAATTTCAAGCTTTGATTTTCCTGGCTCTGGTTCAGCATGAAGACCAAATTTGGTGATCCCTTTGACCTCCCTTTGACCTTGATGATATCGTCAAGTATGGTTCCATAGACAAACTGCTGCTTCCTGAATTTGCACCAGATACACAAACAAGATTACAAAGGATTAATATGATTTTCTTTAGTGGATTAGGTGAAAATAAAAAAGCCAACAAAAGCACACTTGTACCGACTACTCTTTTGAAACATTTTTGTACCAATATACAAAGTAGTCAAAACACTGGATTTGCAAAATAAGCACTACCTCATCGCAGATTGTATATATTTCTACTCCTGAGAACTTGAAACCTTAACCCAACATATGCAAATTGATGCTTATGACCATCTACGCCACATGAGTTGCTGGAATAAATTATTTTTAGTATCTATTTACTACAAAATTATATGCTAAAAAATACAACTCCATACGCAAAGGCTGCCACATGGTGTTTGACCAGTCAACTCGTTTTCTTGACATAGTGAACATAATGGGAATTGCACGTCCCATTAGACTGTTAAAGCTATTAGGCACTTGATATAGGGGTGCAAATGGGTTGGGTTCAACCCGTAACACATTAAACCCAACCCATTTAAATGGGTTGGCAAAGTCGGGTTGCATCAACACATTTTTCGAAAACCAAAACTTAACCCATCTTACCCATCTTCTATGGATGACTCCCTTAGTCCCTCCCGCATCCCACTTAACCCTGTTAGCTATTGCAGTCCAGCCTCCAGTAGCTTCGTCGCCGTCGAGGAAGCCATCGACTATTTGTCCTCATCACATCGGTTTTGTTGATAGAGAAGATGAGGACACTCAGAACTGAATGCGCTACTGTCGATTTCTTTTTGATTCCGGCAGATCTGGTTTCCAGCGAGGAGAAGGCATCATCTGGAGCTGTAGGTGGGTTTTTAGGGAAAAGAAGGCATTGATTGGTGCTACTGTTGCTGGATCTAATAAAAGGGAGCTTCAAGTAGGCTTTTACAGCATGAAGCTGGCAGGAGATGGCTGGTTAACCGGATGTGAAAATGATGCTTGCATTCACTAGTGTGTAGATTGGTCGAGTCTGGAGGAGTTGTTGATGGGCAATGTTGGCAGCCATGGGAGGATCTTGAATGTGTATGATGGAGCACCAGAAATTGGTGCTCGACAGTGCATCTCTATGCATGTAAATCGTACCCCATTTCACACTCTAGACCATTAATAAAATCCCATTTCATTTCAATTATTTTATTGACCAACAAAATTCGGAGTATCTCCAAAATAACGCATACAAACCCAAATTGAATTGATGATGTGCAAACTACTTCCAATGGATTGGATTTGTCCCTTGCCCGACATATAAGCATAGCCAAGGACAAGATGCAATATATTGAAACCAAAGTGCCATAGCAGCAGCTAATTGACAAAAATTCTCCTTTTATTATTTCAAATATCAATGAATATTCCATGCCAAGTGAAAAATAAAGAGTGAAAGACACATATATACTAGGAGTGGGAATTGAGATAGATGGGTCAAGGTGTGCCCAACGCTGACCTTATATTTGAAAATTATTTGACCCTTATTTTTATACAGGGTTAGGACAAGGTTGGTTTGACCCTTATTTTTTTCAATAGGTCTTAAGAAAAACTCCGGATCGGTATCAGGACAACGGGTTGAGCAAAAATGTGTCTCAAGTTAGATGGTTTTATGAATTTATGAACCTATTAAGTATAAAAACGTGTAGATGCTAAATTTAAATATTGTATGTTTCAACCAATTAATAATTAGTCAAGGTAAAACACATTATTTAATTAAAACATGAATATTAAAACAAATTAATGAAACATACTTCATTCAAAATTTTATTCACGACTCGAAGGACCAAGTTAGGCGGATCAACAGGTCAACGAGTCAACCGGGTCAAAAATGGTATAAGAAAGTCCAGGGTAATCAGTCCATCCAACCCACAATTTTAGAAAATATTTAATTTCCAACTCGACAGGTGTCGTATAAAATAAGGACAGGTCACGGATCGATTCGCCCCAATTGTCACCCCCTAATATTTAGGAATATATTAGAATGTATCTATCTACATCATAATTAGAGTGTAGACTGCTATAAAGAGGACTCAATTATAAAATTAATATATCTCCATTCATTGTATTTAGAATTGTTTATTTTAGTAGTAGACTAATTTTTTAAATATTAAATTTGTAAAAATTAATTTGTACACATACAAGGTGTGTTTGGAAGTGATAATTGTTTTGGTGTAAAAGTTTTTGAAATAAAAGAAAATGATATGATATTCTATAGATAATAATGAGTAAAGAGGATAAAATTAAAATAAATAGATTATTCGTATTGGTAGTTGTGTAAAAATGATTAAAAAGTAAAGTAGTTATATAGGAATATGTGAAAAAAATTAAAAATATAGTTGTAAAGAGTAAAAAATTTTAAATTGAGAAGTTTTAATTTAAAATTTTTTGTATGATGTCAAACATGCTTGCAATATCATTTGCATCATTTGAACTATTAATATGTCATGTAATTATTTTAATAGGTTATTCCTATAATAATATTTTAGCTAGTAATTCGATTTCATTACATTTGTATTATTTCATTTTATAAAATCATATCATTTAATTATAAATTTATTCATCAATGATCTCAAAACTAAATTAATGAGTTTAATATTTTAATTAAATGGATGATTGTAATATAATTTTATTGAAAAAATTTTGAATTTATTTGTAATTGGGTATATTAACTTGAAAAGTGAGTTCATAGTTGGGTTAGAATGAATTGGGTCAAGGTTGGGTTGGGTTGGAGGCTTTTAGAAATTGGGTTGAGTTGAAATGAAAGTAAGTTGAAATTGGGTTGGGTTGGGTTTCAACCCAACCCAACCCATGTGCACCCTAAGTACAACTAAATAAAGATCTGTATGTTAGTTCAAATAAATAAATAAATAAATATCTGTATGACATTGAGAAAAATATGACACATGCATTGTGTTGGGAGATATTCTCATCGTTTTGAACATCGATATTGGGGGCGTATCGGGTTCCCCCTAAAGCCTATATGATACTGTTGTACCATATCGGTATCAGTACCAGACCATGTGGAACTATATATTGGATATCTTTTTACACCCAAATATTACTAAAGAATGTTCAGAAATTTCAAAAAAAAAATGAAAAATAAAAGAAGATATATAGCTATTTTAAATTCTGCCTATATAAATAATGATGCATCACCCCCTCTCTCCCTAAATAATCGATAACTATATATGGATGTCATATGCAACCTATTCATTAAAATATTATGCAAGAGGCTAATAACTTTTAATTGTACAAGGAAAATCATTCCACATTATAACTGATAACATTTTTAGTTTGTAACAACCCATGTCTCAAGTATAAAACAAATAAATCTAGCACTATCATTAAGGCTTATAGCATACAATAGCAAAAAAGAAAATTTATATTTATTGATTTCGCAAATCTGAAATTTTCTAAAAATTATAAAATATCATAAATTTCTTTAGGGACATGGAAATATAAAGAAAAATGTTGTGAAAAACTTAACCCAACCTTCGCGAAAAAATCAGAACATTTTTGAAACACTTTATTCAGAATTTAAAAATAAATAAAAACCAAAAACACAAAATTAGCATCATTTTGTTCATAAATTTAAAGTTCGAAGGCGTTTGGAAGTGAAAATATTACCTTCTCTAGCTTTTCCTAAAATTTTTCTTCTTTGTAGATCTTAAATCTTCACACAACAAATGTGTTTTTCCCTAAATTTTCAACTTTACAATAGTCGAAATGTCCCCAAGTTGGTATGTGCCTAGGGATTTGGCTGTTTTAATCCATGTTTCTTTAACCTAGAAAATGTGGGTAATTATGGAAATCAATAAAACCACACAAAAAATGTTTTGAATTGTTTTTTAGAAAGTTAGCAATCAAAAAGTAATGTAGAAGAAGGATGAAGAGGTTCAGAAACAAAAAAGTGCAAATGAGTGAAAAGATTGTAACTTTTTGAATTTATAATCATCCAACCGAATATACCCATGTATCAGCCATTGGCTGATACAACTGATACGCCAAGTTTTTTGAAACCATAGCCGAAACACTCCTATATCCAATATTAGGGATGACTAATATGCATATGATGTGGTCGATATAAGGCCATATTAACAGCTTATCGACCAATATTTGAATCCATGGATACTCTACCATACCACATCTCATAGCACATGTTTTTGAAGACTAGAGGAGATAAGTAAGAAAATTTGCCTCCTCACTATGAAGTCTTCAAAGACATCTCATCATGGTTCAGACTATCAGTATCGGGAGGCACATTAGCCCTATGAAGAAGATACAATATGGTTATATCATATTAGTATCGAGCCGTATTGGAAAGTAAAAAATATGTATGTAGAAATATGTAAAAAACTTAGAAAATTAGGAACTGCAAGAATATAAATTTACTTTACATTTTGCACACACACGCATGGTGATGATGATGTATCATTCCATTTCCTTTGATAAGTAGGCTAAGTAGGAATCTTGTGCCCGTATATGCCTATATAGATGATTTATATTCAATATTATAACAATGAATTTGAGTTTCATGCTGAAACTAAAAAAGAAACATTAAGACAATATAAATTGACAAAAACAATACAAAAAACAGCAATTTAAGGAGTAGACTATTGAGAAGCATTGAAAACATTGAACATCATGATTATCTAACGATATTCCATAAGGTCTAACGTGCTGATAAGTTCTTAACTTAAAAGCATAAAGATTAAACGTGAATAATAATAATATTATTATTAACAGTTCATAAGCATAAAGATTAAAGACGAATAATAAGTAACACGCATGGATCATTCATAAAATCTTACATGCAAAGGTAAAAATTATATAAAACAGAAATTTCATAGCAAGATAGAAAAATTGATCAAGAAAAATTCATAATCTTTAATTTTCGAAATTGTTATAATAAAAATAAAAATAAAAATCATATTTAACAATATGAACTCTCAAACCTTCTCATAAAGAATAAGACACATGAATCATTAATAAAATCATACAGGCAAAAGGAAAAGAAAATACCAAATACTATATATACTTTAATTTTTTTTATCTAAAATTTTTTAAAAACATATAAAATAAAAATAAACTTAAAAACACAGATAAATAAAAAATTTTATAGTAAGATAGAAACATGAAGCAGCAACCAAAAAATTTCCTATTTTTATTATCTTTGGAATATTTTAATATTAAAATTTTAAAAATAATTAAAATTTCTGAAAAATGGCAAATATAACATCTAACATGTAAACAGAACAAAGTAAACAAATAATAGCAACATCCGAAGTCTTAAGGCATTTTGAAATAAAAATCCTTCTTCTTAGAATTTTCCCAAAATGAGTGCTTCATGGTACATCTTCGATTACCCTCAAAACAACTTGCTTTTGTTCAAATTGCTGCACAATGGTTGAAAGTACTTCATTGGCTTTGAACCAGAAGATTTTTTGATGAAAACAGGTATTTTAGGATTTTAATTCTTTTTTTTGCAACCCAAAAAAATACCACTATTCTTCCCAAATCTAACATGTTCTACCTCAATACTCATTTTCAATGAGATCTTGTTGATGGGTTGTGTTCTAATCTTAGCTATTGCTGTGTTTGGGAGGTGGAAATATGGAGAATGGAAGAGCTTCGAGCAAGAAGATATGCAAAACAGCATCTGTTTCAGCTGTTTAAGGCAGCCTCTAGCAGAACCCAATACACCTCTATCTGGTACAACCCATATGGAACCATATCGGCTAAGACAGGTCTACATCGGCTGATAACGTGTAAAATGAAACCATATATGGAACCATATCGGCTAATACAGGTCCACATAAGTGAGTCTCGATACCAGTCTGATTCGGCTACATTGGATCCCAATCGGCCAATATTCCAAACCATGAATATGAAATTATACCTTATATGACTTTCTACTTTCTCATACACCTCTCAGTTGCAAACTAGATGCCTTTCTTGACATGTCTTATAAAGTCATACCACATCCATGGCCAAGTTCAACCCTACCCTAATCTTATTTGGAAAACTCCTACTCAATCTTCTGCATCATACCAGCTCAGATCAAGGTCAATCCAACACTAACCCTAATTTTTGAAATTCCGTCAAGTTGGCAATATGGGTTAGAAATGCAGGTCAAGTTTAAAAGATTTAATATCTTCTAAACCAGTTACAAACTAAAGTCACATCTAAGTCAAACTTAAAAGTTGATTGCTCATCATCATCAACCATTTCCCACCTAGGTAGGGTCGGCTGCATGGATTCTGTTGTGTCATTTTTGGGGATTTAAGACTAAATTTTCTATAATTTGTAATATTTTTAAATTTTGTTTAATTATTTCTATCCATTTTTTTAGTCTTTCTCTCATTCTCCTACTATCTTCTACTTAGATACACTCTATCCTCCTAACTAATGCTACTTCAGGTCTCCTTTTAACATGACCAAACCATCTTAATCTATTTCTCTCGTTTTATCATAAATTGGTCTCACTTTTAGGTTTTCTCGAATTATTTCATTCCTAATTTTATCTTTTCTTATTTTACTACTCATCCACCTTAACGTTCGTATTTTCGCTATACTCATTTTTTGTATATGTTGTTCTTTAACTGCCCAATATTTTGCCCCATAAAACATAGTAAGTCTAATCGCAGTTTTATAAAATTTTTCTTTTAGTTTGATTGGAACTCGACGGTCACATAAAATTTCTGATACACTTCTCATTTCTTCCATTCTGCTTGAATTCTATGTATTATATCTTTCTCAATTTCCCCGTTCTCTTAAACTATTGATCCTAAATACCGGAGGTGATTAGTTCTTGTTACTACTTGATCTAAAATCTTAATTGGTACCTCATTTGGGTTCTCACTATAATTAAAATTGCATTTCATATATTCAATTTTTGTGTAACTAATTCTAAAATCATTAGATTCTAAAGCATTTACCCACCTATTCAATTTAGTCCTTTCTTAGTTTTATCTATTAGAACAACATCATCTGCAAATAATATACACTAAGGTACTTCTTCTTGGAGATGTCAAGTAATTTCATCTATTGCTAAAGTAAAAAAGTAAGGACTCAAAGTTGAACCTTGATGTAAACCTATTTTAATTGAGAAAATATGATCCTCACATTCATAACAATCCCCTCGTACATATTTTAATAATATCAATATATCTGTTATTAATTCCTTTTTTATCACTTGTCATAATAACTTTCTTGGTACTCGATCAAATACTTTTTCTAAATTAATAAAAATCATGTACAAGTTTTTTCTTCTCCCTATATTTTTCAAATAGTTGTCTAAGAAAATATCTTTAGAAGTTGATCTTCTTGGCATAAAACCAAATTGATTTTCAGATACATTAGTTTCTCATTTCAGTCTATGTTCAATTACTCTTTCCTATAATTTCATAGTATAACTCATTAGTTTTATTCCACCATGATTCGCACAATTTTGAATATCTCCTTTATTTTTATAAATTGAGACTATAATGTTTTTCCTTCATTCACTTGGCATTAACTTTGTTTTTATAATCTTATTAAAGAAAATTTTGAACCATGTTGCACCTACATCTCCCATGCACCATGCCTCAATTAGTATATTATCTGGGTCTAAGGTTTTTCCTGTTTTCATTTTCCTTAGAGTTTCCTTTACTTTAGATATTCGAATTTTTTGAAAATAACTTATATTTCTATTTTTTCTCTATTTAAACTAACATCTAATGTTGAACGTTCGTGTGGGGTATCATTTAGTAAACTATAAAAATAAGTTTTTCATCTTTCTTTAATATTATCATCTTTGACTAGAACTCTTTAGTCTTCACTTTTAATACATTAACATATGTTAAATTTTTGCCTTTATTTTCTCTTAATTTAACAAACTTAAAAAATACCATTTTCACCTTGTCTAGTTCTTAATTTGTCATATAAGTTGTCATAAGCTTTGTATTCAACATCGCTAATAATCTTTTTAGTAGTTTTTTTCATAGTTTATATTGTTGTAAATTTGTATCATTTTTATTTCTCTGCCACGTTTTAAACTTTTTTTGTTTATCATTTATAGCTTTTTGAACATCCTTATTCCACCACTAAGTTTTTCTATGTGGGGATCTACAATTTTTATATATTCCTATAATACTTTGTCCTACTTCTTTTATGTTAGTTGTCATTTTATCCCGCATTGATTTTACTTCATCTTCTTGTTGTCTGATTTCCCTTCTTCTATCATTCTTTTACTAAAAAACTTTATGTTGTTTTCCTTTAAATCCATCATTTAATTTTTGGAATTATATTATCTTTAGTTTTTGTTGACTCTTTTAGTGTATATATAACCATCACTAATAATCTATGCTGCATAGTTAAGCACTCGTCTGAGATAACCTTACAATTAATACAAAGAGATCTAACCAATTTTCTTATAAAGAAAAAATCTATTTTGCTAGAATTGGTCCTACTCTTAAAAGTTATCAAGTGTTTATCTCGTTTTTGAAATAAGGTATTTGTTATAACCAAATCATATGCTATAGTAAAGTCTAAAATGACATTCTCCATTTCATTCTTTATTCCAAAGCTAAAACCTCCATGACTTCTCTCGTATCATACATTCTCCTATCCTATATGTCCATTTAAATCTCCATCTATTATAACCTTTCCTGGTTAAGTATTCTTTGCATTACACTATCTAAGTCATCTCAAAATTATTTCTTGATTCTATTATTTAATCCTACTTGTGGTGCATAAGCACTAATCACATTTATGACCCCTGCACTTAATACAAGTTTTATTTGAATAATTCTATCATTTAATGTATTGACATCTACAACTTCATTTATAAATTTATTTTCTACTATTATCCCTGCACTATTTCTATTATCATTCTTTCACATATACCATAATTTGAATCCATTAATCTTTTTAGTCTTCTCTCCTTTCGACCTAGTCTTTTGAAGGTATGCTATATTAATTTTTCTCCTACTCATTACATCTACTACTTCCATACTTTTCCTTGAAAGAGTCTCAACATTCCATGAGGCAAAACAGAAATTGTGTTTTTGTACCACTTCTTCCCTAAACCACATCCATAAAGGCATGGGAACGTTTGCCTACTTCTCGCCACAACCAGACATTATTGTGGCGCGTTGCTTCCGGAAAGACACCTTAGAAACCCTTGCTCATTTCTCACTACAGCCGAGCTCCACTGCAGCGCGTCACTTATAGGGGACGCCCTAGCATTAATGACTTTTAGCATATTTTCGAAATTCATAAGAGATGTAATGGTAATTTTTAATAGCATCGGCTGCCAGCCCGACATGCCAACCCTTGCTTTTTTTTCAGACTTAGGACCGACAGTAAGATAAAAACTCTTACTGGCAAAGTTTAAAAGTTGACTATTAAAACATTTAAATAATAAATCAAATTAAAGCATCATTAGTATAAGTCATCGCGGTTGAGATTGATAATGGGATCTTTAGGCGTAGGGTACCCCTTTGTAATGTTATATGTAATAATGACGCTCGGGTTGGATTGAACAAGTACTCAGCCCACCAAACTTTTTAGGAAAAAAAAGCATTATGTAGGTTTACCTCTATAAAGCCTAAATTTGAGGAACCTGATTTGCAAATAGGGCTAGGGTTCAAGCAAACTCGAACTGAATTTCACTATTCATACTTAAAAAAGACATGCTAGAAGAAAAACTTATTAATTTAGATTGACCCTAAAACTCAATGACGAGTTTCTTCCATGTTAAGGAAAAAGATGTCAAATTAGCTTATTCACAGTTGGAATGGGATATGGAATGAGATGAAAAAGTATTGTTATGCATTAGTAATAGAAAAGTTATATTGGAAATGAGAAAAATAAGTTTCTTAATAAAAAAATGTTTTTTGGGAATAGAAAAATTCATCGCATCCATCAACCTCCCATCCCAATCATAAAGAACTTCTTAGCTTAATTTAAATATTCTTTCGATTTCAGACATTTAATTATTTAACTTGGTGTTCAACAAACATCAAGGGATCAAAACATAATTAAATGAGATGGGTTGGATCATTATTTTGTTATTTTGTTAAAAATTTTAATTTATTTGCACTTAAAATTTTAATTAGTGTATTGTTTCACCTACTTCTTTCTAAAGTGTGCTCTCACAATATTCCCTGAAGACAGTTACTAATTCATACGATGTCAACTAATATCTAAAATTTACTGATTGAAAACAAACCTTCCAATATAATGCTCATTAATTCAAGGAAATTCTATGGCAGACACTGACAGCTGCCTTTGCAGAGCATTGCCAGTTTTCTTATTGAACCTCATCTCATACCTGCCATGGGAGAAGAAAATTTTAGATAAATAATGAATCCGAGATTGTAGGAAGAAAGTAATAATTGGGTTAACAGTCAGAATTGCATACAATTCCAATTTGAAATCTTCAAGCTTCTTATTGATTGCCTTACTGCCCATGACCAAATCAGGATTCTCAATTCGACATGTGATCAAAACAATTTCATCACCCTCCTCCCAACCATTAGTTAGTCACAAAAAAAAAAATTTTTGAGTAAAAGAAAATATGGGAAATTAATTTTAGTATTTTCCTATCTCATGAAGAAAAAAACTAGAAAAATACTTAACACTTGGTCAACATACATAGTACATCTCGTCATTTACTTCCTCTGAAGTTGCAAAAGAATACAACAAGAAAAACATTACTAATTGAGGTTGACTTCAATTAGAGAGGGAACAGAATTGACAGTCAATTTGAAGTTAGCTGCGGTTTTGAATGATTAAGGATAGTAAGGAGTCATTTTCTTGTCCGAAGGCTCCAACATAAGATGCAAAGCAAAATGTTTCCTACTTTCCTCTAACAACCTTGACAAATTGTTTCCAAAAATAGCTACTGAGCAACATGTATCAAATAGCTGTTTGTGAATAAGGTCAAAAATGAAATAAATTAAGGAAAAAAAACACAGACAAAAGAAAGCAACAAAAATGATCAACATCATGTGATGGAAATTAAGCTTAAACATGGACTGAAAATGGCAACCAAGGGGCTATGGATAGGAGGTAATGGGCCTTATACTCTTTTTCCTTACTAAGACATTTGCCAACCACTAGTCGTCTATCAATTATATCTAGTTTCCAATCAAACTACCCTTTCCATCATTAACCACTTCTCTTTAAGGAAAAAAAATAGAAAGAACTAATATATATATATATATCATCTATTTTGTATTCACCTACATTTTAGTTGACTACGTCATTTCTCTTATGCCTATGGTAAAGATTACATTAACTACCAAAGCAAACCCTTATCACTCAAACAAGCAAGATTGTAGAGAGCCACCAAATTTATCTCCCAACAGGTTGGAAGGTAGATTAAAGTTGTTAAACTTGTGTGTATAGTGTAGCATGAATCAAAATTATTAACAGTATAGTTATTGGAAAATAAATAGAAAAAAAGATCACCAGTATGGAAGATATAGCAATTCAGGAGTTCAAACCATCTGTTTTGAAGCTCATCTTTCGCATATCGTGGAAGAACACTAAAGCGAGCTTTCTTTGTTGGATCAAATGAGAAGATTAATTTACCACCTGAAACCATTTCCTGAAATTAATATTAAAAAAAGGCATTAGGAAGAATTCTGATATATAAATTCCTCCATGATAGCATTTTAGCTATATGATGCAATCGAAAGAAAAGACAATTAAACTTCTTTTTAGCCGATCCTTACAGTTTCATTTTATATATGTTAAGCATTTAGTATATTTTATATAGTAAATTATTAGTTTGTTTTGTTTGTTATTATTAATCTGATGGGTAACTTTTGAAACATAAAAAATGTCGACTGGGTGTTAAATAAAAACTTTAGTTGCTTGTTGGTTTAGTACCAAAGAGATTTAAAATTATGCAAAATCAAACATGATTTTGGATAGTAATAGACTCCTTTATGTATTTTTGTCTTTTTTAAAAGTCTTTTAAGAGTTTTAATTCTTGTGATGAAGTTTTCCTTTCTAGAATTGAATTATAGACATGATTCCCAAATACTGGCTTCACAAATTACACCAGTTTAAAGATTTTCTTGATCTTGAAATTGCCCTGCATCAAGCTATTGTCAATCCAAATAAAACCTAAACACATAGAACACTAATGCAGGCAAAAGGCCAGCAGGACAGTACTCCCCAGGCAGAATGGGGAAAGCGTCACCATGAAAATAATAATAATAATAATAATAACAACAACAACAACAACAACAACAACAACAATAATAATAATAATAAGAAACATAAAGAAAGAAACTTACAATAAAAATGAAGACTATTAATGTTGTGAAAAAGTACTAGAGACCTCTGAACAACCACTTGATAATATATCTCCACAAAGTAAGCAACATTAAATTAGTTTGTGATGGCATCTATTACAGTGAATATGGAACACATCAACTTATATTTACTTCATTTACACAAATTATTATAAACACAAGATAATGAATTAATATTGTATGCCGAAATCTACTTCCAAACTCCTCACTCACAACCACTGCTCACAGCACTAAGCCTCTGGCCATGTTGCATAAGGGTGTAAATAGGTACACATTAACCTACAGTCAGACCAACCCGACCAAAAAATATGTAGGCCAGTGGTAGAAAAACCCAATTTCAGTCTCACTCGATTTGAAATACATATATATTTTTTATTTGGTGATTAAGGTTAAATACAATCGATAGAGTAAATTAAAATAATAAATCTTGATAATCTAAAAATGATTTTTTTGAAGATTGAATTCTCTTTCGCAAATGCATAACAATTACCACAGTTTACTGTTGAGAATAGAGTGTTAATGATGGATCCAACTTTAGCAATCCCCCTTTAGTGAAACCTATTTCCATGGGAACCTCTTGGATGGGGCCACTATGATGTTTAAATCAAAATCCAACCAATCTCATTATTTAATGTCATTTATTTTAGCATATGACCAAAAATCATTTCAATTAAAATCTTAAGTGGGTCATACCTCCTTAAAAAATATATATTTGTGTAAATTACGAAAAATACTTAAATTCATTGATAAATGTATTAAAATAGGGTAAATTTCACACACACACACACACATGAGTCTTACCCCTAATTCCGCATAAACCCACGAACTTTCAAATATTCCAAATATGTCCGTGTATTTTGCCTCAAATTCTATTTATACCTATGTCGTTATGGATCCAATAAAAAGACCGTCAACCCCCTATGAAATGATGAATGTGTCCATCCCTAATTATGATTTTATAGCTAAAAATTTATATTCTAATGAATGTTTAGAAAATTTAAACATAAATTCATATATTATTTGAATAAGAATCTTTAACTTTGAGCAAACCAACCTCAAAATTTTTTGGGGTTTATATTCGTCATTTCACGAGAGGGCTAATAGAGTGAAATTTTAAGCAAAATACATGTTGTATTTGAAATTTATGAAAATTTATGGGTATCAATTGAATTAGGTGTAAAATTCAAGGGTAAATATAGAATTTTCACATAAATATTATATTAATATCTAGAATTATTAATCTATATAGAAAGAATGCTTTAGATAGTTTAGATGCTGAATTTATAGTTTTAAATTGATGTACAAATTAAACAATTTTATCATGTTAATTTTATAAATATCTTGTATGGGATCCATGCGCACCTTGGATTTGGATAAAACTTGGAATCCTAAACAAACAAATGAATCTCAATATAATTGGTGGATTGGATTTAACATTATCATCAAAGTGTACGAAAACAGTAATGTTTCTACCAAAAACAAATACCACTAAAGTATAACCCTTTACTGATAGTTACTAAAAAATGTCCATTTAAAAATTTTCCAACAAACCAATATATCAATTTCATTATTGAATTTTATTTAATCAACCTGAAAAAAGAGCAGAATTTCTAAGAGTTGGTTCAAGGTTGGGCTAGGATTTTAAAAATAGGGTTACGCTAGTGTTTGTTCAAGATCATCTTATTATATGGGATAAAATGAGAATAGTATGGAATTTTCTATTCTCAAAAAAAAAATTACAAATTCTAACACCTCTTATTTTCCAATACTTAATAACCTTATTATTTTTTTGATCAAAAAAACCTTATTTTTTCATTTCTAATACTACTTTCTCCATTCCCAATATAATTTTTCATTTTCTAATATATGACAACTGCTCCTCATCAAAACATCATCTCATCCCATCTAATTGGATAACCTTGAACAGGCCCGAAATGGCTGGAGTTGAGTTACATTTTTACAAATAGAATTATGCTTGTGTTAGCTTCAATTTGAGTCAATCTGAGCTGATTTACACCCCTATGCCATACTAGGTTGTAACTGGTAAAAACACAAAAGTACATCATGGGAGAATTTTTAAACAATTTTGGATATTTAATATTTTGAAAAAAAACCCATATCCCATCATGATCTGATAGCATAAGTTAATTTTCAAAATAAAATAAATTAATTGTAGTACCTTTGGTTTGACATCTAGGGGAAGATCCATGAAGATTGCGTAGTTTTCAGTTATGGAAAAATCATGCATCATAATAGATTCTGAAATTGTTATCAGAACAGGATCAAGCATGACACCTTCCTTTGTAACTACTCAATATGTAACATACGGTGAATCATGAGAAGCGAACAATTCACATGCATGGAAAGTTAGCATGAGTAAAACAGGCATCCTCATTGAAGCATTCACAGGAAAGACACTGTTTTTTGAAAGAAGGCCAACCCATGGGAAGCACTTCCCATGAGAAAAAAGGAACCAGTGGCAATGTGGTAATCTTATATCGTGAGTATATTTGGTTTTTTCAAAAATTTTGTATTATATACATACAAAATCTCAATTTATTTCATTCATTTGATAGATCAATTAGTAAAATGTATGTAAACATAATTTTTCATTATTTGACAATTTTAAAAAAATATTACTGTACAAAAAATAATTTTTTAATAAGATTTCATTGTAATTGGTAATATTGAAAAATATAATTTTTATTAGGAGTTATGTTATATTATTTAAAGTTAATGTAATGAAGGTACTCTCAAGAATAATAATTTCTTATATTTTTCTTATTTTGTGAAAATTTATTAATATTTTTTTATTTTCTGAATATAATAGAATCTAACCGCGTCTAACCATGTCTAACCGCGTCTAACCATGTTTAACCGTGTCTAATTTTTGAAATTAATAATTTAATCCTAATTTAACACCTGTAATATGATCCTAGGGCCCTTATAAG
>JAXCLR010000081.1:36042676-36063769 GCA_035584095.1 Annona squamosa | reverse complement strand
ATTTTACTTAGTTTTCCAACCCATTCCATATACACACATCATTTATTTGACTTCATAAGTCATCATACACATACATGGCTTAATTCGCACATATTAGCACCGTTTTTCACACATTTGGCTAACATACATCGTAGCATATACATATAATCCTAAAATTAAGGTATTCATTCCAATATCATAAAATTTATTCCTTAAGAATCATTCATAGCTTCATTAAGCTTACTTTTCCATATTTTCCATTTTTTTCTCAAAACGCTCATACGGGTGTTTCTTTTTCGTACATAACATTGCCTTAGCCTTATAATTCAAATCCAAAATTTTGGATTAATATCATATCATTTCAAACAGATCCATAAACATGGATTTCATCTCCTTTTCATGCATTTTTGCATAAAATTATTTTTCAAAAGTCATTCATCACCCGTTTACCATTATCCCTTCACATAAGCTTGTTTAGCACTTAAACATAATGCATTTCATAAAATTTCCTAGCTCAGAAATTTAATCCATTTTTCAGCGGGTTAATTACCCTTTAATACCACTTTACTTAAGGTATTTTCATGAGGTTTAAAATCCATTCTTCATAGGTTCCCATAACAACAATTTTGGAACCCGTTTTCCACCCGTTTAACATGTCTTTTGACACATAACTATGGGCAGCCCTAAAATCCGAATTTTCTAGAAATTAAATCCATTTTCTCAACCCATTTTCTAGGGTTTAACACATATTCAACATTCATTCATTTCCATTTCTGAAAACAGTGGGTAACCCACACATTTTGAGACCTGTTTCCACTCCATACATGCATTACTTCAAAAATTCATAAAAATCAGATTTAGGGTTTATTTTTCCCAAATATTTTGGGCATCCATAATACCTTAAATCTAGGGTATTTTACCCTACATAGCATACATAAAACATGCAAGTTCATTTCCATATCATTTTTAACCCAAAAATTAAGAAATTAGGTCAAAATCCATACTTTGCATTCCATAACTTCAAAATTTCATCACTTAAGCATAAACCCTCATATTTTTGGCATGAATACATGATTCATAGCTTAATCAAATCATCAAATCAAAATAGCAACTTATCTTGGAGATTTAAGGTTTAACAATTTGGATTTTTCATTCCATATGCATGTATAACTCCATTTCCATGAACTTTAGCATATGGAATGAAAAATCCAAATTCATAAATGCATATTCACGCAATCCAAATTGTTAGAAAACTCCATATACCAAATCCATATTCACACAAAGGCATGTTAAAACTTAATAAACTTAAGCATGCTTAAAACTTAATACTCAATCCATATAACTCCATATTCATGCTTAAAACTTAATACCCAATCCATATTCATGCAAAGGCATGTTAAAACATCATTTTATAAATTCTTTAAGCATGCTTTTCATTCCCAAGTTTTGAGTTTAAAAACTCAAGTTAAACAACCTAAAATCATCAGATACTTACTTGGATTTGTAGCAAATCAAACTCTAATCTTTTGAGATGATTTCTTCTTCAAATTCTCCTTCTTTTCCCTTGGTTTTCTTCCCCTTTTTGCAGGAATTTTTGGACGTGAGCTGCTGGTTCCCTTGGACGTTGGCAATACTTAGAAATTTTTTTCCCAAACACCATTTCAACTCAACGTGCAAAGGCATATGTATTGCTGGATTTTTCCCCAATTGTGGGATCCACTTGTGCTGCAATTCCACATCCATAAATGCATCTCTATCTACCATATGAGGTGGGTGAATTTGGGCCATGTAAATTGCATTTTTACTTTTTACCAAAAATCACAAAATATGCATCTCAATCCACGTCCAAGCTGTCCAATTTTTTGCACGTCACCTTGTGGCTGGATTTTCCAGCACTTTTGCATTTTCTAAAATTATCAAAATGTGGGTAATTTATGCTCCTAATCACCCTTTACTTCCTCCATAAATTTTGTGTTAAGAAAAATTAATAAAATGGCTAAAATTGCCATTTTTCTGCACACTATTCCACCCCACCATGCTGTCCACGATCAGCAGTATATATCAACCTTTTTGCATTTTTAATTGCTGAAATTCTCCATTATTGCTTGAACAAATCACGTACTTTCATCTCAGCAACATGTGGCATTTTTAAAAATTTAAAAAAATCAATTTGGACAGTCCCAATGCCCTTGGACGTACCTTATGTGGCCACCTTAGCTATGCTCCCATAGCTTCATCATTCCATGCATTAAATGGTTGGATAATTATCATATTTATGCTTTTGCAATAAATACATAAAATGCCTAAAGAATGGCCTGTAATTTTCCACCTCAAATTCCTTTTGCATCAAGCATTTATGTATGATACTCCATCATTAATGCCTTGGTACTTTTGTGGTGCATAAGTCAAACTTGCCCACCTTTTTCAATACAGAATTTTTTCCTATATTTTATGCACAATCTGATCCATTCAAAATAAATATTTCACCATTTCATTCAACCGTGTCAAATTTCAACTCAATCCGAGTTTTCTAGCTCCCAATATAGCCGTTTAAAGTTAACAGTTGAAATGAACATATACTTAAAAAAATTCATAATTTTCATTTCATCAAGAATTTTCATAATCTTTTCATTCCATAATACCACGCCTAATATTAGCAATTTTTATTTCAAATTTCACTTGAATCCGCCTTTTAGGCGTTAAGTTAAAAAAATTTCAATATTTTCCTTCACACTTGTCAATTTCCATCTTTATTTTCATAATTCATTTTAAATAATGGAAAATAATTTTTCATGATATATTTGCACACTTAAATCATAAATAATTCATTTTAAACCCATTGTCTCATTTAGGCTCAAAATCATTAATCCATCAATAATGCAACCCATAACTTAATTGCCATAATTAGCAAAAATCATAAAATACATTAATGATTCCATAATTCATAAATAATCATGAAATACATATTCAATGAGTACATATGGCCTACTTGGGTTAGGGTTTCACAAATGCTAGATATAATTTAAATAAAAAATATTTTTAAAAAATATTCTTCATGTTAAATAGATTTATGTGTCTTATTTTGAAAATCCCACATTAAGAAATCCATTTTCTAATGTTTCAATACAAAAATGAAATTTTCAAATTTTTTATCATAATAATTTTTAAAAGTCAACAAGCACAAAATGAATCTATCTAATATAAAAAAATTTTGAAAAATAAAAAATGTATTGAAAAATCTATTTAAGATTAATGTATATGTGAGATGAATGTATTTTTAACATATGTATTTTTTTAAAAATATATACACATATCAAAAAATAGTAAAACTTAATTTATATGTTAAATATGCTTAGATAAACAAATGTATGATGAAAAAATAAAAATGGTTGTAGATGAATTTTTTGATGTGAGCTCAGTTGAACATTTGCTTAGCTCAAGATAACAAAATCACTTCTCACTTAAGATTAATGTATATGTGAGATAATAAATACACAAAGAAATATATTGTATAATGTGTAATAAGAATGTATTTGTATATTAGGTTGTGATTTATGAATGTACAGTTCGTTGAAACCTTATTAATATATTTATAGGATGAAATGCGTATTTTACTTTCGTTCTGGTTGGTAATCTTGCTTCCATATATAATGAGATGTAAATAATGAAAATAATTATGGTTTAAGTAATTTTTGTTATCATATTTTTAATTGATGCACTAGTTGTGGATATCTAGGGTTCGACCCCTGATCCTATGCTCCAAGGAGCATTGAGTCTCAATACTCTCGGCGCATATACCTATTTTTTAAATTTTTTTTCAAAATTTTTTCATGAACTTGTTAACTTAAGTGGATTTAATGTATGTATCAATTTTTATCATTTTTGGAGATTTTTAGATATTTATTTTGGATTTTTAAAAATCAGTGGCATTTTAGTAATTTAAAATACCTAAAATGCCACTAATTTTCAAAAATAAAAAAAGTATTGTAACAGTATTAAAAAAGTATAAAAAAAAATAAAAAAAGGTATATGCGCCGAGGAACATCGGATCAGGGGCCTCTAAGGTTGTGCAAGTGCATTCACTTATTTATGTAATCCTTTGCCTTCTAAAATGTAATAGCTCATGAGGAAATGCTGTTGAATCTCCGCCTCAATGACTGCTAGCCTAGGGGCTTGCATTGCCAGTGCTACATTAAAATATCAATTTTTATTTTTTTGGTTGTCGTAAACTTATTAATCTAGATGTACTTAACATGAAAACTAAGTTTAATTGATGAAGCTAGAAATGTTTAATATTTCTAATTAATCAAAAGGTTGATAAGAATCTCTCACTTCACCCTGCATCCATGCACACATCTGAAATAGTTTTAACATTCAATACGATATGTGTTTTGAGCCCTTGTTTTTATATTTTCCATTTGTGGGTCCATATTTAATTTTTATATATATTAAAATTTATCATTTTTAAAAATTTATTTATATTCTTTATAATATTAAAAATTAACAATTTTCATCCTTTTTTCATGGGAAAAGTGTAGATTTTTAAAACTATAAAAATACAAAAATGGTAAATTTCGATATTTGAACTAAATATGTATAATAAAAAGAAAAAATAAATAAAAGTAAACAAGTCAAAACACTTCTATCATCAAACCTTGCAAATACTTGTGCATTGAGTCACTTCCCAAAGATAATAGCACAGTTGTTAGTGAATACGCTGTAGCTAGCACACTTGTAGCCAATGCACATTGAAGCAGGAACTAGGATACCAACACAACCATTACAAAATAATTTTTGCATGGAATGGCCGAAAAAATACTTGGGTACAAACATAATAGATGCTTACCTTATAAAAATAAAGCAATTTTTCTTTAAAAATGAAAAAGAGAAGAAAAAAATTCATACTACAGTACAATTTCATTACGCTAGAGGTGTAAGTAAAATATTTTAAAAGTAATCTTACAAATCAAGCACATGTAATCGTAGGATACATAGTTATTAATTAGATATCATTGCTTTGAAATATTATCAGTTTTTTGATGAAATTTGAAGTATTATTAGTTAGCAATTCTATTTTTATGTAACTCGGGAATGAGATTTCGTAAGAACTTGAAATTTTTGGAGTTGAGTAGTCAAAGTTAGGGTAGACTTATTGACCAATGAGGTTTGAATATGTGTAGATAATTCAATGAGCTTGGTACACTACTCTATAAACATGTTTTAGATTTTTTATGGGCGTTTATATTATAATCATCTTAATTTTGTATCACAATTAGGCTCAAAGATATTTCAACAATTTTTTGTATAACATACTATGGACATCCTAATAATATTTCTCATCTTTTCTATGGTGGATGCTCCCATAAAATCTGAGAAAAAATGATGCCACCGATTATTTGAACCTTTGTTGCACTTTTGGCAAAATTGGAAGTTACCATGACATCTCTGATGTCGTGGCCATGTTTTAGGTTTTTAGTTCTAATTTAATTATGAATTTTATTTCAAAAATCTATGTCACTCAATGATATATGGGTAGCTTAGGATCTTAAAGGTCTATAGTTCAAGTGACTACGGATGTGAAGACTATGGGTGAGATGGCTCATGGTGAGCTAATGGGGCTTGACCCTCCCCCTCAAGTGATGCACTTCTAGATGTTGAGCTTCCTTTCTCATTGGTTCTTGTGGATAGCCTCCTCTTATCTTTGCTTGCATTCGCACTGCTTAGAATGCTTTGATGTCTATTTTCATCTTAGAAAGCAAGGCTCTATTTGTAAGTCAAAGGGTTGAGTACACCAAAGGGTTCTCCTTCCAAATCTATATGGTATCCCTCAAATATTTTTGTAATCCAAGTTCCATATGGTAGTATTCATCAAGGATTATTCTTTTTAAGCTCCAAAGCTTCAAGAAACAACCGGGGCAAGCTAACCCTTTGTCTGTTTGCATCTTTCTAGAGGATTTTGGCTTCTTGAGGGTTAACTTGATTTCTTCCTCCTCCCTTAGGATAAATACAGTGGGTGATGAGGAGTCTCAAGACACATAATTGAGGTGGCAAATCATGTAGCGTAAAAACTTGATGCCCTCATGGTAATTATTGTTGCTAGTCAATGCATTATATATTATTGGTAGAGTTAGATCCTCTGGGATATGATCTTAATCTTATGAGACAATAAGAATCTCTGCTATGTGAAATCTCGTAGATGATCTTGTAACACCATGACCTTGTCCTAGGTCAATCTTTTCTTTTAACAAATATGGTTAATTCTTCATTGTTTCATGGGTAATAGAATTGCCTTGTCAACTTGATGTATATTTTTCCATCTTCCTTGAATAGATTTGTCCACCGTTGAAAATCCAACAATTTCTCTATTTCAAACACATATTCTCATAGGAACTTAAAATCAATAACTTTTAGAGGAAATGGCTTCCTTTCATAGAAATGCTTGTAAAATCTATTGTGTTGCCTTTCACTTTTAAAATATTCAACGAGCATTTTTAAAACTTGTGTTCTAGGAGTGGGAATTCCTTTCTTTCTTCCTACAACTTCCTCTGCTTCCCCACTAGAATCCATTGTTCTCTCTTTAGGAGCGAAAGTAGATGAGTTACCTTCCTTAAAGCGGACCTGTCGTCGTGCAAAGCTTGTTGTCTTATCCTGAGCTCACTTGGATGAAGTATGTTGTTGTCTTAGGACTTCTCTTGGGTATTGGAATAAGATGGATGTGAAATGGAAAGTTTGGTAAGTTTATAGATAGATTTGGGGGCCGTGTGCAAAAATGAGGATGGAATTCAAGAGTTTGCAAGTGAATTGAAGAGTTTTCCTCAAATTTGGAAGAATTTTGGTGGGGGTTTTTTAGAGATTTCGAGCTTATTAGAGAGAGGGAATAAGTGAGAAATGAAAAAGAAGGAAAATTCAGCACCTGTATGGGTAGCTAGATGGTCAGCCACTTGAGTCGATTCCAAACCTTAAATCGCGTTTGAAGTCAACTTTGCTCAGCCAAAGTCGACTTTGGTGAAGTTGACTTAGGCTGAGTGGAGTTGGCTTGACTCTATCGACCCAAGTATGAGTGCACTTCTACGTGTTACCCATTTCAACCAAATCAAATCAATAAATAACTTAAAACACAAATATCATACTTATGCATCAATTAATCAATTTTGTACCGAGTTTAAGCATCAATATCAATTGTTCCCATTTCTTTTCAAATTTTACAAAAAGATTCAATACTGAATGGTTTAGCGAAAATATCTGCACTTTGATTATTAGTTTTGGCATATTTTAAAACAAATATCATGGTTTTCAACATATTCTCTAATGAAATGATGTTAACATATATGTGTTTAGTCCTAGTGTGTAATATTAGATTCTTTGTTAGACAAATGACACAAGTATAGTCATACCTGATTAGTATATCTCTATATTCTATGCCATAATTCCTCAATTATTGTCTCGTCCATAGTAGTTGAGTACAACAACTACTAGTAGCTATATATTTGGCTTTCACTATAGATAGAATAATACTAGTTTGTTTTCTTGAAAATTATGAGACCACCATGCTTCTAAGGAATTGACATGTCCCATATTATTTTTTTATTCACTTTGTAACTAAAAAAATTCACATTCGAATGTCCAATTAAATCAAATGTTGAGCCCTTGGGATACCATAGGCCTAAGTCGATTGTATCTATCAAATATTTAAATATTCTCTTTACAGCTATCATGTAGGATTCCTTAGAACTCGATTGAAATCTAGAACCCATGCATATACTAAAAATATATCTATAGCCTTTCTTATGCGTTTCAAAGCATTAGTAATTTTAGAGAATTTTGTGAATATTTCAGAGATATTTTCTGTATCAAGCATTCTAAAGCTTTCTAGCTCTCCAATTGAAATATTTCTTTTCGTCTCTTGGACCGGAGAAATATCATTATATATTCAGGTTAGAATGTCCCATATTTCCTTAGCAGTTAAACAAAAAGATATTCTATCATATTCGATAGCTGTTAAGGCATAAAATAAATACTCTTTATTAATCTCACCTCCTCCTCAGTCCAGTCGGAGGCTCTTTCATTTGTAAGTAAAGTAACCCCATCTTGAATAACAATACAAAAATCCATGTCAGTTGCCATAATAAGTTGTTTTGTTACTAATTTTCAGTAATCGAAGTTACTTCCATCAAATAGAGGTGATCTTGTGAAAGAATGACCCTTAGCAAATGCAGGGATGTGAGTTAATTGAGATGCCATTTATAAAAGATCTTTTCGGTGTAAATTCGAAGACCTACTCTGATACCACTTATTGGTTTTGAGTTTATAACAAAACTTAAGAAAGGAAGAGTGAATTGAGTTCTTTAAACTTCTTTTAGTAAATACAAACTCAACCCTTTATAGATTATGTCCCCTTGAATGAAATCATGGAGAGAGGTAGAGTGAACGAAATGACAAGTAGTAATATAAGAAATTATAGTGGTTTGGGACAACATTTCTTACTCCGTTCTTTCAAGAGCACACTCTTGTGTCTTTGGTTCTACTATTTCAACAAAAATACATTTAGAACTCTTGTTCTCTTCTATATTACAGTTTTAGGGGGCATTTACAAACATAACACAAGTGCATTGTGAGTCTCACTCGAACCATGTCTTCAACACAAAATTAAGTAGCAATACAATAAAATAAGTTACAAAAAAAGTCTATGGGTTATAGATTATGTAGAAAAGATTCAACACAACAAAGAATTATTAGAAGCTTGAAATAATTGACATGTTGCAACTCTTGAGAGATTTCTCTTATCAAAGAACTCCACATTTCCTTCTCGAGAGATTTGTCTGTCTTTAGCTCAAAGTTCCAACTCGAGGCAACTTGGTCCGAGACTTGACTCAAGTCGCAAGTGAAGCCAACTTGGGTTGAGACTTCATATAGATTATATTTTTTGGAACTTTAAATCTTTATAAATTCACTACTTTGATATTTGTGCTCTAAAATTTTCATGTTTCAACTCCCTTTGACTCAATCTTCTTCTGTCTTAAGATATAGCCTTCTTTACATTTAGTCACATGCTTTATATTTCAATTCTTTATGATTTTGACTTTAATTTGTGAAATTTGTCTTTAATTATCTAAGATATGTGTTGCTTGAACTTCATTTGTTGATCTTTGAACCTAATTTTACTTTTTTGAGTTCCTTCGTGTCCAAGTCATGCACTGTGATTGACTAGACTTGCAACTTGACCCAAGTCGCAGGTAGAGTTCACTTGAGTATGTGACTTTTATATCCTTTGTATGCTTGGCACATCAAAATTCTTCAATTTAGCATTTGTGTCACTCAAGTCGAGTGGTTGAGTCAACTTGATCTAGGACTTCACCCCAGTCCCATGATGAAGTCGACTTGATGTGCGACTCGACTTCATTAGATTTTCCATTGGCTGTCTGAAGTCTTCCAAGTCGCATATTGAGTCAACTTAGTTTGTGACTTTGGATGCTCACGCATCCATAATTTCAGCTTCGACAAAAAAATAGCTATCGAAGTCGATCCTAGAGTTGACTTGGGTATCGACTTGACCTATGTTAATGCCTGAGTCGATTTAATTTGTCATCTCTTATTTTTGAAAAATTCTATCTTAAAACATTACAACACACATGTTAGTCTCTTTGAATTCTCAAATTTGGATTATTAATCATTGTAACATGGATTGTGCTTGATTTGCTAAGTGAATTCTTACGAGCTGCATATATGTCTAATTAAAATACTTATTTTAATGCAAGTATATGTGTGGATCATGTAATAAAGAATGACTAGAGTGCTGATCCCATGAAGAGGAAGAGTTAAATTGTAGAATTACCAAATATTCCACTTGCCAATTAGGAATTGTTCATTAAATAAGTTTTTGATCAAAATTTAAAAAAAATTAACTAAATTGACTAGAATAGGGGCACAACTAATTGAGAATCTCAAGGGATGATTAGATAGATGAGAGTTATGAAACCCTTGACTCAAAACTATGCTAAGTTGGTTCTATTTTAGTTAGTTGTGAGAAAATTACTAATCTAGGTTCATTTATATTCATATATGTCTTCCACGATATATAAACCTAACTCTATTTTAGTTAATTGTTATATTCACAAACAACAGAGTGAAATAAGATTGATTTGCATATAACTTAAGCATGATCATATACGGTTAATAAGTATATTTTCATTTATATTAACATCCAATCACCACAAGCAGCTGAAAACCTATACTTTTGTAATGCCCTAGTTATTAGAAACTATATAAATGGTCAATGATGTGTATAATATAGTCTGAAAATCATATGATAATAAAATTTTGATTAATTAATAGGTTGAATAAGTGAAAGATTATCCAAATTCTTGCAAATGTGTTAAAAGAATTTTCTTGATAGAAACTAGAGGGGTAAATTTTGATAAATTGCTTAATGAAAGCCTAATGTGACATCTCATGTGTTCCTTAGGTTTTTAGGACTTGTAAGAACACTTGTTTGATTAAATGATGAATGTTCGAGTTTAGACTCTCATATGGATTTTGAACTAGAGAAGAACATTATTTAGAGTTGATTCATTTTGAAATATATTTAGGCATGAGTGTGATGCTTAACATGTTTGGAATAGATATAGATAGTTGTGTATGAGATTCGAATGGTAGATTTGAATGAATGATAAAAATGGGCCAATAGTGTAGTTAAACCCGAATGAAGTGTAATAATAAAAATGACCAAGGATCATTAAAGGGAGTTATGATTTGCATGAGAATGATGGTAATCATAATTTAACTGTGTTCATGAAGTTCGAGAATGAATTAGGTATGATAATTTTGAGAACAGAGCCATTTGAAGCTAATAGTGAAAATTTGGTAAGTAATGAACTTAACGGGTGAAATTTTAAAAAAAACATGGAACATGGTAGTTTTTAGAATGTATGAGATGCTAGATGTATGTGTTATATGCAAGAAATATTTTTGGAGGCATTGGAGGTAATTTATATGATTTGGACAAACGAGACCCGTTATAGAAACAAAACAGCTAAAGAGTCGAGTTGACAGGTCAAATTTTGTATAAGACATATTTTGAGTGAATAAATGATATAAATGTGATGTTATAATGATAAGAGATGCATTTCAATAATTGATTTATTGTTGGAACTGTTTGGACATACTATGACTATTTATCTTGAGACCAAGTGAAACTTGTTGGTAAAATTGAGTAGTAAAATGCATGCTAAATTTTGTGGTTATAGAATTTTTAGCTGAAATTTTGTGGAGAGATAATACTTGAAGTTAGGAATTTGATACAAAAAGAATCGACTTAATCGGAGTTGTCTATAGAATGTTATGAGAAAAATGATGTAACATAGCTGAAAATAGGCCATTTATGGGCCCACACGCCCAAACCGCGACAACACGGCACAAACCGTGTTACTTGGTGTTTTAAATGTGGGAGCGGTTTAAACCTACTCATACCATTTCTCTCCCTTCTTCCTGCCCATGCTACCAGCTATCAACTCTTATGAAAAAACTACATAAAAGTGCTTAGATTCACCTCATTTTTATATCAAGGAAGCTTAGCTTAGAGCTTAGGAGATCTTGAAGATTTTCTTAGGAGATCTTGAAGTTTTTTAGGTAAAACTAAATTTGAGATAAGTAGGTTTTTTCTTTTGAATCAAAGCATGAATTTGGGCTAGAATCATGATGTTTTTGTGGTTGTTTGTGAGCACCATTTTTGTTTTTGTGATTTGGACAAATTATTGAAAGATGGGGCTTGTGTAGAGAATGTAGGAAGGTTATAAATTATGAATTTTGATGAAAATACATATAAATGAGGAAATGAAAATGTTTAGAAGTTGTTTTGTATGATATTATTTCACGTTGGGTGAAATGCTGTGAATTTTGATTGAGTTTAATTTGATTTTCATGTGTTGTATATAAGGTGTTTGTTGAAATGCTCAAGTGAGGTTTAATCCCTAAAGACCATGTATAAATGAATGCGTAAAACCTTAATGATGTGAATAATGTACTTCAAATGCTTGAGGGCATATGTGATGTTGAATTATTTGGATTGGAACTTGTGATGGGCTTGATGAGTATGAGTTGTATGAATTAAGATGGGACTTGAACTTTGTACTTGAGGATAGTTTTGGATGTTTATTGGAATTTGGTAGAGATACATGTAAGGGATGAAATGGAAGTGTTTAAATGTGGTTTTGTATGATATTATTATGTGTTGGGTGGAATCCCTTAAATTTTGAATGAGTTTAATTTGATATTCATATGTTATCTATAAAGTGTTTGTTGAAATGTCCAAGTGAGGCTTAATGCCTAGAAACCATGTATAAATGAATGTATATAACCTTAATGATATGAATAATGTATTGTAAATACTTGAGCTTGTGAAACCCAGAACATTCTAAATAGATGAGATTAAGGCAACTAATTAAGCAAGATGATTAAAATAAATCACACATGATTACCTTGGTAATTGGACACTAAAAGATGAAATGGAGATGGGGCACTAAAAGACAAAAGAAAGATAGAGATGGTAAGGTGGCATGGTCATTAATGACTATCTTTACGTGTCATTTTGATTAAGTATTTGATTAATTATTTGATAAATACACATATTATGATATACAAGGTGGATTGACATAAAATTTCAAGGGTAAGCCTAATTTGATGTGCCCTACATGATGAACGGTTTGGATCATGAAAATTAGGAATGAAAAAGGGTGAAATGATTAGCCTTGCATGATATTTTATGAATTAAGTTCATTTTGTTAATATCTTAGCAAATATTCATCATCTTGGGATGAAAATTTTTTTGAAGGAGTAAGTTAATGTGTTATGGATTGGATTTTGTCAAACCTTGTTAGGAAACCCTAAATGACATGTGTTAAGTGTGATTAAATATTAATGATGTTAGGTAATTAAAACATTGACTTTTGATCATCAAATGTGAATTGCCATAAACACAATACAAAAGTCAAAGTTGACTTTGTGGGCCACTTTTGAGGTGGTAATGTGAGGTGAGATTTAGAGCTAAAAAGAACACAAAAAATTAAACAAAATGCATGACTCAATGGCAGCTCACTTTGGACATGGTTGGCTAAGGAATTAAGCGGATTTTTGTTAAAAAAATAAATGGAAAAGAAACTCTAAGGAGGGACGTGTTTAGCAAGGTGTTTGAGGGAGAAACGAAGTCCATGAAAAGTAAAAAATGACAACAAGATGATGAGATGAATGGTTGGGATTAAAACAACAATTAAATGTTAAAAATATATATATATATATATATATATATAATGTGATTTATTAGGTGGCATCATGTGGTTAAATCGAGCAGCATATGAAAGGGGAAATGGGCAGCAAATAGGGATGGATTTTCGACTTGAGAGAGAGAAAGTGTAGCGCCCTAACCTCGAGCGTCACATCCTGAGCCTTACCTCGGGATCGTATTGATTGGTAAACGTGATCAGGATTGTTGCCCTGTCACACAACGGGTTTTAACGGATATTTATCCAATTAAATATTCCCTCATAAGAATTTAATTTCTCATATTTTCATTTCAAACATATCTAAGTCATTTTCAACCCATTATCATATACAAAGCATGCTGATCAAAAATATTTTATCAAATACATACATCAGATGTCACTGCATGTATTAACCATAGTCATCAACATAAAACATTCGAATGGTTACAATCATTCAACATGAATTATTTCATAACATAGAAGTGCTAGAGTTTTTCCATGACTTTCTCAAGCTGGAATTTACTCTTTCGCCATTTCCTGTCTTTCACCTGTCTTTGGGTTTGGAAAATAAAATCATAAGTCAAAACTCAATAAGCAAGCTATTTACATTTTACATGCAAATCATTTTAGGCAACATTTTGTATTTAAAATTATCTAGGAAAACAACTTATACCTTATCAAAAGGTATATCTTGAAAATATAAATCATGTACCCATCACGAGTACAATATGCATAATGTCATATAAAAATATGAACATATCCATCATATCTCCCTTAGGATGGAAGCTAGCCAGGAGACTATCCGTCCATGATTGAAACAGATGATATATGTAGAATTTTGGGAATTTAGAGTTAGTGATTAAGAGTTTAGCACGTATGTTAAGTTAAGATGCATGTATGAAAATGGAACTTAATGAATATACACATGTATGTGGCTGTTTTGAGAATGGATGATGATTGCGGAAATTTTAATGAAATTTAGGTTGTTTAAGTACAGAAAAGCACTTAACATTACCGCAAAAGTTGTGGTTTGATAATTTTTCATAGGTATGTCATTGAGGTGGAATTGTATAAGTGGAAAGTAGTAAAATGACAAGACATGGGGCTGTTTTCGTAATGATAGTTAATTTTAAAAATTTCAATTTGAAATTAACTTGTATAAGTTGAAAACAAACACCTCGAAGGATATTCAACAGGGTATAAATAAGTATTTTAAGTAATTGTGAAAGTTTAGGATACTAAGCATGAGTATGGAATGATAACAAATACCAAAAGTAATTGTAAAAGGATAATGCCCTAAACTTGAGTATTGAATGAAAGAAATAGTGAACCATTGAGGTAAATAAGTATGTGTAGAAAGATAAATGTGGACTTTAGAAACCTTACTTGAGCTTAGTTTGTTATAGTTTCAAGTAAGTAGCTTGAATTATTGAAAAGGTTAAATACCCTAGAGGGGAGTATTAAAAGGAATGAATAATTAAAGATTGAGGAATATAACATGTATGCATGTGCATAAAAGATGAGGGTATGCATCTCAAAGAAGGAATGGAGTGAAATATACAAGTTGTTAGTCATACGTAGGTTGAAACCATACGAGGGTTGGGAACAAGTGATAAATGTATATTAGTTAAGCAAAGTATGCAAGCATAAGAAATTACAAAAGTATATAAGATGAATATACTCACTTGTTTAAGCAAAGACAAGGAAAAGATTCAAGGGATGAGTGGATCATTGCAAGGTAAGCAAACCCTTCGAAAACCCTATTTCAAAAGGATTTTACGAAAAGAAAGTTTGAATTTTTCAAAGAATTATATTTGCAAACAAATGTTTTGAAATGATTTTATCAAAATATCTTGAAATGGTTTTTTTGAAAAGTTTTGAAATGGCTTTATTGAAATGTCTTGAAATGGTTTCATTGAAATGTTTTGAAATAATTTTATCAAAATATCTTAAATTGGTTTTATTGAAAAGTTTTCAAATGACTTTATTGAAATGTCTTAAAATGGTTTCATTGAAATGTTTTGAAATGGTCTTATAAAAATATTTTGAAATGGTTATGTTAAAAGATCTTGAATTGGTTTTATCGAAATATTTTGAAACTTCAAATTGATGTTCTAAAATTATTTAAGGATGACCATTCTTATAATTTTATATGAAAACGTTTGGAAGCATTTCAAGAGGTAAAAAAGTAACAAGTTGAAAAATATTGTTTAAGAATGTTACCATATTCTCAAATATTGAAATGATTTCATGAGGTAACAAGCTGAAAATGTTGCTTAATAATGTTACTCTATCCTCAACTATTGAAATATTTTTGAAATTGCTTTATCGTGATGATTTCAAAATTATTTCCAAGCAAATAAGCACTACTTTTGAAAATATTATTTTCTCAAACATTGTAAATGATTTGTAAAATTGCTTTACTTAAATGTTTCCAAAATCGTTTAAGGATGGTCATCCCAACATTGCGATTTGAAAAATATTTTCAAAATGATTATGCCAGGTTTTCAAGTTGAAAAAAAAATAACACAGCATACTGTTTATGTTTTATGAAATCATGCTAGCATGAGAAAATTGATGTGAATATAAATGATGTGTGGTGTGTGGAAGGATCAAGTACTAGGTCCATGTAGAGGTGAAAGCATAATGGGGCCCCCTCTATATGTGGCTGAGTCGCTATGGCTCTAGGGCCAGTGGCACCCTCCCTAAACTGGGAGCAGAATGAATGGTTGATTGCCTAGCTAGTGTTTCATCACATGAAAGACTACGTTATGTACAAATGGTTTCTTCTCTATAGGTGGTTGATCACTTGGTAAATGTCTCCTACTAAATAGAAAAAGATGCGATTATAAATGTTTTGTTTATGAAAAGCTGAAAATTAGGATATAAGAAGTTTTTGTGAAGGTTTTATGGAATAATTTACATGAATGATTTTTATGAAATGATTTACATGAATAGTTTTTGAAATGATTTACACGAATGATTTTTATGAAATGATTTACATGAATGGTTTTATAAATGATTTATGAATGATTTATATGAAAGCTTTACATGAAAGATTTACACAAATGGTTTGCATGAAAGGTTTTTTTTCTATGAGTCGTTGATCACTTGGTAAGTGTCTCTTACATAATGGAAAGAAATGCATTTACACAAAAATGAAAAATAATGCTTGCTTACTAAGTTTAATACTCACATTTTGTTTTCTCAATCTTAGATAGGTGTAGTACTAGCCAAGTGAAGTATGAAGGATTTGCAAAGTGAGAATTTTAAAGTTATGATTTTACTGTATGTGTGGTGTGAATGAATGTATGATAGGAATGAATGCTTGATTTGTACATATGGCATGAATGGATTCTGAATAGACAATGGCAATAGTTGGGTATGAAATATTATGATGTAGTTGGACAAGTTAATAACTTGTCAATGAGATGTGCAAGTAATCATAAGTGTATGTCTACTTGTAAATGGATGAATTCGAATGAAAAAAAATTCTGCTAAACAAATTAATGTAAAAATCCCACCATGTGCACAGGACAACAATCCTGTGTCATATTTACAAATCAATAACGATCCCAGAGTAAGGCTTAGGTTGTGACGCCTCAGGTCGGGGGTGCCACAGAACTTGTGATGGGCTTTATGAATGTAGATTATATGAATTGAAATGAGACTTGATCTTTGTGCTTGAGTGTGATGTTGGATGTTTGTTAGAATTCTATGGAGGTGCATGTAAGGGATGAGTGTTTAAAAGTGATTTTATATGATATTAGTATGTATTGGGTGAAATCCTATGGATTTTAGATGAGTTTAGTTTGATTTTCATATGTTGCCTATAAGATATTTGTCGAAATGCCCAAGTGAGACTTAATGCCTACAAACCATGTATAAATGGATGTATAGAACCTTAATGATGTGGATAATGTATTGCAAATGTTTGAGGGCTTATGTGATGTTGAATTTTTTTGGAATGGAAGTTGCGATGGACTTGATGATTATGGGTTGTATGAATTGAACTTGGGCTTGAACTTTGGACTTGAGGATATTGTTGGATGTTTGTTGGAATTTGTGATAAATTGACATAGACTGTGTATTTAGATGGATTTCAAGATAGTTTGGTGTGTGCTTTTGCATGTAAATGTTGATTTGATGAATTGGGGCTAGGCCCTTTGAAAATGGGTTAGCATTGTTAGCTATGTGTTTGCAAATAGTTTTAATAAACCGATGGTGCATGATTTGAAATGAGTATGAGGCAAGATTTTAGCATGGGCATCAGGCATATGACATGAGTGATGCATATGCATGGTTTGCATAGCATTGTTGATGACCCTTCATTAACATGAGGATAGAGTTGTTCATGGCCCTTGATGAACATGAGGTTGGTTTGTTTCATATGTGTGTTTGTGACATGACATGATTGTATGGTAGAAACTAGTGAGAGCTTAGATTTTGAATTGCATGTGGTGACATGACATTCATGATTGGTATAACATAAATTTGTCACTAATTTTATTAACCACACCTACTTACTAAGTTTGCTCGACTCACGTGTTTGTTTTCAATGTTTTAGCATTGTGAAGGCCTAGTTGTGAGCCTAAGCTAAGTCATATTGATTCCAAATTGAGGCAGATTGTGGCAGGGGTAAGTTATATAGTTTTGGATTATAGTATTTGAAATTGATTTATATGTGAGACAGTTATGTGCTTATATTATACGATAAATAATAAGTTGCATATTATATATTAAGATGTGGTTCATGGATGTATAGTTTTTTAAGGCCTTATTAATGTATTTGTGAATTATAAACGTGTATTTTATCTTCATTATGATGCAAATGATGAAAATAATTATCATTTAATTAGTTTTATTGTTGTATATCTAATTAATGAATTAGTTATGGATATCTAGTGTTGTCGCAGGTGGATTTTTATATAAATGTGGTTATTTGTTTTTGAAATTATGGCAGATCCTGAGGAGATGCTGCTGGATCTCTGCTGTAGTGATCGCTGGTCCAGGGTGGTGGCCGGTGAGGCGCTACAGCTTTACATATGGATCTCATCTGAACCACACTTTTCTAAGTATAGATCTAGATATTACATCAATCTACAAGTTGATCAAGCTTATAGAAGTATTAAGCATGATATGTAAAGATAAATCTCACACAATACAGTTACAGCAACATCAAAGATTCATTCAAGCATAAAGAAATCAAAAATCATAGTTTAAGAGTACGAGATTATCACAACATCCCCTTACATGTTTTAGCCCATGAACATAATTGAGACTCCCATTAAAATCATGTCCTAATACATATCAAATGAGGAGAATGATAAAAATAAAGAGAATAGAGAGAAAGAGAAGATAAAACTTAGTTGCATTCCTCCTCGAAGTTGATCTCTATCTTCATCTCCAACTCTAGCTTCGAATTCCTTCTTTTTTTCTCCCTTTGCTCTACTTCGTACCCCCTTCTTTTATGTTTGACAAATCTTAAAACAATATTTATAACCCTTTGCAAATGGAGCAAGACAAGTGCAAAATTTCACACGTGCAGGGGTTAGCACCATTGTGCCATGCTATCTGAGGTGGTTATGTGTTGTCTGTCTCTGGAATTTTCTGTCTTGCGTTAGAGCGCCAACTTTCTGCCTTGAATTCGAAAGTTTTGTGCAATGCATTTCTCTTCCTATCACTTTGACATTAAGTCTATGAGTTACCCACTACCTTTTCCTGCAATAAAAGACATCAAATAAGTTAATGATATCCTAAATGATCTAGTGCAACAACAATAACCTAAGATGTATAATTTGCAATGAATTCAACTAAAAATGCAGAAATGATGAAAACTAATGCAAAATCTATGTAAAATCACATGTTTCTCTTAAATTAGCATTCAAATTGAATACAAAATGAGCCTTAATAATTCTATTTTATAGAGTTATCAAGTTCCCAACATGTTCACACCTAGCAATGCATTAAGCCCCAAGTGCAGATAGAAAAATGATGTCTTTAAGTTGTCCTCCACTAAATGTGTATGAGTGAGTGAGTGAAAGAAAGAGCGAGAGAGAGAGAGAAAGAGAGAGAGAGAGAGAGAGAGAGAGAGAATGAACCTCATGTACCACTCTAGTCTGGTAAATGAATCCTCTGCAACAAAAAAACTATTGATAACACTGAATCTACTCAAGATAGTAATTATACAACTTAGGAATTAGGCCAGAAATACCTTGTGATAGATATATTTCCGTGCTTGTATAGATATTATGAGAAATAATTCCTTTTGAATTAGTTAACTGGTCCACAAAATTACATTCATTTCTTAGTACTTGTAGCCTATGAATTAGAGAAAATAACAACATACGCATAAGAAAGCACACTAAATGTAGCGCATCCATCTGTAGCTTCACCAGCTCTTTGTTGTATATATTTTGTAAATAGAAAAGCACAATATAGAAATTATAGATAAACACAACGTGAATTCCATCTGCCATTTACAAAAGTTTTAATAGATAATTCACAAATAGAGTTCGCGGGATGCGCAAGTGTGGCCCCACACAATGAGGCATCTAGCCAGATATTTTTGGCTCCAATAGAAATTAGACATTCATGAGTGCAGCAGGTTAAAACTTATAGTTAGCCATAAGGATGCATGGAGTAAAACTAATCTATTTAAGACTCAGACATTGTAAAGCATTTCCCAGTAGTGGCTCTAAAAATCTTTGAAGCCGAACTGTTTATTATTCATTTATTGCTACTCCTGCTGTTATTTTATTATTATCATTATCGTTTTCTCTAAAATGAATGGAAGTTGAAGAATAATAGAATAATAGAACTAGCCACATGGTTTTGTAAGGGTAAACTAAATAGGTTCATAACCCTACTACCAACTTGTTATTCATGCATAATTTTTATGCTAGTATCCTCAAATTATATTAAGATCATCAAAACCAAATCCACAAACTTAAAAGCTAAGTACTCATGACACAATATAATTCCAAAAATGAAACCAAATAACAACTAGATAAAGATTTAACTAATGAAAATACTGGAGATTTCAAATTAACAAATTATATTTAGAGTTTCCAAGTGCCTTTCATATCTTGTGTGAATTATCTTCTCTAGAAGGTTCCTTAACAGAGCTATAAGTGCATTTGTTGCTTTTAAGCCTTAACAACCAACTAAGGGAAACTCATTTTCTCTAAACATAATTCTTCTCTCAGCTAAGTATGCATATTCTTTCCACCCAACTGAAACCACACAAAATAATAATTGGGAGTTGCATCTAACTTTTGAGGAAAAGTTGAAAAACAAGATAATTCATGACTAGTCCAAAAAAAATTCTAAGTAAGGTACTTAGTTAATGAAAGAGAAGGGTTTAGGAACATTTTTACACCCTAAAATAGGTTCCCATGCATGTTTGTTAGTTTTCTTTTTAGCCACAGATTTTTCAATTTATTTGGATCAGTTCTAAAAAATATCTAGTATGTTTATACGCTATGAAAATTGCATTTCTAGAAATCTTAAGCATGAACACATCAATTAGCATCAACAAACTACACTCACAGGTTTTTCCAAAATCCAGTGCAAATTGATTTTCACATATTTCAAACAGAAATTCAATATCTAGGAATTCCCAAAATAGATTCTCAGCAGAGTAATTTGAAACTTGCCAACCAATGTGAAAGTGACAAACAAATGGAACCATTTAAATAGGACAACCATGCCAAAAACTTTAAACCAACCAAAGATTTTGGGCCAAGGAAATATAACAAACACCTAAAGAGGGATCAAACATCCTGTGAAACCCTAACCCAAGTAGGCCATATGTATGCATTGAACATGTAGTTGATGATTATTTATGAATTATGGAATT
>JAXCLR010000081.1:36007921-36032145 GCA_035584095.1 Annona squamosa | reverse complement strand
TTTATTAATATAATTCATGAATTTTCATTTATTCATAAAATGATTACACAATTACAAATGTCGAAATGACGCGTATAAGGTCAAAGTAACGCGTATACGGTCAGGGTCCCACACCAATTCACCCCTCCCCTCTTGAGTAACTGCCATCAACTCAGGACCAACAGTTTTCCATTTATAATAATAATAGAATTACATTGTTGTCTCTTTAATGATAACTTGTTTTCTAGTTTTTTAATTTCCTCATGTAATGAATCATATGCTTATTGTAATTCCTCTAATTCAGCACATTTGAGACATTCTTGAATAAAAGAATGAGTAGATTGAGAATTACAAAATTTGGAAGTTACCTCTTCATTACTTGTGCATTTTGTTGAGGTGGTTTGCTCTTCCAAAACTTTCATTGTGTTCAAAGTTTCTTCTTGCTCAATCCGTGCCATGTAGCATATTCTTGCGCAATTTGCTACTTCAAAATCATCAGTTGAGGAGCTACTTGTTGATGAAGTTTCTTCATTCACATACATTCCTCTTCCCTTAGGCCTTTAGAATTTTTGGCTTTCATATCTTTCCTTCTTTTAATGATGATCCTTTGATCTTTCTTCTGGTGTAGAAAATTGAGCTTGCATATGTCCCATACCACCGCATCTATAACACTTTATAACCTCCTTTTTCTCTTTTCAAGGTCGCTCTTTGAAATCTTTGAAGTTCTTTTCTTTCCTTACAAACTTTCAAATTTTGCAAGTTAATATAGCAATGTCTTCATCATCGTTGTGAGATGAGGAGGTAGACTCATCCGAGTTATGAGTAACTTTTAATGCAATTGCTCTCTTTCTTTTGTGGTGATCTTAATTTCTTTCTTGATTAGCTCATGTGACATTAATTAGCTAATAAGGTCTTCTAGCTTCAATGTGTTCAGATCCTTAGCTTCTTATATCGCAGTAATTTTTGGAGTCCAAGATTCCGGTAGAGCTCTTAGGATCTTCATGACCAAAATTTTTAGAGAATCTAGCAAACATTTCAGAAATATTTTCTATTTCTAGCATTTTAAAGCTTTCTAATTTTCCAATCAAAATATTTCTCCTTGTCCCTTGGACTTGAGAAGTTCCTATGTTGAATTATTACTTTGTACTAGGATTACTATCATCTACATGTGACTTGGTTTGCAAAATAAATGAATACGCATGTCCTGTTTTGAGAAATGGATGATTTTTCAAGTTTAGATTATTCTCGATCATGTTCAATAGAAAGATGGATTGTCGAAAGTATAATGGGAATCAAGTTGAATTGATGGAGTCCAAATTCATTCATTCATTCATTGTGTTTGCATATGTTGCTCGAGGACTAGCAACATTTAAGTTTGGGGGTGTGATAACTCATAAAAATACGCGTTATCATGGCCTATTTTAAACTATTTTTGCGTGTTAGTCCAAGAGATTAGGTTTAGCTTGCATCCATTTAGCTAAATTTTCACTCGCTTTGCATTTTAGGAGCATTATGTAGTGTTTTATGCATTTTTAGTATAAATTAGGCATTTTTAGTCTATTTATTTAGTTTATGTAATTTTTACAGAAAGTACGGAGAATTACAAGCACGCGAGTGAGTCGAATGCAGAGCAGAACCAAGTGAAGGAGCACGAGGTTGGCGCCCAGGCGCGCTTAGTGGTGCGCAAGCGCAATTCTACAAGTCTTTGCCAGAATCTCCAACACTTCACACAACACATTACATTTAGAGAGTTAGCGCCTATGCGCCACTTCATCAACACGCAAGCAAAGTTCTAAAGGTTTTTGAAGTCACAAGTCACATTGATTCCAAGGAGTTGGCACCTTGGCGCCAAGGCATGAAGTCCTAGGGTATCCAAAAAGGTTCCTAAATTACGCAGCTCTAAAGAGTTGGCGTCTAGGCACCAATATGCATCCATACGCACGCAAATTTCTGCACATGTGCTATGCAAGCTACCCATTTTAAATAGAAACCTAAGGCTACGTGCAAAGGAGTTCCGGAGGCCATATAGGAGAGACCAAAATAGGGAGTAGTTGCTGTGGAGAAAAGGAGGAAACCAAAGCTTCAAGGAATGAGAGAAGAGCAAGTGGAGATCTAAGCCATCATCGCAAAATCCATTGAGTTTCATCTCCTCTTCTCATCTATCTCTACCTATTTGTTATTCTCCCTTCTTGGGATGATTGTAAACTTAATTTTAATGGGAATTAAAGTCATGTTTATGAGCTGAACCTTCCTATGGTGGGAGATATGTAGGATTTGAATTCATAGCTTATGATATTTAGTTTTTTATGCTTGAATTAATAATATAGTTGTGCTGTGACATATGTTGCTTGAGATTATTTTTATATATTATGCTTAATGCGTTTACAAGCTTTGCAACCTTGTGGATTGATCTAATATTCAGATTCATGCTTGGAAAAGTGGGATTTCAATGAGATCCATATATAAGGCACAGGTATTCTAACACATGTTGTGTTGGATGTTAATATGGATAAGAATATACCTATTAACCCTGTGTAATCATGATTAGATTATATGGTTATCAACCTTGTTTTACTTGTATATATGGGAACATAGCACATGACTGAAACTTGGTTAAGTTTGTATGTGTTGGAAGATATATATGAATACGAATGAACCTAGATTAGTAATCTCTGCACAATTAACTTAATTGAAACCAAATAACATAGCTATGATTCAATGAATTCATATTCTCACCTATCTTAATCATCTCAAGGCAATATCAGCAACATCCACACCACTTTGGTCATTTATTGCTTTGTTTAGTTTAGTTTAATTCAATTCTTTGAAATCAAATCTCATTCCTTTTACTAATTCACTTAGACAATTGAGATTTAAGATGCTAATCTGTTTAACACAATCCTCGTGGGAATGATACTCTACTTACACTTTATTACTTGACACGGCACGTATACTTGCGTAAATAACGAGCAATTTAATAGACATATACGTAGCTCGTCACTCACTCTCTCTCGCTCTCTCTCTCAAAATTCTACGCTTATTTTTCTGCCCAGAATGTCACTGAAATTCCTGCTGAAATTTTCTGTTGTTTGCTCGGTGGATTCCCTTCTGCCTTGCTGCCTGTCAAATTTTTCTTCTTTCAAAGTTTTGCTCCCCCCATCTCTCTCCTAGAATTCTCTTTTTATAGCTGCTGAAGCTAAATTGGACGATTAGATTGCAAGGATTCTGGAAAATCTAGATGGTAGAATATTGTTGGAATAATTTGTACGGTAGACATCAACAGTATTAATTTGGACAGTCAAAATTTCTGGTTTATTGGATCGGTGGACAACAACATTAATTGGATGGCTTGGATCAGCTTGGATAGCTTGAAATTCTGGACGGTGATAAATTGCTATTGATCATGTGATCTGCATTGTGGGGTCCACTGGAAAATAAATGGGCAACTGCTGATCACATGGAAGTCAATTTCGGGAAGATGGAGCACTGTAACAGGTGCTCTGGTGGTGCACGGTCTCCTGTTCTCACGCAGCGTATTTAAATATGAATTTAAATATTAATAATTTTAATAATATCATATATCATCTTAGTTTAATTCACTTTACCCTTTAATTTATTTTATCTAAATATAATAATCTACTTTGTTTCCCATATTTTAAAATATAATTATAGTTATATATTTATGATTTTTCCAATTAAATGATTTTATAAATTTGTCCAAATTATATTAATAAACTAATACACCTTTCAAAGTTAAAATTTTCTAAGAAATTGAGTCATAATTTTATATTTTCAAGAATGTTGCAAAATGACCCATTTTATAGCAAAATTAAAGATTTTACGAAAAATATAATTTTCATAAAATTTCAATTAAAACATACATTTAATTAACATTTTAATATTTAGTAGCGTGAATTTAATATGAAAATAAATAAAAAAATTTAGATTTATCAGTAACCCTATTAGCAATAGCCTCTAGCACATCGCCTTACACTATATTTTTTTATATAATAACAAACTTCACCATCTACCTTCTCAGTAAACTTAATACATTAAATTTCAGCTGGCTTAATACCTTAGCATATCTAGACATTTCAATGAATAGGCATGAGACATTAGTACAAGACCTATTCCTCTCCATTTTTCATTATCCAACCATGAACTTTCTTACATTCCCCACTATCATGACTACTATGAAGTGATCAACCACATACCAAGGGTCACTTTTTGACAATGTGGATAAACATCTTTTCATAAGAGGACAAGCAACAATCCTTCAGGGACAATAGTTACAAACAAGAGAGAATTCTACCTCTATTGTCTAATTCACATCGCTATTTCACCCCTCTACGTATATGTGCTTCTATCGCAAGGATTAAGAGTTTAACCAGGATGAAGAAATGAGACGAGGATGTAATTTCTTTTTATTTATAACAAGATTTAATGTTTATTAAGAATAGAATAATTTTAGTTAAAAATATAAAAAATTTGAAATAAAATTGAAAGCTACCTTAGGAATGAAAATTTTAATTTTTACCAGTTCAATTCAAGTCACTAGTATCCTTTGGAACACCACCGTAGGGTTATATACTTCCTTAGCGCAGCTAGCCATATTAAGTAGTAAGTGCTAAGAGGTTCAACAATTCCTACTAGGATTTAGCTTATCATTGTACGCCAACTTTCAGCCTACTTTGATCTCCAACTTCGTGACTTAAAAAATACTTAAAAAATATGACCACAAACTCATACTCATTTTTGTAAATATGACTAACATTTATAAAAATGACACTTTTTACTAATAAGTTCAAATATGGACTGTTGCATTTTGTCAAATAATGTGGTAAAATTTTTATAAATGACAATTTGCCTTTACCATTTGTTTTAAAAGAGAGTGCATAAGAATAGGAGTGCTTGAGTTTGCTTTTACTTTGTGTTTTCATATTATTTTAATGAATTTTTTGCAGTATATAATTATATTAGTTTCCTTTTACTTTTACCGAAAATAATTTTTTAACTTTCCAATACATCTAATATTAATCTTTTATAACATTGTCATATTTGAAATCAGGAGTAAAATGATCATCTATGCCATTTGTATAAATGTATGACTGATCACATTTGAAACAAACCCTTTTTAAGGGTTAATTTCAAGTATACCTACTACATTTGTCTTTAATTATAAATATACCCACTAAGTTTGAAAACTTTCATATATACCTATTAAGTATGAGTAAAATTTCAAATATACTCATTATGACAGTTATAAGTGTCCAATAATTTTAAAATCCCAAAATACCCTTGATTAATTTAACATTTATTATAATTTGTGCAATAACTAAACCATAAAAACTCGTTCTGTCTAGATTTTCTCTCACATTAGATGTGTTTTCATTATATTGTTTAACTTTTATCATAATTGAATGATTATTATTATTATTAAATAACAAAGAGCATTTTGGACATTTCATATAATGGATAACGACGACTTTTGATTATGCCTGACGGAATGTGTATATTTAAAATTTCACTCATATTTAGTGAGTATATGTGAAAATTTTCAAACTTGGTGGGTATATTTGTAACTAAGGTTAAATGTAGTGAGTATATTTGAAGTTAACCCTTTTTTTAATAATCAAACTATCCCAATCAAATGGAAATTGAAAAAAAAAACTATTCCAATCAAAAGAAAGTAGTGTGATAGCAATACTAGCCTTGATAGCATAACAAGGTATAAAATACAACAAATGACAAACTTAATGGCTAGAATACAAATACGAAAATTTTGAAGTACAATTTCTAATTAGCAAACTTAAATAGAATGTGTATTGACAATATACAAAACTTTTCAAACCAAAACTTTATACTCTCTATATCATATTTTTAAATAATTTTCACATCTTATTGTACAAACATCCTACTTTTCAATTATTTCTATTCAATTTCAAACCAAAACTTTACACTCTCTACAATTACCGCATTTTTAAATAATTTTTCACATCTTATTGTACAAACATCTTACTTTTCAATTATTTCTATACAACTACCTATACGACTAACATATTTACTTTAACTATGCTTTCTTTGCTCCTAATCATTATCATCTCACATTATATCATTTTCTTTCCTTTCAAAACTTTTATTGTGAAACTTGGGTCTCAATTTTCAATGTATCTTGAAGGTGGACATGGTTGAATTAGCATTTTATATAATTTTAATGGCCAATTATTTGGCAAGTTGGACAATTTTTATAAATGCTACTAATGAATTTAATTAAAAATATTAAATATTGAAGACTATTTGAGTTGTGCATAATAAATATTTTATTAAATGAATAATTGAAGGGATTGGTAAGAGAGTATAAAATATGTATTACATGGTAATTATTATATTATATTATATACTAACTTATACATAATATAATAATATACTAATATAGTTATTATTATTATTATTATTATAAGATATGGGATGTTACTTACTAAGTAGCCACCATCCATCCAAATTTATAAAATGGGGCAACGCCCCATGAAAAATGAAAAGAAGGGTAATAACCCATTAAAAAAGAAAAGAAAAGAAAGAGAAGAGACTTCCTCCCTCCCCCCACCCCCTAAACAGATAGTAGGATTATTTAAGAGCTTGGCTTCTTCATTAAAATATATGATCTAAGTATGTGGAAGCCTAGAAAAATTTAGGAAATTTAGGGAAAAAATGCAAGAGGTTGCAAAGTGAGTAATTTTTTTTTATTTTTTTCCTATTATTTATCTTTAATATGTTGTAATGATTCAAGAATGAAATATTATGGTTTGAGATGGTATAAATGTTGGGTTCAAAAACCTTAACTTATGGAAGAAGATTACTAGTACTTTAATAGTAAAAATGGATGTAGCTTTGTGTAGGAATACACCTCTAATAAAATAATATTTATAATATTAACTAATCACGAATTTTCATGTGGAATTATATGTCAGTTAAAAATCAATTTAAAACTTCCCCCAAAAAAGTGGGATTATTTAGGAGCTTAGCTTCTTTATTAAAATAGAATATCTAAGTAGGTGGAAGCTTAGAAAATTTAGGAAATTTGGAAAAAAATGTGACAGGTTCCAAGGTGAGTAGTTTTTTTTTTAATCCCATTCCTATTATTTCTCTTTAACATGTTGTAATTATATGAGAATGAAATGGTGGTTTGTGAAGGTTTGAATGTTGGGTTTGAAAACCTTAGCTTATGGAAGAAGATGAATAATGCTTTAATGGTAAAAATAGATGTAGCTTTGTGTAGGTATACACATCTAACAAAACAATATTTATAATATTAACCAATTACGAATTGACATGTGAAATTATATGTCAATTAAAGACCTATTTAAAACTACTTTCTACAAAAGGAGCCACGTTACTTAACCAAATGCCACTAAGCCCTACAATATCTCCTAAAATCAAGGGATATAGGCAACAAACATGGGCACACTTCCACTCTAACTAAATATACAAAGTTTCTATAAATAGGAGATTCTTTTTCCTACATGGGAGAGGAACTCTATGAGGAATCTAACACTATTAGACTTCTACCGTGGCGCCCCAAACCGAGTGTCACAACTTAGCCCTTACCTCGGGATCGTATTGATTGGTAAACGTGATCAAGATTGTTGCTCTGTCGCATAGCTGGTTTTAACGAATATTTATCCTCTCGACTTTCATTCTCATAAGAGTTTAATTTCTCATGTTTCCATCTCAAACATATCTAGGCCATTTCCGACCCATTATCACATACAAAGCATGTTGATCAAAAATTTCATCATCTACATAAATTAGATATCATAGCATATATTAACCATAGTCTTCAACATAAATATTCAAATGGTTACAACTATTCCACAAGTGTTTTTCTCATAACATAATAATTCTAAATTTTTTCATTTCTTTATCCAGCTTGCACTTGCTCCTTCGCCATATCTTATCTTTCACTTGTCTTTGGGTTTGGAAAACAAAATCGTGAGTCGAAACTCAATAAGTAAGTTATTTACATTTTACAAGCAAATCATTTCAGGCAACATTTTGCATTTAAAATCATATTGGAAAGCAACATATACCTTGTCTAAGGTATCTTAAAAACATGAAATCTTGTACCCATCACGAATACCATATGCATAATACCATATAAAACATGAACATAAATATCATTTTTTTCCTTAAGATGGAAGCTAGCTAGGCAATCATCCATCACGTTAACTCCCATTTTAGAAAGGGCGCCGCCGGCCTTGTGCCTATTTTAAGCGACTTGGCCACACCAAGAGGGGACAATCGTTCTGCTTATACCCTTTAAGTGGACCTAATATCCTGTGCACATGAACTTTTGCATAAATTCATCTTTAACATACTAGCATGATTTTTCAATCAAACACGTAGAATCACATCATTTTTCCATAGCATTTATCAAAGAAAGAAATCATAATATTACATTTGAAGTAAAACATTATTTCAATACTATTTTGCTAAAAGATGACCATCCTTAAACATAATAGAAATAATTTCCACAATTTTATCAATAAGTTAAAGCAAAAATTGCATTTATGTAAACAACTTAGAAAAACAAAAATCCTTTAGAAAATTTGCTTGCTTACCTGTGTTCCTTAGCTTTCCGTCTCAGCTTTTTCTTTGCCTTTGCCTACATTAGAATAATATGATTTTTTTATATATTTCTTTTCCTTGCATCTCATTTAGTTTTTCAACCCATTTTCATTAACATGTATTATTCATTTGACTTCTCAAGTCATTAGGCTTTCATATAGCATAGGCTTGCATATTTCATCAGTTCACTTATAACATATCGAACCCCATAAGTTGGGTAACCATTCAAATCATGTAAAATTCATTCAATGGTTATCATTTATAGGTTCATTAACCTCCATTTATATTTTTCATATTTTTTTCAAAATTCATACATCAATTCTCGTTCTAAGTACCCGTTATCACCTTAAGCTCCATTACATATTCCAAAATTGGAAATTAACATCATATAATTCAAAACAATTATGTAACCATGAAATTCATCATATTTTCATGCATTTTTGCACAAAATCACTTTTCACAAGTCATTCATCACTTATACACATTTATCCATTTACACATGCCCATTCGGCAACATGTACATAAAATATTTCTTAAATTTTCTACATCAGCAATATAATCCATGCTTCAGCATGTTAATGACCCTTAATCACCATTGCATTTAGGGTATTTTCATGGGATTTAAATCCATTCACTATAGGTTTCCAAAATAGCAAGTTTGGAACCCAATTTTCACCCATTTAATATGTCTTTTGAAACATAACCCTAAGCAGTCATATAATTTTGAAATTTCAGCATGTAATCCACTTTTCTCAATCCATATTAAGGGATTTAATACATATATAACATTCATGAATTATCATTTATCAAAACAGCAAGTTGCTTATACGTTTTGAGTCCCGTTTCACATCGGTTTGACACACTTTCATAAAATCTATAAAAATCAGTTTTAGGGCTTCTTTTCCCAAATATTTTTGGGCATCCATAACACCTTAAACCTAGGTTATTTTACCCTACTTAATATTCACCAAACATGCAAACCCATTTTCATAACATTTTTAGCATAGAAACATGGAAATTAGGTCAAAATTATCACTTTGCATTCCATAACTTCAAAAATTCATCATTTAAGCACAAACCAACATATGTTTTGCATTAATACATGATTCATAACCTAATCATATCATCAAACCAAAACAGCAACTTGTCATGGAGATTTAGGATTTACCATCTTGGATTTTCTACTTAATACACATGCAAAGCTTCACTTTCATCAACTTCAACGTGTAAATTCATGCATAAAGCTTAATACCCATTCTATATTAAATCAAAATCATGATAAATCATCATTTTATAGATTCTTTAAGCATCCCTTCCATATTCCCATTTTGGAGTTTAAAAACTCAAAATAACCAACTCAACAACACGTATACTTAGTTTTGAGCTAATTCAAATCCTAATCCTAGGAGATGATTTTCCCCTCAAATTTCTTTCCTTTTCCCCTTGCTTTTCTTCCTTCTTGCTAGAAAAAAAATGGAGACATGAGATGCTCGTTACTTGGAGTGAAAATTCAGCACTTAGCCAATTTTTCCAACCCTCTCAAAATCGACGTGCATGGGCTATAAGCTGGATTTTTTCCAGCTGTGGGCCCCACTATTTGCTACATTTTACACACCATTAAATGGTAGCTTATCACCTTCATGTGTTGGCAAAATTACAACCTAGTAAATTAGATTTTTACCATTTTCAAAAATCCAGAAAATCACTTTAATCCATGGTCATCCAAGCTGCTCCATCTAGCACGTCATTTGCTATCCATTTTTTCAGCAATTTTTTTCCATTTTTAAAATTCCAAAATGTAGGTAATTTATATACCTAATTACGCCATAATTCTTGAATTAATTTAGTATTAAAAAAATTACCAAAAATTGCAGAAATCACACTTAGCATTGCATGTCAATTGCATGCAACAAGCTATCCACTTTTTTACCTTTTCATGGCAGCTGCAATTCACGATTTTTCTTGAATTTTTTTCACATAATTGAATGCTTATTGTTTACATCCTTGGCGCAAGACCTACCAACTTGGCAATGTTAAGAGGGACTCCTTGTCCACTTACTACCTCAACTAGTCTACCTCACCGGTCCTTTCCAAATTGGCGACATCAAAGGGGACTCTTTGTCCACTTACTACCTTGACTAGTCTACTTGATTTCCACTCCATTCATGACTTTTAGTCATCCCGGCATTATATACCCTCTTACACATGGAACCTGTCATTCTCATGTAAAGAATTCTTTGCACAATCCCTCTTTAAACACCATTTCAATGAAACATCGTATAAATTCACATTTCATCGTATTTCAAGCATAATTGTGAAACCATAAACAATCATTTATTTCAATAGAAATAAACATTTCAATACTCATATAGACAAGGAATGGTCATCCTTAAATACCTTGTAATGAAAACCAAAATCATTTAGAAAGCTGCTTGCTTATCTCGCTTGTTTAGCTTTCTGTTTCGCTTATCCTTTTACCTTTGCCTATACATAAAAGAATGATATAATATTTATATATTTCCTTTGCTTACATTCAACTCATTTTTTCAACTTATTTTCATTAACATACATAATTTCTTCGACTTCTTAAGTCGTTATGCTCGTATAACACATACTTGTGCATTGCATAGGCTATTACACATCACATTTAGTCCCCTAAGTAGGGTAATCGTTCAATAATTATTATTTAATGGCTCATTATCTTTCTTAATTCATTTTCTATTAATTTTCCAAAATTCACACATCAGTGCTCATTTTAAGCACACATTGTTGCCTTATGCATCATTAATTAATCCTAAAATTTGAGATTAACATCATGTCATTCTAAACAAAAATATATTCATAAAATTTATCATATTTTCATGCATTTTTGCACAAAATCAATTTACTTAGGTCATTTACCGCTTGCACATGTCTATCTTTTCACATATGCCAATTTGGCAACACATATGAGGCATTTGATAGAATTTTCCAAGTCAGAAACTTCGTCACTAATTCAGCATGATAATTATCCTTAATTACCACTATACTTAGGATATTTCTATAGAATTTAAATCCACTAATCATAGGTTTCCAAAATAGCAACTTTGGAACCCATCTCTCACACGTTTAACGTGTCTTTTGACACATAACCCTAAGCAGATTTATAAATCCAAATTTTCAGAAATTAATCCAAATTTTCCTAACCCAAATTTAGGTTATTAACATATATTCATTTGGATCATTTCTACATAGGTTTCATATTTCTTTTTGATTTTTTCCTTAAACTATCCACATCTGTTGATATCAGGCGTACTGAAATCTCAAAATATTTAATTAATATAAAATCAAATAGTTTTAATCTAAAATTTATACCATACCTTAATAACTATATTAATTAACCAAAATAAATATTTTCAAAATGAAATATTTTTTATTTATATTTATTTTGGTATTTTTACTCCTCTAGGTAGCAGCACTCCTTTTCAAACAGCCTTAATCACGTAAATTATTGGGTATATTTATACCTATCAAAACCTAATTTTTATTTTATTCACGTAATCCTAATCATGTCTTATATATTCTGTAAAATTTTTAGTCTAAAATTCCTTGTATAAAAATTATTAAAAATCCTTTGGTGGAGCTAATCCTGCCACCCATACAACCCTATTCAGGTTTATTTTCTCAGATTTTTAATTTGCAACTGGATTATTTTTTTAAGCTAAAAATTTGATCGTTCCTTAATCACCCCATAATGATTCCTTCCAAATGTTTTCATACTAAAATTCATCCATTTACTATTCTGTCCATATTTTAATTTATAACATCATATAACTTCTAGATTTGAGGTATAAACTCAAAATAATCATATACTTTCTTGATTAAATGATAATTCCTCCTTTTCCCCCCTTTTTTCCCTTATTTTTCTTCCTTATTTGTTGGCTCTAGAGCTGGACGTGAGGGCTGCCTTGGGGAAGAAGAATTTCAGCACTTCAAAACCCATATCGCTTGAACGTGCATTCCCTTTTATAGAGCTGGAATTTCTAGCTGTGGGCCCCACTTTGGAACTAGATTTTTCACATTATTCAATGCACCCTTATCCTCCTAATATTCTGGTTACATATTAGCCATGTAAAATAATTTTTACACATTTTAATAAAACTAAAAATCTGCTCGAGATCTTGACAATCCAAGCTGTCCACTTGGCCACGTTCCATGTAGCTGCTCCTTTGAATGATTTTATGCCTTAGAATTCCACATGATTAATGGCCCATTACTTACCCTAGGTGTTTAGGTATTTTAGATGCATATTTGGGATTTTTAAAAAATCTAAAAACTGTACTTTATCACCCATGAGCGTCCCTTGTGTTGACACACATACATGCCTATTGAAGCTACTCCCTTGGCCATTTAAAACTTTGCATTTAAGATACTGATTTTCCATCGATTTTAGCATTTTTGTTAGTTCATAAAATCCACTTGGAATTGCCTCCCTTTGACACCTCATATATGTCATTAAATAATGCATTTAATCCATGTACTCTAGCCATTAATGCATGATACTCTTGGGTGTAAAAGTCAACTATGCCCACCTTTTTCAATTCAGATATTTTCTCAGCATAATATGCTTAATCCAAAACTTCCAAAATATTGATATCATAATTTCATTCAACCGTTTTAAATTTCAACTCTATTCGATTTTCCTCGCTCAAGTTATAGTCATTTAAAGTTAACAGTTAGATTTGAGCTATGTTCAATAAATCATTAAACCAATTTCATCAAGGATTTTCATAACCCAATAATTCCACAATACCAAGCCCAATATCATCAACTTCCATCTTAAATTTCACTTGATTCCGCCTTACAGACATTAACTTATGAATTTTTTTATGATTTTCTAACATAATTCCATAATTTTCACTTTAATCTCTATTAATTAAATTATGAAAATTAAACTAAATATTCATGCCGCATTAGCATATTTTAATCCTCATTATGCCCCTTTAGTCACCTTGACTCACTTTGGGCTCCGGCAATTAAACTTTTAATCACCATTTTCAATAGAAACCCTAATTCTCAATGTGACGTAATTCATAAAAATCATTAAAAATCCATTTAAATCACATATAAATCAAATACATATGTTCAATGCATACCATTGCATCCTACCTTGGTTGGGGTTTCACAAATTCATTGCTGGGATTTTATTTGGATATTTTCATTTTATATTAATGCATAAAATACCTTAGAAATGTGCTGCATTTGACACTTCAACTTCCATTAAAATCATGCAATTATGCATTGTACTCTAGCATTAATTGTTGGATACTTTTGATGAGCGTTAGTCAACCATGCTCACCTTTTTCACTGCAGGTATTTTTCTAACATTTTAAGCTTAATTTAAGTCATCCAAAATGTGCATCTCATAATTTCATTCAACCGTTTCAAATTTTATCTCAATTCGATTTTCCTAGCCCCGTTATAGCCGTTTAAAGTTAACGATTGAAATTGAAATATGATTAATAAATCATAACACTCATTTCATCAAGAATTTTCATAACCCAATAATTCCATAATACCAAGCCCAACATTATCAACTACCATATCAAATTTCACTTGAATTCGCCTTACAGGCGTTGAGTTATGAATTTTCTAATATTTTTCCACTTAACTTGAAAATCATCACATAAATACTCATAATTCATTTTCAAATAATGGAAAATGATTTTCCTTAATGTATTTGCACATTTAAATCAACAACAATTTACTCTAATCCTATTATCCCATATTAACTCAAAATGATTAATCACATCATTATTGCTAATCCTTAACCCTAATTGCAGTAATTAACAAAATCACATAAACATCCAAAAACTCCATTTAATCATATATAAATCGCATGTACATGTTCAATGCACACATTAATCCTCTTTAAGTTAGGGTTTCACACCTACCAGTTTTGTATTCTCATCTCTCTTAATACTCTTACCTTTCTAATGAACCATTGGGGGCCCCTCCCCCCCCCCCCCCCCCCCCCCTTTGTTTTGCTTTATCCCCTCTAAGAGTTGTCCCAGGCACTTCAAACTCATCCAATACCAGCTGGGTATCCTCCCAGACTATTTGGGAATCCACCAAGCCCTATGGGAAGCTTCTCGGACCCTTTCTGAGAACTCCATTGAGTCTATCTCAACCCTCCATAGGATTCGCCCTCTTATATACTTTGCATAGAAAACATGTGAGACAATTTGGGTGAGGAATGATGGTAAGGTTTCATTGGTAGAGCAAGAGCATGATGTTGTGTGGTTGAAATGGTAGACTTGGGTTGGGTTTTGAAAGCCCCATGGTAAGAGCTTGTGAAAATGGTAACTTTTGTGTATTTTTATTTTAAGAATTAATTGTAATGGAATGTGGGGTGAGATTTTCATGGTGTATTGGTCATCATGGTGTAGGGACCTAGGAGATTATTTACCTATGTTCTTTATTCAGGCATTTTTCTATTAAGGTATTTGGTGTATATTCGGGTGTTATATTTTTATTTGTATGTTCCATATTTATGCATGCTAAATATTATTATTGTGATTATCGGTTATGCATTCATATATGGTACGGATACTTATGGAGGTGATGGCATGCATGGGCAAGAGGCATGTTTGTGTATACATATATGTTACCATGCATTTTGCTTAAAATGGGCCTTATATACATTTAAATGTACTAATACTTTATAGAATCATTTATCCGAATATAAATTATATTTTAGATAGTTTATATGTTAAAAAAATAACTTTAAAACTGTTATTTACATCTAACTATTTTATTATGTTGATTTTGTACCATTTTCTTGTGGGGCCCACACACATTTAATTTTGATGAAAATTGATATGCTAATAAAAATAATTTTAAATACAATGGATAGAGCAGATGTACATTTTATAATCCCCTTAGGGCCACGTTGAGCTAAATGCACCAAAATTTAAGATGCATTTACATGCATCAGATAATTTCTCATGTATAGAGGATGCCGATCTTATGCATCCAAAGCACGGATGACTTCGTCCACATTGCTGGATTGAACGCCGCCATCCAAAATTTTCCAAGGATGAAATTTCAAATACATCCCTACAATGGGGCGAAAACGAAAAACTAGAAAAGCTTTAAAAAAACAAATCTCGACCCGAAGCCCTCCTCCCAAATCGCTCTCCCCCAAATTAGACTCCCATCTTCCACTCTCTCGCTTCTCCTCCCAAATCAAATGAGCTCTTGCATTGTCGCTGCAATTGAATCCTTGCAAACCATCATCGTTTATCTGCTGCCATCGCAGGTAGCTGGTCGTCTTCTACCATCAGTGGTCACAGTAGTTGGGCATTGAGGTGAACCAAGGCGTCAACGCAAAAAAGATAGAAGGCATGACTATAATGGGGAAGCATTCTGAGCATCTCTCCATCACGGTAATCATAAAGGCAGGTGGAGTAGAGAGACTTGGCACCGCTGCTATTATTGCGTGTGTTGCCCGAGGATTTAAATAAAGGAATTTCGGGTAAGTATGTATGATTGCCTAATTGAAACCAAGGTAGGCATTCTTGTCTTCTCTCCTGCGAGTATTGTGAAGACAATGAAGATGATTCAAGGGAGGATGACGCCAGTGGTGGTGAGATCAAGAGCGTCGATGTCATGGTGGTGGTCGGTGGTGGCAATTGCATTGCATGGGTCAATTGATGCACTGCCTCTAGTCAGATTTTTTGGGAAAATTTTCTCTTTCTCTTCCATGCGAGAAAGGAATTAATGGCATGTGAATCCCTATTTTTAAGAACTTTTTTGATATTCGTTAGTGGATGTTGATTTTTGGGTGGTTACAACGGGGTTTTGGCTTTGGAATCATGTGTTAATGGATGATGTGCCATGAATTAGCGGTTTTCATTTTGGGCATTTGTTATCGCTGTTATGCTTTACAAATTCCATTTCCTAAACACAATGTAGAATTTTCATGTTTGGACATCCATCAGTAGAAGATGGTTAGTATATCATTGCCACGAATTGCATGCCGTTGCCATGGCCATGTCAAATCTAGGAGGGAGATGGGAGGGAGTACAAGCGTAAATAGAGTTTGTCTCGACCACGAACCCAACGGTTGATTTATAATATTTGTGTTAGACATTTTGGAAACAATGTTATATAATCCGATTTGAATCAACTCTATTTCAAAATGGGTTGGTTTGGGTTAAATGATTATCAATCCAGCCTGACTCGATTTCATATATTAGTATAAAATATAATAGATTATTAAAAAAATCAAATATTAGAATATAATACATAGGAATTAATTAGACATTATTACTTTGAAATAAAAGTTTCTAGCAATTATATTATTATATAAGTCATACATTAGAAAGTATTCTTATAAAAAGGATTAAGTTTTATTCTTTCATATAAATTTATATTTTAAAATAGATTTAATTAAGAAATTTTGTAAATATTATATATTTATTAACTTAATTTTTAACCCAAATCAAATTGATTTCTATAGAGTTAAAATAGGATTAAATTAATGAGTGAAAAAATATGGTTGGATCGAGATTTTATAGGGAGAGTTAGAGTTGTATTGACCCAAACCCGAATTAACCTAGCCCAATTTACACCCCCGGGAGGGAGAGGGAATTAGGAGGGATTAGGGTTAGGATTTGTTTTTTGTTTTTTGTTTTTTTTTTTAGCTTTTTCTCGTTGTTTATTTTCACCACGTTGCGGAGATGTATTTAAATTTTAATCCTTAGAAAATTTTAGAAAGCACAGATCTACCTAGTTCAATTCGACAATTCACAATTCATGTGCTCAATGTGGACGAAGTTATCCAAATTGTGGTCAAGATGCATACGATCGACCTCCATATATTATATATGTATAAAGCAATTTGTTTATCAGACTGACTAAGTTCATTGGATGTGGGTGTTTAGGAAGGTTTTGAAGCTAGCAATGCTAGTGGTGTCATTTTTGTTTAAGAAGTGACAGTTTGAGTTTGATTTCTTGGTTTGGTTAAGTCCTTGCAGTCATTTCTACATACAAAAGATTTGACAAGTTTGTGGTTTTTGCTATGGAAGGGTGTGACATGGTTAATTGATATTGAGAGTAGGAGTCAGGTGTTTGAGGCTTGACCTCTAGTTTGTTGGATTATTGTGGCATCATTTTCGCCTGTTGTTGAAGACTTTGATCCCTGAAAAAATTTTCTAGTTAAAAAATCTAGGATTGAGTTTGAAGTACCCTTGCTCAAACATTTTCAGTCAGCATGACGACATTGTGACATCATTAGCTTTGCCCACACAAAAGACAAAACAGTCATCCATCAAACAATAGAAGAATCTTTGTTGTAGCTCTAACGACATCTCCAACAGTTCCTGTTAGCCAACTTTGTCAAGAATCTTTGCCAAAACCAGCAGGCCAGTCTTACCAAGAATCCCTGCCAACCCGTCAGGAATCTCTAGCGTAAACATCATTCAAATTGCAGCTCTAGAGCAACACTTAATGGTGGCTGTCTTTCCAAGCCATCATGGATCAATCAAGAATGTCTTTGAACGGCTATAAAAAAGACCCTGGAGAAGGAAGAAGAAATTGAAATATTTTCCAAAGCACATTACCCCTACTATAGAAATTCCTCTCAAGTAATCTCTCTCTCTCTCTCTTAAGACCTGTAATCTCTCTTGCTTTGTAAACCTCTCCAAAATTTCTGGTGTACGATAATCTCAAAGCTTTGCTGAAGAAATAAGTTATTGATTTAGAGCTTGATCTGTTCCTAAACTTGTAAGTTATTTCTAAAGTTGTATTTCAAACTTGTATTATAAAATCTATCTATTCAATTGAATTGTTCTTTGCCTATAAATTTATTTACTATTTTACATGCATATCATCATAATTAGATGACCTTAAATTTACCAAATTTATTTCATAACCTTGAAAATAATGCCAATGATGAACTAGCTTTATGGGGAGTTATTTTAGACTATCTTCCTCTTATTTAAGGACAAGTCCAAACGTATAAACTCATTAAAAAAATTTTAGAAATATTAAGAGAAAGACAAAATCAACACCCGCACTGGTTTAGAGACTATATGATCTCTAACTTAGAAGAGGACAAAAGAAAATTAGAAGAACAATTATCAATATTAGCTACCTAATTTTATGACAATATAATTAAAAGATTTAAAAAAGAATTTACACTTTTGAATTCTAAAAAGGCTGAACTCCAAATCTATTTATACAGCGGACCTCCTTGAAGATTTAATCCTAAGTTATACAAAGAACAGATATGAATACTTTATAAATATCAAGTTATAATTAAAATTCTAGAAAAGTAAATTGAAATTTTTCTTTGTTAATAATGACTAGAAAAATTTATTAGTGAAATAGAGATTTAAGAGCTCTAAGGCAACGAAGAACTCAACTTGAAAATCATTTAAGAAGATTATTATCTCATCAAATCTTTAGTGACCTCTATAACCAATTAAATTTTTTTTCCATAGAATATAGCTTGTAATAAAATAAAAACAAGAACTCTTAGAGTATCTTTTAGGATAATATCAAATTTATCTATAATTATTCTATCATTAATCCTCTTATAATTTTTGCATAACCTGGGATACATTTGGTATTAGAGCCAGGTTGCTAAATTTTGCATGGTGGAAGGAGAATAATGTATCTGGAATCTCTGTGAAAACCCAAGTCACGTTTTCTAAAAAGGCCCTTGCAGGTGTGTAACGTCACGTTAGGCCTTGTGGAGTAATATTGTTGATAGTGATCAGATATGAAAAATATATTATTGTCTAACCATGAACGCATTATTTAGAAACTTTAGCTCTAAATCAAGTAGTAGCTAAAATAATGTATTAAACACAGAAAAAATTAATATTAATAATCTGGAAAAAGACTTAAACGATTAGAAAAAGCTTGATAGCTCAGATAGCTAAATATACAAAAAGGGATCATTTCAAATTTTAACAAACTACACAACTAAAACAATTGAACAAACAATCTCTTTGTTTAACCAACATGAAACTATTTTCCTTTTAAATAGAAGATTAATTGAACAACATAAGCAAAAAAACACAACTTCATACATTTAGAACTTGTTCAAGTAGCTATCAAACCACTAATAAGAGAAAGTTTAGGCACTTCAGTCCTATTATGCAAAAGAGACGGTAGGTTTAATAAATTTCAAGACTCACTATTAGGAATGGTAAAAGCAAGCCTATACAGTGAACCTATTTACTTTGATTGTTACCCAAACTTTGCCATTTCTTTACAAGATCAAAATATTTTAGATGCTTTAACATTAAACCTACAAGGTCATAATTGTAAAATAAAATAAGGATCTTTGCCTATAGCCGTGGTATATATGATCCATTATAAAGCCATGAATATGGATTTTAATATAAGAGTTATTAAACAATCTTTAAAAGGAGAAATGATACTATTATAAACTGATATAAGAAAAACAAACGTAATAGTATCTAAAACCATAAAATGGAATCAAATAACTCTTCCGTCTCATTAAAAACTCTAGATTGAAGTACTATCTCCTTAAATAAAAAAACTTTGAAATTAGAGAAATAAGTAAAAATGAAGAAAAAATTGTGACAATAGATATGAACTTATTTAGGAAAACATCTTCTTTTAACCCTAGAAGATCTGTAGATGAAACTTTAGAAATATCCTTTAAAACAACCCAATCTCGAACTTCATGTTCTTCAATACCTATAAACAAATAGATCAGATATAAAAATGAAAGGAATAAATATTAATCCTCTAATTCCCAAACCAATCTACTCTGCAGCACTAAATGAAGAAATCTCAAGCCAAAGAATGTCGCCTATTAAAACAGATATGGGAGACTTTAACCCAATAATAAATATATTGAAAAAGAATTTGAATTACACAAAGATATACAAACAAAAACTTTTATAAAAACACTTAATAAAGAAAAAAGAAAATAATTTTATAAAAATTATAATAAAAATGACAGAAAGTCTATTCAAGAAGATTATTACGAATTTATGAAAACACATAAAGTTCATATGTTTTTCTTTGAATAGTTTGAAACTTTCTATTATCCTGAAAAACAAACTAATTACTCTAGAACCATAAAACTTATATGGAAAGACTTCATGAAAAAGTAAGTAAAAACCTTAAGTAATCCACCAAAAATCGAAATTGTGATAGAATTTAAAAATAAATAAATAACATGTTCCCCATATAAAGTTAGAATAGACACTGAAATACCTCATAACAGAATCAATATTAAAAAACTTTATGGAAAAAATAATTATACAAATCAATCATTAATCACGATAGGAAAACAACTAGATAAGATTTAAACTACTATAGAAGATAAGATAATGCCACCTATTGCTCTAAAATCAAAAAAGAAACAAACAGAAAAATTACTTTTTATCCTATATAAAATTCCTGAAGCACAATTAAAAGTAATAAGAGAAAATAACGAATTTATGGACAAAATAAATGAAAATTTGAAAGCTCTTGAAAGACCGAAAATTTCAAAAATAGGAAGAATCTTTGAAGAAGGAGAAAGATCAGCAAAAACTCTAAGTGCACCTACTAAATCTATAATATTGTACACGTCTAGAACAGAATCTAAAAAGTCATCAGAAGAAATAATTGAAAATAAATTAGAATTAGAATTAACAAAATAGACTCATGGAGGACACCTTTAAAATCTTATTATCCTAGACATACGCCATCTGATTTATTATTTGAAGAAAGAAACTAATTTACTCAAGCTCAATATAATGCAAATATTATTTGCAAAAGAAATGTAGAAGAAAAAATAAAATTCAAATAGTTAATATACTTCGACAAATGACCATAGTAGCAATAGTTTATAAGACAAAAAATAAGCTTAACAGACCATAACATAGCTCAACTCTTAACAACAGGTTTCACTGAATCCTTAAAAGATTTGTGGGATAACTGTTTAAATCAAATTTAAACAAAATCTACTCTTACAAAAAGGATAACGCTGGAGAACTAATAGTAATTGAAGGCAAACCTACTCAAAATGTTGTCGGCGCTTTAATCCTAGCCATAGCAAGTTTTTACATAGGTCCGAATAATAAACTTAGAGAAAGAGAATAAAAAATACTGCAAACTTTTAGATGTAAGAAAATGAGTAATTTTAGATTTTACAAAGACCAATTTCTGGTAAGAGTAATGCTTAGAATAGACTATAATCAACCTTTTCATGAAAGAAATATTTATCACTAGACTCCCATCTTATTTTGTTAAGAAAATCAGAGATAAAAAAAAAGAAACTATTCCTTATAAAAAATTAACGTATGGAGATATAATATCTGTAGCAAATGATGTAGGATTGACATACTATAACGAACTAAAACAAAAGGAAAATGGAAAATGAGAAATAATTAAAACAAAACAATAGTTAGGAGACTTTTGTGAAGAATTTGGAATGGAAAAAACAGAATGAAATTGTAATGGAAATTGCTCAAGAAAATATTAGAAGGGCAAACCATTTAAGAAATATAAAAAACTATATAGAAAAAACAAAGAGGAAACTTCTAAACCACGATACATGAGCTCCAAAAAGAAGAAAGATAATACGTATAAGTCAAAACCCTTTAAGTACCATAAGAAGAAATTTTTTTCAAAAGAATCACCCACTTGCTAGAAATGTGGAAAAGTAGTTAGCAAATAAATGCATGCTTAAAAAGAAAATTAATGAATTAGAAATAGATCAACTAAATCTAATAGAATCTTTGAAAGAACAATTCGACAAACTAGTACTAAATTCTGACAACTTGAAAAGTAAATGAACTACTGATTTTGATAGCGAAATTAATGAACTACAGTTTGATACTAATAACCCATACGAATTAAACATGATAATCTAATATAAAGAATGATTACTAGACTTTGTAGATTAAATAATCGATCTTGAACAATAAAGAAAATATTTATTAAAAATAAAAAATTTGCTTAAACAAAAAACCCCTGACACTCCTTTTAGAAAAATCTTAGAAAAACCTAAGCTTATATTTAAAAAAATATTAGAACCTCTTAATTAATTAACCTTAACCAATAACATAACAATCTCTGACTTACAAGCAGAGATCAAACAATTAAAAAGAGATTTAAAGGCCTTGAAAGAATCAAACATAATAGAAATAAAAAACTTAAAAGAGAGAATAGAAAAATTAGAATCAATCGAAAAAGAAAGTGATTCAAACTCAGAAAGAAAAAAAGAAGAGGAACTTTTCATCCAACTAATGTCGAGAGTTTTCTATTAAAATTGGTATATAAAAATCATATTCCTAATAAATAAAAAACTAATTCTTGAAGCTATAGCTCTAGTAGATTCAAGAGCAAACTTAAATTGCATACAAGAAGGCTTAATCCAACAAAATATTTTGAAAAAATAAAAGAGAGACTAAGGGGCACAGGTGGAACAAAATTAAAAATTAATTTTAAGCTCACAAATGTAGAAGCAAAACATCAAGATATAACTTTTAAAACAACTTTTTTTACTAATAAAAGATCTTGAAAGATAAATAATTCTAGGAACCCCCTTTCTAGAATTAATCAAACCCTTCACTATAACAGATCAAGGAATAATAATGAACATACTAAGAAAAGAAATAATTTTTAATTTCATACACAAACCTCAACAAAAAGATATTAACTTATTACAAGATAAATCATTAGCCTTAAATCTTATAATCTAAAAACAAAAATACTTGAATTTTCTAAAAGAAGAATTAAAATTTAAAAGAACAGAAGAAAAATTAAGAAATCCTAAAATACAAAAAGAATAATAGATTTTGAAGAAATATTAAAAATGGAAGTATGTGTGGACTCCCAAATGCATTTTAGAAAATGAAACAACATAAAGTAAGTCTTTCATATGAACCAAAATTTGATGAAAATAAAATATCTACAAAAACTAGACCTATCAAATGAACAGAGAAACTCTAGAACATTGCAAACAAGATATAAAGGACCTGATTAATAAAAAACTAATTAGACCATCAAAATCACCATGGTCTTGTGCAACCTTCTTTGTTCAAAAAAAACTCCGAAATAGAAAAAGGAAGTCCAAGACTAGTAATAAACTATAAGCCTCTAAACAAAACCTTAAATCGATCAGATATTCTATTCTAAATTAAAAAGATCTCTTACAAAGGATAATAAATACAATAATCTTTTCAAACTTTGATATGAAATCAGGATTTTGACAAATTTAAATAGAAAAAAAATACAAAACGGCATTCATAGTTCTATTTGAGTAATAGGAATGGAATGTAATGCCTTTGGGATTCAAAAATGCGCCATTGAAATTCCAAAAAATGATGAATACTAAATCTTATGCTGAATTCTCAATAGTATATATAGACGATGTACTAATATTTTAAAAAATAATAGAGCGATATTTCAAACACCTCAATATTTTTCTAAGAATAATCCAAATAAATGAATTAGTAATTTCAAAAATAAAATACTTACTCTTCCAAACAAAAGTTAAATTTTTTAGGATATGAAATCTAGCATGATACTGTTGGTCCCGAGTTGATGGCTAAACCCAAGAGGGGAGGGGTGAATTGGGTTCTTTAAAAAATCTTTGGTAA
>JAXCLR010000081.1:35973858-35999999 GCA_035584095.1 Annona squamosa | reverse complement strand
AAAAAACCCACAAACCCCCACCCCCCCCCCCCCCCCCCCCAATGAACTGGCATTAAGGTAAGCACCAAGAAAGTAGGCTGATACCGAAAAGCCCTCAGTAGCAGAAACACAGCTGATGAGATTTTTAACCAACACAGACTACTACAGAAGGTTTACATCAGAAATTAAAATCATCACATCTGGTGTGCCTGGTTGGTGCCTTTACCAGCAGAATTAACAATCCCAGCAATCCCATATGACCTTATATGCAACCATCATAAATAGAAGCCCGATTTTAAAGTGTGGAGAGTACATGGTCCTTACCCAAAGGAAAAGGATGGAGCACCAGTATGGCCATTCTAACTTTTGAACAGAAGGATCCAATGAACAGGATGCACATTGCAAATAATGCATATAAAAAATATTTGGAGTAAAGAAATAGAGTTTTCAGATGATTGGTTAGAAATATGTTGGACCTGTTAATGGCATCTGTACCAGCAATTACCGACCTTAAATTCACATTGGTGCATGAACAGCCATGCCCCTCTAATAAATGATTGCATGTGGTTGAATGAAATGAATTAAAGGGTTGCTACTGACCTCTGTTACAAAGAAGGCATGAAATCCATATGGAACTCTATCAGGAAGCTCCACAACTGCAACTGGATCAGCAGACATTGTTTTAGCATCAATTACATTGACTTCAGATTTCCTGTAAAACAGAAATAGAAAGGAGTTAAGAAAGAATCATATCCGTAAGTCCATAGGAAGAAGAAAGACCATGGGAAGAATCACATCCAAAAAAGCTTGCTCAAGATCCTTCAATTGGATAGAATGGGATGGGATTTGGATGAGGGACTGCTGTGTAGTGGAAAATGAGAAATCATATTGAAAAAAGGGAAAAGTAGCATTGCAAATGAGAAAAGTAAGGTTGTCATGGATTGGAAATTGAGAATGTTTTTGGGGAATAGAAAATTTCATCCCATTCTCATCCCATCCCATCCAAGAGGGTGATCTTGAACAGGTTTAGGCGTCAGACAGACATTGAGGCGACGTTATGCATGGTAAACAAACACACTTAAACCCTTCTTATTTATTACATCAAAACGATTCCTTATTTCAATTAATCAATGATGGCAAGTATAGTTGTGACATTGAAATAAAAAAGGGAAATTATAATTTCTTCATCTTGCTGCAAAGATTATTGGCCTGGAACAGAGGGGGAAAAAACTGAACAAGACATGATAAGATTAGGATGAGTAATCAATTATAGGTCATTCTTTTCACATTGTCAAATTCAATATTGTATTCAACTACAATCAATCAGGATTTGATGAGGATGCTCTATCATGTACATATTTTCCACAAACAACTGATTTTCTTCAGTCATAGAGCCATTCAACAGTAAATGAACATAATAGGATGAGCGAAATTACAGTTGACCAGAATTAGGCATAGCTTAGATCATATAACATGATTAGCGAACTCAGAGTCAACACAGGCAAAGTTCAGATCATATAGTATGATGAACAAATTGGAAGTTGACCACATTTAGGCCAAGATCAGTCACTGGAAATCTTATGGGGTAAATTATTAGGTAGCAGTAAAAGCAAGCTTAACAGTTCAGGTAAGAAAATTCAAATTGAGCATAAACCACGAAGATAAAATTAAACATTATGGAATTAGAGGAAACTCACATGTTCTAGAAAGAGAGAGGGTATAGAGCAGTTCAATTAATAAGTGTTTGAGGTTTTGATACTAACACTGACAATATTGATAAATTTCACTTTAACAGGTGACTGGTAAATTACTGTATGAGAAACTGATATTTTCATCCATCCAAGTTTTATTGATAGTGACAAAGATTCTCGACAATGTCAAATCAGGAAATTATTTATAATGATAGTTCTTGAATGGCAGAAAAACTCAAGAGACGTGGGGGGTTCATTGTATACATAGGATGATGATGATTGGGATCACTATCATCATCTAAGCAAGCTCAATAGCTCCTATCACTCAATCAAGTGGGCCCCACATGTGCAGATGATGAAGAGTTTGCTGCCAAGTGTAGCTTTTGCAGATAAGTCACCCGTATATGAGTGAGCTACGCATCTACATGAGCTACAGACCCAGTTACCTGCACGAGCTGCTGGAGAATTTATGAAAAATTACCAGTTATGTTTTTATCGGTGGTCATTGCCCTCACTTCTGGCAATGGTTTTCAGATCAGAAACAATTGTAATAGATAATAATGGCATAACAATAGTGGTGCTTTGGTAAGGAAGTAGTAATATTTACCCAGTGTTTTCATCATGCACAAAGAATATCAAGTATCCATCATCCTCTTCTGAAGTGGTGCCTGGTATACGAGGGACGAATATAGCCTCTGAACCAAATCTTCCAGGACCCAACTCAAATATACCCACAATATTTCCTCCAACTTCAAGCTTCGATTTTCTATGCTCTGGTTCAGCATGTAGATCAAACTTGATGATCCCTTTGACCTTTGTAATATTATCAAGTATGGTTCCATATACAAACTGCTGCTGCCTGAATTTGCACCAGACATAAATAACATTAACAAGAACTGATATGATTCCATTTAGTGGATTTGTTGAAATCAAAGAGCCAACGAAAGCACGCCTGTAACAAACTATATCTTTGGAACATTTTTGCACTAATAAGCACCACTATGTGCTAATATTATATATTTCTAAGCTCCTGGAACATAAACCCTTGACCCAACAGAAGCAAGTTGATGCTTATGACCATCAGAGCCACATGAGTTGCTAGAATTAAAAACCATTTTTAGGGGTGTTAGGGAAATGATAAAATTTTTGGATGAAAAGTTTTTGGCGTAGAAGTTTTTGAAATTAGAAAAATGATGTGATAGGATAGGAGTGCTAATGAGGAATAAAGAGTATAAGTTAAAATGGATATGTTAGTTGTTTGGGTAGTTGTGTAGAAATGATTGAAAAATAGGGTAGTTCGTATAAGAACATGTGAAAAAATAATTAAAAAAATGATATACTCATGAAGAGTAAAAAATTCTAGATTGAAAATTTTTTGGTTGAAAAGGTTTATAAAAAAACAAACACACCCTTAGTATCTATTTACCCCAAAGATTATATGGTCAAAAATACAACTCCGTACACAAAGGCTACTAAATGGTGTTTGACCAGTCAACTCATTTTCTTAACATAGTGAGATCTTAATTAATGCTTGTAAGGAGCGCATATTTGAGAAGAGAGGTTGGGCACTCGATAGGCCAAATAAGTGAAGGTTTTATCACATTGAGAAAAATATGACACATACATTGTGTTAGGAGATACTCTCATGTTTTGAAGATCAACATCGAGGGGTGCATCGGGTCCCCCTAAAGCCTATAAGATGCTGCTGTATTGTATTCATTTTGGACAGTATGGACTGTATAATGATTTCCTTTAAAACCCAAAAACTACTAAAAAGTATTCAGAAAATTAAAGAAAATGAGAAACAAAAGAATATATATAGTTATTTTACATTTTGCCTATGTAAAGGATGATGCATCAGCCATTGTCTCCCTAAGTAGCTAACTATATATGGCTGTAATATACAAAACATTCATGAAGATAATAAGCAAGAGGCTAATAGTTTTAAATTGCCAAGGAAAATCATTCTGCATCATAATTGATAAAATATTTAGTTCATAACTGCCCTAGTCTGAAGTATAGAACAAATAAATAAATAAATCCAAAAATTTTGTGAAGATGTATTGATATATTTTATAAGACCGTACGCAATATCATGAAGGCTTGTTGATGAGAATCGAAAGCAAGATTTCAAATATACATATTTTAGGTGTAAAAATCTTTCGAAAAGGCAATAATCTTTAGAAAAATCTACAAAGATTACTGCCTCTTCACAAGATTTTTGCACCCAGAATAGGTATATTTAAAATAAAAAAATATAGCATTCAATAAAAAAAGAAAAAAATAATTATTTTTTTATCAATAATCAAATACACCCAACCATAACCTTATTTGAAAGATCCTAGTTCAATCTTATGCATTATACCTGGTTAGACCAACGTCAATCCAACATTTACCCTAATTTTTGAAAATTCAATCAGGTTGACAATATAGGTAAGAAATGCAAGTTAGGTATAACATGTTTCTGAAAATTGGCTGATACCGATCCAATGCAAGAGTATCACATCCATATTGGCTGGACCTGATATGCGATACAGGGGTAAAACGGGTTGGGATTTAGGGTTTTTAGTGAATCAGTTGTTTGCTGCCTGTGTTAACGATGCAGGCATGCCAGGCCCCTGTCGAACCTAATACACGTGGCTGCCCTCTTTAAGATGCATCTGTTACGTGACTTTACCATTCTTTTTCTCCTGTTCGAAAGTACATGTGGAGCCTTTGAGAGAGAGAATCTACATCCACAAATGTCCCAACGCAGGTACATGCAAGATCAAAAATTCTTTTTTTAATTTTTTACTTACGACGTTATTTTTGAGACAACAAAAACAAGGATTAAAACCCCTAAAATTATTTCTTTTGTAGTTTTTAGGGTGAGTTAAAGGTAGAAGAGGTGGCTACAACCAGATTGCAGGTGTTAGTAGGAAGAGAGAGATTATTTTGGTTAGAATCAATGATCTACATAGATGTAAAAATTTAGGGAAAAACTCAAATCGGTTAGAATCATACGTTTATTCAGTATAAATCGCTAGATCTAGCTACAATTTTGTGAGGGGAAGACGAAATAATGCTAGATAAAGTTTTGTTATTTATGTTTTATTTTTAAATATTTTTAAATATATCTAAAAAATAAAGAATTTCTATTCATTGAACACACAATGTGTATAATTATGGCCTTGGTGTTTTTCCTACTATATGGTTAATTTTTATTGTATTTTTTTACTTTTTTAAATTTACAAAATAAAAAATAATGTTAGCACTTTAAAAATTAATAAATATTATGTTTTTCCAAGATAAAATCTAAAACGTAGGTTTATTGCAAATAAGTATGAAATTGGAATAGATTGGGAAATCAATCATTTCTATTTTATTTTTTATATTTTTTCTATATTTATAAAAATTCTATTCCAAAAATTAAAAATATCTGTTCTCTAGATGAATCAATGTGACAATGTGTGACATAAGACGTCAAGAAAGTGAAATCCTAGAGTGGGTAAGATTATCAAGGCACAAAATGGAAAGGTCTTTATGTAATAAAAGAGCAAGACAAATTCTTAGAATTTTGACTTTTGATCCAGGTAGAATTATGAGAGCTATAATATATCAATGGAAATCTATTTTCAATGCCAGCTTCGTGACAACTCTTATAGATTCTATTTTACTAATTTCATTTTTAATATTTTTAGTAAATTCCAAATTAACTATTTTTACTAAATCACACGTTTTATTATTTTTAAGAAATCAACATTTTATTATTTTTAGTAAAACGTGCACAAGGGGTTGGTTAGGCTTTTGCATAAGTTTTGCATACGTGCGTGTAGCGGTAGCTAGGGCTGGCTTATAAATTCGTGGTTTCTCTTATTTTGCAGATGGTTTTTCATGAATAAGAATTTCTAAGTTTTTTTTCTCCTCGTGATTGAGTTTCTGTGTAGAGACTTGTTTATTAACTTCGAAGTGTTGCTTTGTGTTAGCCTTGTTTCGCGTTTCCCCCATTGCGTCAGTTGGTATCAGAGCAAGCAAGCAATCTTGTCCAATCTCACGGCTAACAAATCCAGTGATGGAGGCAGCAGTTCTTGTGATGAAGATTAGAGAACTAAGACCTCAGGATCTGCAAGGCAAGATCATGGGGTGGCATTGAGAGCTCAAGAGCAACAAATGGATTGCAGATTCCAACGTTTGGAACGATGCTTTGAAAAATTGCAAATTAACGCAAAGATTTGAGCATAGATGCCAACGGAAACTGGAATGACCAGAGGCCACGTACCGAAGATGACCATGTTCGCGAGTAACCTTTCGATAGACATATTCCTACATATAGCCATAGACAAAGTGTCTACGTGGAAGATTTAGATGAAGAAGAAGATTATTTTATAGAACCAATCAGAAAACCTAGATATGGAAAAAGCTATTATGGTGATAGAGACATCCACGAGTTTAGGCTAAAGGTAAATATTTTTCCTTACTTCTATGGGGATCTTGATATTGAAGAATTCATAGATTGGATTGCAGAAATAGATAGGTTTTCTTAATATGTAAATATTTCGGAACAGAAATAAGTGCAACCTGTCACATGCAGACTTAAGGGTTTGGCTTCTGTATGGTGGGACAAATTGCGTTCTAGAAGGGTTCATGAAGGAAAGACAACAATTTGATCATGGTGGGGAATGAAACATTTATGCAAGAATATTTTTTTCCCCTTGATTATGAAGATATTTTGTCATTGCGGTACCAGAGTTACTATGAGAATAATTATAAGGAATCTACTGAAACAAATATATTAACACATGATGCAACCACTCTTATTGATAGATGCAAAGAGGAAAAGGTGACTAAAAAACAAATAGTAATAGATGTGGATGAGGGACAAAAAATTGAAATTCCTAATGTTATTGAATAGTCAAAAGAGGTTTATGATCTAATTGTAAAAGAAGTGTTGACAAAAGAAGAAGAGCAGAAAATTGAAATTTCATTAATTATCAAAGAGTCAAAAGAGGTGCACGATCTAATTGTAAAAGAAGTATTGACAGATAGAGAGCAGAAAGTGGTAGAATACCCTGATATAGTCAAGTCATTGCTAGCAAAGTTCAAGAAATTGAAATCAGACAATTTACCCAATGGGTCACCACTTATGAAGAGAGTCAACAATAAAGCATATATGTGGATTTGCCAGATACAGTGGGAATCTCCAAAACGTTAAATGTGACAGATATTTACCAATTTTATTCTTTGGACAAATTTCTTTACCCAAATACTTCACTAAACTTGACATCGAGTTTTTCTCAAGTGAAGAGGAATGACGTAGGACGTCAAGCAGGTGAAATCCTAGAGTGGGTAGGATTATCAGGACTCAAAGTAGAGGGCTTTACACAATAAAAGAGCAAGACAAATTCATATAATTATGACTTTTGATCCAGGTGGAATTATGAGAACTATAATATGTCAATGGAAGCTATTTTTGAAGTCAGTTTCGTCACAACTCTTATAGATTCTATTTTATTAATTTCTTTTTAACTATTTTTAGTAAAATCTGGATTTACTATGTTAGTAAATCACACATTTTATTAATTTTAGTAAAATATACACAAGCGGGTAGTTAGGGTCTTGCATATGTTTTGCATATGTGCATATAGTGGTACCTAAGGTTTGCTTATAAATTCGTGGTTTCTCTTATTTTGTAGACAGTTTTTCATGAAAAAGACTTACTAAGTTTTCTCTTTTCCATGTGATTGATTTTCCATGTGGAGACTTGTTTATCAACTTCGAGATGTAGCTATGCTGGCCTTGTTTCACATTTACCTCGCTGAGTTAATGTGCAATCAATAATGATTAGTCAATTTTAGTCTTGTTTTTGGTCCTTTTTTGATGTCATTTTCGAATTTTAAAAAAAATTTCACATTCAATTAGTAGAAGTTTAAAGTTGATGCATGTTAAATCGTTTATTGAGTTTTGATTCAATGTACCCTAACGCATTAAAATTTTAATGTGCCTATCAAAATCCACCGTCCAGATGTGCGCATCTTATCCAGACCATCCGCTCAAACTATCAGACTTTAATTCTTTAAGTTCACTGGAAATTTTACTGATGTGCCGCCTTTCCATTCCAAAATAACAAAATACACAGCCAGAAAGAGATTTCACCAAAAATCCCATCGACGTACCCTATCCAAGGGAAAAATCACCATCAGCAACAGAGGAAGAACGGCTTCTGTACAATCTACCTCTAAGCCCAGTGGCCCACTCAATCACCTTCCCCAACATGATTTTCATGGCTGAAGTTGATCTCAATAAGGCAAACGACCAAGGTGACAGCCCAACCGGCTAAAAGGCAACCGTAGAAGATGATGAGCAACGTGAGGCACCACTTCTGAATGGTGAGGCCCCAGAGTCTGGTGGGAGAGTGGGGGCAGGACTAGGCCAAGAAACAGGGCGATGCTGAGGACGACAATGGTGGCTCCCTGGATGACAATACGAAAAGTGAACAGTTGCTTCCCGTACTTGTCTTCCTTCTTATCATCAGAGGTTGCCTCATGCCAAGGCAGAACAGATGGAACTTGAATGAATAGAAGCTTCTCGTTGCCAATTTGTATGTGGTGCTGCAAATCTGCCGTTGATGAAGATGGGTGTCAGCAATTGGGTTTGTTGCTGATACTGATTGGAAGAGATGAAGCATCGATAGATCTAGCCAGAATTAGTGGCTGCAATTGCCGGATTTGAGAGGATACGAATTTTGGGAATTTTCAAATTTTGCCAATACCATGGGAGGCCAGAATCAGTGCTTATGAATTTTCACTGTAAGGAAGTTGCTCCCAGTACATGTTAGAAAAATTAGGAGCAGACAGTTGTAAATCAAATAAAGCTGCAGACCGACTAGATTCCATGGCTACTGCATTGATAGAGGATTGCCCCCGCTGCTAATCGCGGAAGTGTAGGGAGAACTTCACTGAGAGGGAAACACTGATCCATTGCAATCTCTTTTTTCAAGATTTTCTTTTCTTTTATTTGAATAGTAAGAAAAAGTTTAGATATCGTAGCTAGGTTGATCCATAAATTTCCTTCATTTGGAATGGACAAACTGGATACGCAACTGGACAACTGGATAGCAGATGTAGGAGGGTGCATCGAATTGGGACATTTATTTATTTTGTTGCAACTCCAGTTCACAGCTAGTATGATTATATGTCTAACATAAATTGTTACAATAATTGTTTTTAAGATTGTTTTGTGATTGCCTATTTGGTGCTTGATGCTCAATCACTAATTGGAATTTGAGATGTCTAAGAATGGTAGTGAAAATAATATAGATATAGGATGGCAATATGGAGAAAAGATAACAAATAACAGAAAACAAATAAGATGTAAATTTTGTACAAGAGGACTAAGTGGTGGAATAACAAGGTTAAAGCAACAGTTGGCGCATAAAAAAGGGAAATGTAGCTCCATGCCCTTAGGTGCCTAGAGAAGTGAGGGATTTTGATGCAAGCTAACTTAGAAAACATAAAGGGTAGGAAGGCAACAAAAGAAAAGGAAAAAAGAGCTACTTTGGATGCATATAGGATGAAGTATTTGAAACACTTAATCCTAAAGATGATGATGACAACAACGATGATGATAACATCAAGATGAGGGCAATTACAATAGAAAGAACTACCCAAGAAGAAGAATATCAAAGATAATTATTTGCAAGATCTCAATTACTTTGTGAATTTGGGGGAAGTAATGGAGGCAACAGAGGTAAATCTAGTAGTGGTCAAAGTGGTAAAGGATTGTTTAGAAGCTTGAGTCGTGCCTTTAGTGGAATAAAACAAAATAGCAGATTCAGAGCAACAAGCTTCATTAATGTTGATAGGGATGTTGAGGAAGTACAAATTCTTGAGCCACCAGACTTGCTAGGGACAAAAAACTACTTAGAAAAGTGGAATGAAGCAAAAGGAGTTCAAGCACATAGAGAATACATCAATTGCTAATAATTTAGGGAAAGCAGAAGCAAAGTAGTTCTTACATAATAGCATGGCCCCACATGCGGCAAATTCACCATTTTCCAGATATTTATTGTTGTTACAGATGAAGCTTCAAGTGGTGTGAGAGTACCCTTGTTTTATGAGATCGATGGTAAATATTTAGAAACGGGACATGAAGAAGTTAAGAAATACATTGTGAAACCTATGTTATTTGAAATTGAGTGAATGCGAGGTATACTGAAAACTTGTACAATGTGTATATTATTACTGTAAAGTTATAGAAAATTGTGCATGTTTACAAAAAGACTAATTATAGAAAAATGTGTATGTTCATCAAAAATTGCAATTTTAAAAAAGTGAGATTAAATTTTTTTTTTTAAAAAAAAAGATTGATTGGTGAATTTGAAAAGAGTAAAGACAAAGGAGGATTTAATGGGAGTTAACAAAGCTTACATTTAAGATTTATAAGAAAACTGGAGGGTAATTTATGATTTCATAAAGATTAGATATGAAAGTGAATTTTTATAAATTTTTCAGTAAGGAATTTCAAATTCTGAATTTTATCAATTGAAACTGTTTAAATTCACGAACTTTATAGAAAAATAAAAATAAATAGGAAAATTTAGGCCAATTAGGGGGTCCTAACTAAGGACTTATATTCATCTATGTTATTTTCATTATATCTTAAAATGTATAACTCAGATCGACAAGAGAATTTAATAGGAAGTATTAAATTATGTGCTCTTTAATCTAGATAGATTAGATTATGAAAAATAATTAATTAAAGTACTCAAAAAAAGTGCATCAGAAAAGGAGCCTAGAAGTCAAATCCATGCAAGCTTCCAGGTACAGAAACCCCTGATCATAAATTTTAATTTTTTGTTAATTGTTCATTCAATTAATATCTTGGTATATTTAAGGCCGTTTGAGATGAAATTTTATGGGCAAACCTATTTTAACATACCCTACATAATGAATGGACTAAATCATGAAAATTATGTTTTAAAATTTTTTTAAACTAAAACTACATGAGATTTCATGAATTAAATTTTAAATGTCAATATCTTAAACCATACAAATTATTTTGATAAGAAAATTGAGATTGATGGATAAATTTATATGCTCAATAATATGGATGGATTGGATTATGAAAAATGATTAACATATTTACATAATTTCAAATTTTGCGTTGAACAACGTTTATGAATTCCATCAAGGTACGTCCCTATCCCTTGGAACATGCATATGTATCATTTCTACTGTATGTTTTGTATTTTATTAATTGAAATTATTATATACACACAACTCCATTTCATATAAAATTTCATGAGTAAGCCTAAATTAATGTACCCTACTTGATGAACGGAATAGATTATACAAACATAAGTATAAATGAGTAGTAGAAAAATTAAAATTTCAATGAATTGCATTAGTTAATTTCAAATGCTTATATCTTAACCAATTTGGATCATTTTGATATGAAATTTGATATGAACGGCTAATTTTGTACACTTTAAAACATAGATGGAATAGATTATAAATAATCTCTTTACAAAAAAAAAATTAAACAAAATTTCATTCACTAATAATTTAGATACTAGCTACGCTTTCGTGTATATGAAATAATTATTTTTAAAGGGAAGTGAAGGTTGGTCTTAATAGGCACCATTTTATCCATTGAATCATACTTTCCCAGCTATGAAATAATGTGGCAGTAGAAAAAAATATATTAAAAAAAATTTAAAGTAAAAATGCTGGCAGCATTTAAAGATAAAACGATGCATGGGACGACAGTTACAACCGTGATTTGTCCACTTGTGATTTGTGGACGTGAGTTTGGCCAAAAAAAAAAAAAGAAAAAAGAAAAGAAATTCTCTTAAATGGCTGAGGTATAAAGAGTGCAGCTGTGTGAAATATTAAAGAACGAAAAGGCAGAAGGACGAGCTGGGAAGAGAAACCTTTGGACGGCTAACAGGTTACAGAATTTTTTTCATTTTACCTTATTTTACTTTTTTCATAGTTAACGTTAAATGAACAAAGGAGAAGCTTGGAATGACCAGCAGGTTTAAACGCTTTTTTTTTTCTCTCTCTCTCTCTCTTTTTCTTCCTTTTCTTCCTTCATGTATGGATTCATGTCCACTACTATATAAGCTCTAAGATTTTTATGTTATATCAGGCATGCTCCCAATAACGTCCAAACCACATCCTGTAATTTTGTTGATTTGAATGCTTTTAATATAATTACTGCTATTAACAAAAAAAAAAAAAAGAGAAAGGGATGAGCATAGACGTCCAACCATATCTGAATTGAAGAGGATAAAACAACCTCTAGGTATATTATATGCATCCAAATAAGATGATATTTAGATTTTATTTTTTTTTTTATCTACCTAGCTCAAAATCCAAAATAGGAATGGGTGCTAAGAAGAAAATTTTCCCCATTTCTTCCGTCTGCTATGCATGGCTTTACATTTAGATAAGTACAGAAACATTATGTTAATTGCATTATTTTTTTTTTATCTATATAGATAGCTGCGGCTTTTATTGATCGTCCATACTACGTATATTTCTTAATTAACGTGGCTAGACTGCACATGTTGACACTACTGAATAATATATTCAAACAGAAAATTAAATTTATATATATATTGGGACCATATTACGTTAATAATATGATTGAATAAAATGAAATATATCGTTTCCTTAACATCCAAAATTGACCAACATGGATGGCCACTATTTACGCCCAAAACAGAGTTATGTTTTTTTTATCTTATTTTATTTTTATGATGATTAATAGCAATTTTGTAGGCTATATACGGTCCACACTTAGACCGAATTATGGGTGATTCATGGGAGTTGTGAAAATTACAAACGAAAAAATATTTAACTGTTAAATGAATAAAATAAAAATGAAAATTTCTGTTTTCCACCATTATTACCTGTGTGAATAATATGATTCGAGTTGAAATCATACCACATTAATAGTATATATGGTGTAATAAAGAAATAGGCATGCAAGTATTAAAATATAATGCAAATATATAAGGAAACCCTTTTCATTTGTTTAGGAAAAGGAAAAGAAAAAGTTGAGACGGCAAGCTAATATCTTAAGGTAAGTAAGTAACGTCTTGCAATGATTTATTTTCAAAATGATTGAATGACTTGCAATTCATTTCTTGTTAGCATTTTTCAATATTATTTAAGGATGGTCATCCCATAAGATGGTTTGAAAAAAGTATTTATTAAATTGTTTTATAAATGATTATATCATTTTTTTCAATTTGAAAAGAGAGCAAAATGATGAATATGATTATTTTTTTGAAACTATGCTAATATGTATATGATGCATAGTGCATAAAGGTATAGGTTCATTTTAGAGGTGTAAGCAAACCAAAGTCCTTTCTAATGTGACCGAGTCGCTGATATAAGCTCAAAGGTTAGTGGCGCCCTCCTAAAATAGGGAGTAGACGAATTGATGATCACCTAGCTAGCGTACCATCTAATGAAGGTTTAAGGCATGAATGTGAAGTGTGTATTTGCATGTGCATTATTTATGAAATGCCAAACTTTGGAATGAAAATACTTGCTTACTAAGTCTAGTACGCATGTTTTGTTTTTCCCAACTTCAGACAGGTATAGAAAGTTCAAGAAAAAAAAAGTCTCAATTTAGAGACTCTTAAGGTTTTAGTATTCTCATATACTTGGATGAATGGAAACATTGTGAGGATGCAATATTATTAAGTTTCGAAGACTGATGGTGTAAATAAATTTTAATGATTTGTAAATATTATGTGATTTTAATTACCAGTGAATGGTTGCTTGTAAATTGAAATGAGATTGAATTGAAAACCCTGCCGCGTGAACAAAGCTGCAATCCTGCTCACAATTAACTAACTAAACGATTCTGAAGTAAGGTTTAGGCACCTCAGGTTCAGGGCACCACATACATATAGGGTTTTAAGAACATTTGAGCTGCTCGAGAGTGCATTATTATGTGTGGTGGATGGATTGGCTCAACCATTTTGAGTATTATTAATTTCATGGTTTATTGCCACTTAAGCACTATTTTTATCAAAGTTGTTGATGCGATTGGAATAGTGAAGACAGCAGATTATATTTTTTCAACATGATGGATAAGATAGTTAATAAAATTGATGAAAGTAATGTTGCATAATAGTTATAGTTAATGAAACATCTTGTAAGGCAAATGGAAGGATGCTTATGATGAAGAGACTATATTTATTTTGATCTCCATGTACAGCTCATTGCTAGATCTTATTCTTGAAGATATTGGGCGAAAGAAGAATGTTGCCAATGCTATAGATAAGGCAGGACTTGTAACTTTATTCATCTACAATCATAATTGGGTCATTGCTTTGATGAAGAAGTTATCGTTGGCCATAAACTGTTTAGGCCAAGAGCAACTCACTTTGCCACAAATTCATTCACTTAGAGAGCTTATATACACATAGGGAGGCTCTTAATGAAATGATTTCAAATAGAAAATGAGTTGAACCAAAATATGGAAAGTTTACAACAAATGTGTCCAACTGTAAGAAATAATTCATGTTGAGGAAGGGTCAACGACATAAGGAAGATAATGGATCCATTAAGAGAAGTTGTAAGACTTGTTGAAAGTGATGACCGCCTTACAAAGCAAAGAATAGGGTGAAGCTTTCCGATCAAAGCAATTATAAGAAACACAAAGAATACCAGAAAATTGATCCACAATGGAATAATCAACTTCATCATAATTTGCACGTCAAGTAATCACTTCTAAAAGTTATTCAAATCTTAAAACTCAACTTCTATATTATTCAAGTGTTAAATTCTAAATCTGAACTAAATCACTTATGGAATGGTGGATCTTTTATTTATATTTTTTTAATCCACAATATAGATATGTAGACACTTACATAGAAGCAGAAGAGATAAGGATTGGATTAAAAAATATCATCAAGATATTCAAACCAGACATGGATAGTCAAATTAATGCAATTAATAAAGTTGTAGACAATATTGAGATGCATTTCTTTTCCTGACCGTATAATATTTATGCTTAATTTTAAATTTTCACTTATATATCCAAACTTATGAACTTGGTATCGATAGTTTCAGAAATATAGTTGCAAGGGCAACTTTCGCAGGTAGAAAGCCAGTAAACATTTCAGTTTTTTATTGTTTTTTCCTTGAAACATATTAATTTTAGCTTATCATTTATATAATAACATATAATGTCAATTTATGTGGCTGAATGGTGGACGAATTATGCAGTTGTGCCCCACATCACAAAAAATCTGTTGTAAAGATTTTGAGTCAAACAACTTCGTCAAGATAGGAGAGGAATTGGAGCACCTTTGCACTTGTTCATACAAAATAAAGGAATAAAATGTCATAGGAGAAGGCAAAAGACGAATGCATTCATTCATTATAATGTGAGACTCCAACTTAGAAACATGTAAAGGGCAAGAAAGTAAGGAGCTTAAGGGGAATATTGTCCAATTAATTTGGACTATATATTCGCAGAAGATGATCCACTACTTCCATGGTTGGAGAATAGCGAAAAGGAGAGTGATAATCTAAATATCGATGATGAAAACTACTCAAATATTGCTAGAAAAACAACAAAGCTTGTCAAGAGCCAATAATTGAAATTGGTGAGGACAGTAGCACAACCCATACTAATACTAGAGATGATGATGGTGGTGACAACGACGATCATGGAGGAAGTAGTAGACAAGGAATTGGGGATGGGGGCGGGGGTGGGGTGGGCTATTAGATGATGTACTTACCGGATTTCCATATCATTATTTTGTGCTAAGCGCAATTCCGCGTTGACATACAACTTATGATCGTGGAAAGAGTCCTATTCTACAATAAGAAGATAAGACTAATGAAGAATAAAATGAAGAGGATGAAGAGATACTAATAATGAGCTCTATGGAAAGACAATCCTCACAACCTACTGGCAGTCCAAAGGTATATACACAACCATTGTACTCACAATATCCACCACAACCATTGATGTATGAAAGTATGTAGTTTAAATTTTATATTGTTCTAAATTCTAATGCTCATTCAAGTCTTTTCTTGTAGATTTAACATATCATTTCTTTATTTTTGAAGTTGATATATGATATATTCATTACACAATTGCATCAAATGGCCATATTGACAAATCTGCTACTCAAAAAATAGACCAATACACCATTTTCATACCCAAATCCTAAAATAATGATGAGAAGTGATCTTGTTAGCCTGGGCTAAGCAAATGTCTCGCTTAACCCACCTTAAAAAATCCATTTTCAACACCTTTTTCTACTTTGCCCTTCATACATTTGTTTATCTAAGCATGCTTAACATATAAACCAAGTTTTACCATTTTTGGATATGTGTATATATTTTTTTGAGATTTTAAGAAATTGGGGGCATTTTAAATACCTACATACTTAACATATAAACCAAGTTTTACCATTTTTTGATATTTGTATATATATTTTTTTGAGATTTTAAGAAATTGGGGGTATTTTAAATACTAACATATATAGATGTTTTAAAATCTCAAAAAACTATATAGGCATATCCAAAAATGGTAAAGTTTGGTTTAGATATTAAATACACTCAGATAAACAAGTGCATGAAGACAAAAGTAGAAAAAAATGTTCTATAAATGGGTTTTTATTAAGTGGGCAAAGCGAGATATTTGCTTAGCTCGAGCTAAAAAAATCATTCCTCAATAACAATATATTCTTGCATTCCCCAATTGTCTTAATTTATTGGATATTTTTAGACTCAGGGTATGTTTAGTTAGGATTAAAACTTTTCAACTAAAATTTTTCAATCTAAAACTTTTTACTCCTTAAATATTTGTTTAATCATTTTTCACATCTTTATATACAACTACCTTGTTTTCAATCATTTTTACATGACTACTAATACAACTACTTCACATCATTACCTTTATCACATCACATCATTTTCTCTAATTTCAAAAAAATTTTCCACCAAAAATTTTTCTTCTAAAACTTTATCACTTTTCAAGCACAACCTTAAAAAAATTCTCCTTAGTACAATCCAAAATGTTTAGATGCATACCATATAGGTTTTCGAGTGGCCGGATACGCCATCTGATACTAATATCCAAAACCATATGTATAAAGGATTTAATATCTTCTACACTAGTAACAAACTAAAGTTTACTAATAAATCAAATTGAAACATCATTAGTATAAGTTGGCATGGTTGAGATTGAGAATTTCGTCTTTAGATGTAGGGCAACCTTTTTTAACATTATATGTGGGGGTGAAACTCGAGCTCAGTTGAGCCTGAACCCAACACACCAAACTTAATAAAAAGTATTATGTAGGATTATTCTGTAAAGCCTAAACATAAGGAACCCAAACCCAATCTCCTTAGGAACCCAAACCCAATTTCCCTATTTATATTTAAAAAAGACATGCTAGAAGAAAAGCTTATAAATTAGATTGCCCCTAAAACTCAAGGATGAGTTTCTTTCATGTTAAGGAAAAAAGGTGTAAGAATACATTCTGAGCAATCGTTTAAAGTTGAAAGCATTTCTTGGCTTAATTTCTATATAATTGGAATTTTAGACATTTAATTATTTAACTTGGGGTTTGACAAACGTCAAGGGATCAAAACATAATTAAATGAGAAGGTTTGGATCATTATTTTTATTATTTTTCTTAGAATTTTAATTTATTTGTCATCAACAAAAGAATTTTAATTTATTTGCACTTAAAGTCTTATTTTGCATATCAACTCATAGAAATAACATGTGCTATTCGAGAACAGACCTTAGGGGCTGTTCAGTTGGTCCCCTATAGTTTCCTACTTCAGAAATTTTCGATCTTTTAAAATTTTTCTTATTTCCTATACAACTTCATAAATCTCATCACATAAGATTCTAATTTTCTCTCATCATTACCTATATTTTCCTTCTTTCAATAATTGTCTTCACATGTATCTACCACAACAACCTCAAAACCCCTTTAGCAATTCACTACTGAATACAAACGGTCCTTTCTGCAAAATTCTCATTTCTCCTTCTCAGGTTCTTCCTTCCTCCTTTTCTACGCCTAAATTCTTCTCCTTTTTCCCCTTGAGAGATTATTTCTTTCTTCCAAGGTCTATATTTTCATTCTTTAGCAAGGTATATTAGTACTAGAGCTTCATACCCACACAACCAAATTAACAGTCCATTTAGAGTATGACTCCCTAAATTCTCTATCACTGTCCACGGACACATAAAATAGGAGCATAGTTGTAAACCCATTGCTCATCGAAAAGACTAAACTATGACAAATGAATTTAGTTGACCTTCATCCATCCAGCTTCTTTCAAACCATCACCACAAGGAATGAGTGTGCTCTCACAACATTCCCTGAATTCAGTTTCTAATTCATAAGATGTTAAACAAAATATATAAGTTAGTAAGCGAAAACAAACCTTCCAGTATAATGTTCATTAATTCGAGGAAAATCTACAGCAGACACCGACAGCTGTCTTTGCAAAGCATCACCAGTTTTCATATTGAATCTCATTTCATACCTGTCATGGGAAAAGAAAATTTAGATAAATAATAAATCAGGTTTTCTGGGGAAAAGTGATAATTTGGTAACAGTCAGAATTGCATACAATTCATTTTTGAAATTTTCAAGCTTCTCTTTCACTGCTCCACTGACCATGTCCAAATCAGGATTCTCAAGGCGACATGTGATCAAAACAATTTCATCACCCTCCTCCCACGCATTAGCTAGAAAAAAGAAAAACAACCTCAAGTAATAAAAATACGGGCAATTGACTTAAGTATTTTCCTATCTTAGGGGGGGCAAACAGCAAAATAGTTGACAATTGGTCAATGTACATAATACATCTCATAATCTATTTCCTTCCTAGTTGCGAAAGACATACTACTAGAAAAACCTTAATGATTTAGGTTGACTGACTTCAAATAGAGAGGGACAGAATTGATGGTGAATTCGAAGTAAGCTGTAGTTTTGAATGATATTTTAATTAAAGACAGTACATAGTCAATTTGTCATCCCAACAATGATGAGATTAACAGGAAACTTAGGATAAGGCTCAGTTTCCATGCTATTTCAATTAATCACAGCAAGGAGTCATTTTGTTATCCAAAAGACTCCAACATAAGATCTAAACCAGAATCTGTTTCCCCCAACAACGGTTTTTTCCAATAATTGCTGTTGAGTAAAATTTATCAAATAGTTGATTGTGAATAAGGCGAGAAATGAAATAAATAGAAGAACGAAACAACAAAGAAACAAACAAACAAAACTAATCAACATCAAATGATGGAAATATGTAACCCTGGGCTGAAATAACTAAGGGACTACAGAAAGAAGGTATGGGCCTTCTACTCTTTCCTTACTAAGACATTTGCCAGCCACTAGTCATCAGTCAATCAAACTACCATACCATAATCATACACATTTTCTCAGGAAAAAAAAAAAAGGCCACATCTATTTTGTATTCATCTACAATTTAGCTGACTGATATCATTTCTCCTATGCCCATGGTACAGATTACAGCTATATTCTTCAGTAAAAACACAGAGTCTGAAACTCAATAGAAGATTGGAAATCTGTTGGGCTCCTGCAGAAGGCAATTGACTATCTATCTGGGACTTCCAGCCTAGATGAGGAGGAACAAATCTGCTGTCTTCCAACAGATCAAGGATAGAGTGTGGAGGAAGATTCAATGGAAGAATATTCCAATTTCGAGTGGAGGAAAAGAGGTTCTGATCAAGGCCATTGCACAGGCTATCCCAAGGAATGCAATGAATTTATTTCTCCTCACACAGAGCCTTTGTGAGGACTTCAACTTGAAGGTTAGTAAAAGCTGGTGGGGGGAGAAGGACAAGAAGAGGAGGATCAGCTAGATGTCATGGAAAAGAATGTGTAGGGGGGTGGGCAAGGGCTTCAGGGAATTTGTTTCTTTCAGACTTGCAAGGTCACTTATTGATACAGGCTCATCATGCTACAAGGTTTTGAAGGCTAGATATTACCAAAAAAATCACTTTTAGAGCTGCACAATCCCAATGAGATGCTCATATACTTGGAGTGTATAATTGCCTTTTCTAGATCTCTCCTCCAATTGGGTTGTAAATGGCAAATCAAATGTGGTCAACAGGTGAGGTTCCTCAAAGACAAATGAGCAGGAGAATAATAACTACAGGTGGAAGGACCCCTTCCCATGTAGCTAAATGAGAGGATGCTGATGTATGATTTTTTCCACCCACAGTCACAAAATTGGATTGAGGAGAGGATCAAATTTGAAACATCCCTTTGGCCAGATATGCGGAAGAAGACAGTTTGTTTTGGGATCCAGAAGCAGACAGAAACTGTAAGGTTAAATCAGCATATAGAATGGTGCACAGGGGAAGGCTTTGTGAGAGGGGCTTGGCCGAAGAATTGGGTGAGTCTGGAAGTCCAAGCTTCCAAAAAAGATTTAGATGTTCGGATGGTGGTTGATTTCAAACTCCCTTCCAACAAGGATCAATCTAATCAGGAGAAGCATCCCAATCAGCCCTTATGCTCCTTTCGCAACTTGGAAGCAGAAGCAAACATGCATATCTTCTCGAGGTGCAAGCACATAAGCCATGTATTCCAGGTGCATCACTTTGATTGTATATTTTCTGGCAGGGTATGCGGAAGTGTGGATATCTTAAATCTCCTTTCAAAGGATAAAAACTGCTACCCCTACATGCTTTTTGTCACCATTCGCTGGTGGATATGGTTCATGCGTAACAAGCTGGTGGTGGTAGGGATTCGCCTCTCTCCAATGTTGATAAATCTGTTCTGTGGTGTACCTTCGTCAATATTTTTCAGCAGACTTCATCACCAACAGGGACTTTAACATCAATGCCAGTCAAGCAAGATGGAAGAGTCCGACCACAAGGAGGGTGAAGCTGAATGTCGACGCAGGATGCATGTTAAATGATCTCATCATGGGTTTTGGAGTTGTGTTGAGGGACTCCAATGGAAGCTTCCTTGTCGTGAAATGTTGGAAGAAGTAGGGAATGGTTCAGCTCTTGTGGATGCAAAAATATGCACTTCCAAATGTGATCAGTTGACAACAGGATTTGGGGTTCAAAGCTGTTGAGATTGAGAGTGACTCCGTGGTTCATGTCAATTGGTTGAATGGCAATGGATGTACAATGTCCAGCCTCGGATTTCTTGTTGATGACATTAAAAGCCTGGAGTCCTGTTTCGAGATAATTGTTTATAACCATGTATTTAGGAGTGGGAACAGGGTGTGACATTTTCTAACTATTTATGCAATGTTAATCTAGGGGAAAGGTGTCAGTCGTGGGGGAGCCACCAAGTTGTTTGGCAGAATGCCTTCACAATGATTCTTTATTTTTTATTGGATAATCGGCTGCTATCCCTCCTGTGTTCCTCTATCTTTAGCAGGATAATCAGGGGGGACAGAAGCCTGATTTGCCTTTTTTCAAAAAAAGAAAAAAAAAAAGATTATATTAACTACCTATCTAAGCAAACCCCTTACACTCAAACAAGAAAGATTTCTAGAGAGCCACCAAGTTGATCTCTCAACAGTCACTAAGCTTGTGCGAATAGAGTCGAATAGAGTGTAGCATCAATCATAATATTCGTTACCAATATTGTTAGCGGAAAATAAATCAAAAAAAAAAAAAAGCTCACCATTATGGAAAATAAAGCAATTCGGGAGTTCAAACCATCTGATTTGAAGCTCATCTTTTGCATATCGTGGAAGAACGCCAAAGCGAGCTTTCTTTGTTGGATCAAATGAGAAGATTAGTTTACCACCTTTAACCATTTCCTGAAATTAGTTAAAAAAGCATAAGGAAGAATTCTGATATACAAATTCCTCCATGGCAGCGTTTCAGCAATGATGAGATTGAAAGAAAAGACAATTAAACTTTTTTCAGATAATGCTCGTAGCTTCATTTTATAGAGGATGTTAAGTGTTTAGTATACTTTATATAATAAACTATTAGTTAAATTTGTTTGTAATTTATATAGTAAATTATTGTATAGGATGAAATTTTCTATTGTAAAAAAAAATTCAACAAATTCCAACACAATCTCTCATTTTTCAATACATAACAACCATATTTTTCTCATTCCTAATACTACTTTCTCCATTCCCAGTACAATTTTTCATTTTCCAATATACAACAACAACTTCTCATCTAATCACCTCATCAAAACGTCACCCCATCCCATCCAAATGGATGACCCTGAACAGGCCCTGTCTTTACAGCTGTTTTATGTTTCTACAAATAGAGTAAGGGTTGTGCTGGCTTCAATTTGAGTCGATCTGAGCTGATTTACACTCCTATCTCATACTAGGTGGTAATTGGTAAAAACACAGCAACGTACATCATAGGGGAATTTTTTAAAATAATTATGGATATTTAATATTTTGAACAAAAATGATCTAATGCATGAAATTTCAGTATAGAAATCCCATCATCATCTGATGACATAAGTTAATTTTCAAAATAAAATAACTTAGTTGTAGTACCTTTGGTCGGAAATATAGAGGTAGATCCATGAAGATTGCATAGTTTTCAGTTATGGCAAAATCATGCATCATAACAGGTTCTGAAATTGTTATTGGAACAGGATCAAGCATAACACCTTCCTTTGTAACTACTCGATACGTAACATACGGTGGATCATGTGAATAACCAAAGGTGAATAACTCATCTGCAAGAAAAGTTAGAATGAGTAAAAACAGGCATCCTTATTGAAGCATTCAAGGAAAAAAGACATTGTTTCCTCAAACAGGGTTTACCAGTGTGAGGATCAACTTTTGGGTGGGCAGTGAATGAATGAGTCAATCTTTTGTCATAATCCAGCATTCCTAGCGTTTGCAGGTCACCATCTTCCAGAACTTTCAGGACATCTGCAAAATGCAAATGATTAGATTAACAACTGCTCTCCATTATAATTTAGGATTAAATGTTTAGCAAGTTCTGTACATTGGCATCTTACTAAAGCAGTGAATTGCAGCTATATTCTGAAAAGTGCCACTATGGTGAACTTCCTTAGGTTAATATTGTTGGGTTTTCTCAGTATAAAAATTATAAATTTTTATAACATCAAAATAGAAGAGTGGTTAAGTGGTAACCATTAACGCATTTAAATGATTGGGTTTGGGGATTGATTCTTCTCATGGTTTCATCATTTCATTTTTTTGACCGTGACAATGAACAGTTGCAAGGTTTGATAGAACGACAATACTCGAATGGATGTCTGAAACTGCAGCAGTGTTTAAAATTCCAATTGGCAACAATCAACTTGAAATGCAGATTAAATTGAAATGGTTTCTGAATGGTTAGTTGCGTCATCTAAGACATCGCCCTTCAACAGTTATAAATAGAAGAATTAAGTCAGCAGATTACATTTCACTCCTCCACCCATCTCGTCTCCTTCATGACACTCTTCTCCATTGCTTTGCTTCAGACATTCAGTTGTCTCCCTTCAAATACTCCTGGTAATGTCTTGATTCAGATAGAGTTTATGTCCTGATTAGACATTACTAGTCGAAATTATTATTTTGCAAGTCCATCATATAGTTTTGAAATTTCTCTCCATTCAACTACGCAGTTTTTGCTATCATGTATTCGTGTGCCTAAAAGATGAATTGCTTCTTGTTCTAGTTCAGGTTCCATTTTTTTTTTTTTTTTTATCCCGAGGCAACTACAAAATTACCATTAGCAGCAAATAGGATAGAAAAATTGGCTCAAGGAAAATGACATTGTAACACGCCTAAAGTGAAACTTAATTTTCATTTTCATTTTTATCACTTCCAACCTTACCAATAAGAGTTTCTATCTTACTACCGGTCCCAAGCCCGGAAAAAAAGCGAGGGTTAGCATGTCAGGCTAGCAGCCGATGCCATTAAAAATCACTGCCGCATCTTTTATGGATTCTAAAAATATAGTAAAAGTTGTTAACACTAAGGCGTCCCCCGTAAGCGACGCACTGCAATGAGCCCTGCTGTAGTGAGAAATGAGCAAGGGTTGCTAGAGCGTTTCCCCAAAAGCGACGTGCTACATCGTAGCCTGGATGTAGTGAAAAATGGGCAAGGGTTGTTAGGGCATCTCCCCGAAAGCGACACGCCACAACATCATCCAGTTGTTGCAAAAAGTCGGCAAAGGTTCTCATACCTTTATGGACGTGATTTAGGAAAGAAGGTGGTACCAAAACATAAAATCCGTTTTGCCTCATAAAATGTTGAAACTCTTTCAGGGAAAAATATGAAAGTAGTAGATGTTATAAGAAGGAGAAAAATTAATATAGCATGCCTTCAAGAGACTAGATGAAAAGGAGAGAAGGCTAAAGAGATTAATGGATTCAAATTATGGTATATAGAAAATGATGGTAATTGAAATAGTGTATAGATAATAGTAAATAACAAATTCATAAATAAAGTTGTAGATGTCAATAGAGTAAATGATAGGATTATTCGAATAAAACTTGTATTAGGTGTAGAGGTCTTAAATGTGATTAGTGCTTATGCACCACAAGTAGGACTAGATGATAGAATCAAGAAATAATTTTGAGATGACTTAAATAGTGTTATGCAAAAGACATCTAACCAAGAAAAGGTTGTGATAGGTGGAGATTTAAATGGACATGTAAGAAAGGAGAATGTAGGATATGAAAGAAGTCATGGAGCTTTTGACTTTGGAATAAGGAATGAAATGGGGAATGTCATGTTGGACTTTGCTATAGCATATGATTTAGTTATAGCAAATAGCTTATTTCAAAAACGAGATGAACACTTGATAACTTTCAAGAGTGGGACCAATTCTAGCCAAATAAATTTCTTCCTTATAAGAAAATTGGATAGATCCCTTTGCATAAATTGTAAGATTATCCCAGGTGAGAGCTTAGCTATGCAGCATAGATTATTAGTGATGGATATATATACATAAAAAAAGTCAACGAAAACTAAAGGCAATATAATTTCAAAAATTAAATGGTGGAATTTAAAGGGAAACAACATAAAACATTTTAGTCAAAGAATAATAGAAGAAGGGAAATGAGATACACAAGAAGATGAAGTAGAATTAATGTGGGATAAAATGACAACTAACATAAAAGAAATAGGACAAAGTATTGTAAGTATATATAAAAATTGGAGATCCTCGCATAGAGAAACTCAGTAGTGGAATGAGGATGTTCAAAAAGCTATAAGTGCTAAACAAGAAAAATTTAAAACATGGCAGAGAAATAAAAATGATACAAACTTACAACAATACAAACTATCAAAAAAAGCTTATAAAAAGATTATTAGCGATACTAAACATAAAGCTTATGAGAACTTATATGACATATTAGAAACTAGACAAGGTGAAAAGGATATTTTTAAGTTGGCTAAATTAAGAGAAAATAAGGGCAAAGATTTAACACATATTAGATATATTAAAAGCGATGACCAAAGAGTTCTAGTCAAAGATGATGATATTAAAGAAAGATGAAAAACTTATTTTTATAGTTTACTAAATGATACCCCACACGAACATTTAACATTAAATGCTAGTTTAAATAGAGAAGAAAATAAGAATATCAGTTATTTCCCAAAAATTCAAATATCTGAAGTAAAGGAAGTTCTAAAAAAATGAAAACAGGAAAAGCGTTAGGCTCGGATAATATACCAATTGAACCATGGAAGTGCATGGGAGATGTACGTGCAACATGGTTAACAAATTTTTTTAATAAGATTATAAAAACAAAGTTCATGCCAAGTGAATGGAGGAAAAACATTATAGTTCCAATATATAAAAATAAGAAAGATATTCAAATTTGTGCAAATTATCGTGGAATAAAATTAATGAGTCATACTATAAAATTATGGGAAAGAGTAATTGAACATAGACTAAGACAGGAAACTAATGTATCTGAAAAATCGATTTGGTTTTACGCCAGGAAGATCAACCACTGAAGCTATTTTCTTACTTAGACAATTATTTGAAAAGTATAGGGAGAAGAAAAAGAACTTATACATGATTTTTATTAATTTAGAGAAAGCTTATAATCGAGTACCAAGAAAGTTAATATGGCAAGTGATGAGAAAGAAAGGAATTAATAACAAATACATTGATGTTATTAAAGATATGTACAAGTGGGTTGTTATTAATGTGAGAACCATTAGTGGAGATACTAATGTCTTCCTAGTTAAAATAGGTCTACATCAAGACTCAACCTTGAGTCCTTACCTTTTTACCTTAGTAATAGATGAAATTACTGAACATCTCCAAGAAGAAGTACCTTGGTGTATGTTATTTGCAGATGACATTGTTTTAATAGATGAAACTAAAGAGACTAAATTTAAAATTGAATAGGTAGGTAGATGCTTTAGAATCTAATAGTTTTAGAATTAGTCGCACAAAAACTGAATACATGAAATGTAATTTTAATAATAGTGAGAACCCGGATGAGGAACCAATTAAGATTTTAGATCAAGTAGTAACAAGAAC
>JAXCLR010000081.1:35943182-35964308 GCA_035584095.1 Annona squamosa | reverse complement strand
AGGGGATTAAGTTCTCAAGGGGTTAAGTTTTAATTTACCGAAGAATTTTTAAGAACCCAATTCACCCCTCCCCTCTTAGTTTTTGCCATTAACTCGGGACCAACAAACTCAATGTGCGACTTCACTCAAGTCACATTGTAAGTTGACTTAGTCTTCGAATTCGCTTTTGCATAAGCCCTTATTTCTCCCCCTGGCCACTTTTTCTTTGCTTTATTCGCACATGAGGTCAACTTGAGTACACAACTTCATTGAATTCGCAAAGATAGACTGACTTGGGATTCGACTTGGCCCCCTAAGCTTCCCAAATTTGAATATTTTCTCCAACATATCTCTTCTAAGTCTCTGTTGAGATCAACTTCATATTCGACTTTACTCAAGTTGCTGATGAGCTCAACCTTGAGTCTAATATCACCTATTTAAATCCATCCTCGTCTTGTCTCTGGTTTGTCATCTGAGGTCGCAGTCGAGGTCAACTTAAGTTATACCATTCAAAAAAAAAAAAAAAAAAGTTACAATTTCAACTAAGTCGCTATCTAAATCGATAGGAGGTCCAATTTCAATGGTGTCGCACAAGCTTTGGACTTGAATTCTTTCATTTTTGAACTTCGCTAATGTGTATTTGGTTTGATTCTTCTATATCACTTGACACAAGATTCATCACCGTCTCGAATTCATTTCAATTGACTTATTAATCATTAAAATCAATGCAATTTGCAATTTTCCACACAAAATTCACATTTGAGTTTGAAGATCCTCACTTCAAACCATAGAGTCGAACTTTGGAAAATCTTGTATGGTATGAAAGATTGAGCTAGTTTCTATCAAATAATGAGGGTTTAATAGAGGCAAAGTTGATATCACATCCTTTATTAAGCAAGACATGAGTAATATTCTCATGGTACATATTTATTTTGATGACATTACTTTTGGTTCTATTAATGATAATTTGTTAAATAATTTTCTAAGGTTATGCTAAGAGATGGGAGATCTGACTTCAAATTGCAATATTTTCCTCTGTCTTTGGAAGATACGGAAGATGTCTTAGGATATTTTAAAATCCGTTAAAATAAGCTTTTATCGATTTTAAGTTTACTTTCTTGAAAAGTTCACTTAAAATATACAATTTCTTTTTCTAAAAGATTTCGTCTTTAATATCTGTTGCTAAAATAAGGTAGCATGTCCTCCTATATGTACCACACTTGTAAACTCTAAAGAGCATCAGTTTTGAGAATTATAAACGAGTGTTTCTCTAGTTTTCCCTTCTACTTCTCTTTTTCTTATCTTTACCTTCATTCTTTCACACTTTCAATCTTTTTTCTTCTCTTTTCATCTCTTTAGATGTTCTTTCCTCTGTCTTCTATTTTCTTCTCTACCTATCCTACATCAATTGATATCAGGCCAAACTTGGTACTACTGTCTACTGTCTACTACTTTCTACAAATTTTCGTTGCTGTTTTGCTATCCACAAACCGCTGCTGTCCATTTTGTTACTGTTTGATGCTACCTAGTGCTGTCCATCACAAAGATTCTGTTAAGAAGATGTTGAAATTACTTACCATTGTTGTCTACTATACTACACCAAGTTGTAGAACACTTGAACTCACATTCAAGCTGTTTCCTGCTGAACTTGGTGAGATTGGATCTCAAAAAGTACATTTTCTCTAATTGAAAGTAATTTAATTCATATGTATTTTCAATTAAGTTCTTTGCTTTTGAACCCCTTCTTAAAAAATAAATTAAAACAAAAATTCATTCTTAGCAGTAAGTCTTCTCTATATTAGCATAAGTTGAATTTTGAGTCATCATGCCTATTAATGCTGAATTAAATGCCAAATTTGAAGCTTTATCCGATTCCATTGACAAACGATTTGAAGCTTTAGCAATACTTTGAACCCAAAAGCAAGAAAATTTTCAAAAAAAAAAAAAAACCACCACCGTCATTCAATCTCTTATCCTCAATAAATAGGCTAACTAAAAGTGTTGAAAAACGTCCTATAACTGATTCAAGAATCTCAAGCATCTTTTGTGGGGCAAATATTTGGAAATAGTCAAACATACAATACTCATGCTTCTAGTAGCTCTTCTATCATAATTGGCCTTCTCCCAAACCTAAACATATATGCTAAAGACCATCAAAACGAAGAGCATTCACATATTCCAGAGATGCATACAAATTCAAGAAATTATTAAGATGAAACAATTTTTGTGAAAATGGTTTTGCAAACAATCCTAGATTCTCCAAGTTATGATGGTCATCTAGACCCAAATGCCTTCTTAGATTAGTTTGCGGATATGGAAGACTTCTTTTGTTGGAATAACATGGATGATGTCCAACGATTGAGATTTATAAAAATGAAGCTTGTTAGGCCTGTCGAACATTATTGGTAAGGGATTCTAGATGAAAGTCAACGCATAGGAATACCTATCGCCACATGGACCAAAATGAAAGCTAAACCGAAAGAGAAGTGTCTTCCTGAATATCATTAAACTCAAATATTAAAACAATTAGTTAAATTAAGACAAGGGTTATTAAGTGAAACTATCTTAATATTTTTGAAGATTTAAAAATAAAATGTGGAAAACAGAAAGATCTATGGGTTACACGAACAAAGTGATCAATGGCCTAAAACTAGAAATCAAAACTTTGTTGAAATTGCATTCAGTAATTTCTATTGGAGAAGCATATTATAAAGCTCTAAAATTGGAGAATTTTCAAAAAATTTCCACTAACAAACATTTGATTCCACAAACTGGGGAGAAAAGGGTACCCAAATTAAATTCTTTTCTAACATCTTCCTAAGGAATAACTAAACTATTGCATGAACAACACACAAGCAGAAAGAAAAATAAGTCAGTTTCTTGATTTGAAGCCAATGGCGAACAAGTTGATGGGTCATGTTTTTGTTTTGGGAATAAAGTCATATTACATCACAATGTCCTCAACACACACTCATGATCACTCATGTAAAAGATTATGAAGACGTAACCATTAATCAAGTTGCAGAAACTTTTGAGAAACCATTAGATTGTGAACTTGATGGAGACTGTAGTTATAATGAGGACTGTCAATTGATGTAGTACATTACATTTTGACTTCTTCTTCAAATAGTGATTGGAGACGTACAAATATAATTCATCAATTTTTTAAATATGGGAATACAATATTCAAAATTGTTATAATAGAGTTCTATGAATGTGATTGCTAAATCAGCTATAATCAGGCTAAAGTTAACGACTGAACCACATCGTCATCCATATCATGTAGCATGAGTGGACAAAACTACACTTCTTGTTAATAAAAAATATTTGGTTCCTATATCAATTGATGATTATTCTGATCATATTTCGCATGATGTGCTACCCATGGATGTGGCTTACGTTCATCTTGGTCGTCCATGGCTATATGACTTAAAAGTAATCCATTATGGGCAATCAAAAACACCTATATTATTATTATCATCATAAAAAAAATACATATTATCAAGCATAATAGAAAATCTATCCTTTTGAAGCTTGCTAAAACCAAAGAAAGTGATAGATCCCATAAAGAGTCTCCAATTGATTCATTTGAAAATTAACCATTGCATATTTTTACAAAAAAAATTGGAAAAAGAAGGCCAAGATTCATGACTCATTGTAGTTATATGGTCAAAAAGAAAACAACAACAATTCTTAATGAGACTAATGTAGCATTACCAGAAATCCAAGCTTTAATAAAAGAATTCAAAGATGTGGCTCCTGATGAATTACCAAATGAGCTTCTACCAATGAAGGATATTCAACACACTATTGATCTCATACTAGAATCTCAACTACCAAATTTGTTTCGTTTTCGTATAAATCCTACTAAGAGTGTTGAACTAAAAAGGCAGATAATTGTCCTGCTTAATAAGGGATTTAATCACGAAAGTCTTAGTCCGTGAATTATACCAACTCTATTAATCCCTAAGAAAGATAGAACTAGGAGAATGTGTCTTGATAGTTGTGCGATCAACAAAATTACCATAAAGTATAGATTCCTTATACCAAGACTTAATGATATGTTAGATCTTATGACTAGAACACAATGGTTCTCTAAAATATATTCTAGAAGCGAATACCATCAAATTCGAATTAGAATGGAAGATGAATTGCAAACTGTCTTCAAAACTCAAGATGGATTGTTTAAATTGTTGGTTATGCCTTTTGGATTATCAAATGTCTTAAGTACATTTATTAGAATCATGAACTTGGTATTTCAACCTTTCATTGAAAAGGTTGTGATGGTTTATTTTGATGATATTGTCATTTATAGCCATTCTAAGGAAGAACACTTGACACATTTAAAAATTGTTCTTAAGACGCTCCAAAATCTAAAAAGTTTTTTGTAAACATCAAGAAATGTTATTTTTCAACAAATCAAGTAATCTTCTTAGGGTTTGTGGTATTAACTAATAGAATTTCTATGGATCCCTCAAAGGTAAAAGTCATTAAGGAATAGCCAAAACCTACACCTATTTCTGAGAAATTTCATAGATTAGCTGCATTTTATAAGCGCTTCATTAAAGGATTTAGCACAATCATAGCAGCTATCATAGATTATTTGAAAAATAAAGAATTTCAATAATCAACTTCTATAACTGGGGCATTTAAGGAGATTAAAAGGAAAATGATAAAGACGCCTATATTACAACTTCCTAATTTTACTAAAATTTTTTAGATTACTTGTGATGCATCAAGGGTTGGAATTGCTGGTGTTTTGAGCCAAGAAGATGATTCCATTGCGTACTTTTCTCAAAAACTCAATGACTCTAAGCAAAAATATTCAATATATGATAGAGAATTTTATATTGCTGTGCAAGCATTTAAATTTTTGAGGCATTATTTGCTGCATCATGAATATGTTGTATTTAGATCATATGACTTTGAGGTATTTGCAATTGTGAAAACGATTAATTGCTAGACATACAAAGTGGATTAAGTTTTTGCTAGAATACACATTTGTTTTCAAATATCAGGCTAGAATTGAGAACAAACCTGCAGATGCTCTCAATCGTGCTACACTCATCATTCATACTATAGATGTTGATGTCGTTGGATTTGATATGTTGAAAAATGAATATTCATCATGTACTGATTTTGAAAATATTTTTCATAAAACACAAAATGAAAATCATAAAGATTATGAGGTTCATGATGAGTATTTATTTGAAGGAATAAAGTGATGTATTCCCAACACATCATTTTGAGATTTTTTAGTTTGGGAAATATATGTTGAGGGTATTGCTGGTCATTTTGGTATGGATAAAATCATTTCATTAATTGAGGATAAATTTTTGTTGGCCCACATTGAAAAAAGATATATCAAGAGTTGTTTCACAATGTCTCACATGTCAACTTGCTAAAGCTCAAAAGAGAAATGTTAGATTATACACTCCTCTACTTATACCACATCTCACGGAAAGACATTAGTATGAACTTTATTCTTGGATTGCCTAAAACCTCTCAAGGATTTAATTCAATTATTGTGGCAGTTGATAAATTTTCAAAAATGGTTCATTTTATCCCATGTACTAAATTTGTCTGCTTCATATGTTGCAAAATTATCTTTCAGAGAAATTATTAAGCTTCATGGTTTACCAACTTCCATTGTTTTTTATCAGGGTGTTAAATTTGTAAGCTATTTTTGGAAAACATTGTGAAAACTCTTAGGTACCAATTTCAAATTTCATCAATTTTTCATCCACAATTGATGGTCAAGCTAAGGTAGTCAATCAAAGTTTGGAAAATTTACTTAAGACTTTAGTAGGAGAACATATTGGAAGTTGGGATTCTGTATTGGCTATTGCTGAATTTGCATACAACAATTCAGTCAATCGGTCTACTAGGATATCTCCTTTTGAAATGGTCTATGGTTATATTCCTTGAGCTCCCATCAACTTAATTCTTTTGCCCATTGATACTCGTTCATCTGCTACTGCTAAATATTTTGTTCACCACATTTAAGATGTTCATGCTGATATTAGAAGAAAGATTACTCTAAATAATGAAAATTATAAGCTTGTTGCAGCTATTCATAGAAGAAAACAAGATAATGTTGGAGATTATGTTATGGTTCGTGTACGATGAAATAGATATTCTAAAAATTCTTTTAAAAAGTTGTGGTCCCTTTCATGTTTTAAGAAAATTAGGGTCCAATGCATATGAACTTGATTTGCCTTCAGATATAGGGATTATTTCCACTTTTAATATAGAAAATTTATTTCCTTATCAAGATATTTTTGAGCCTCCAATTTCGACTGCAAGAATTTCAATAAATAACAGTTTAACATCGTTATATGTGCCTGTACTTCCACAAGTACCATCTACTTCTTCAGATCAAATAGAAAATATCCTACAAGATAAGTTTATCACTACTAGATCACGCATTATACAAAGATATCTTGTCAAATGGAGAAACAAGCTTGATTTTAATGCTACATGGATTATTGAAGATGAGTTTACCACTTGGATTCACATATTCTTGGCCATTATCAAAGTCAGAACTCTCTAGTGGTGAGTTTCTCAAAGCCGAAGAAAATTAATAAAAATAGAAAGCAATATTTCAAATTTGTCTATTATAGGCATATGAATCTTGTAAAGGGAAAATAATCTTAAGATATTCTAGAAGAATTTTATTACAATATTTTGTTCTATCTTTGGAAGATACTAGGAAATCTCTTAGGATATTTTAGAATCTATTAAAATAAACCTGTATCTATGTTAAGTTTGTTTCTTGATAAGTTCACTTAAACTATACAATGTCTTTTTCTAAAAGATTTCATCTTTAATATCTACTACTAAAATAAGGTGGCATGTTCTCCTATAAGTATCACCCTTGTCAGCTCTAAGCAACATTGGTTTTGAAAATTATAAACAAGTGCTTCTCTAATTTTCCCTTCTAGTTCCCGTTTTCTTATCTTTAGCTCCATTTTTCTACTCTCTATCTTCTTTCTTCTTTTCTCATCTCTCTAGAGGTTCTTTCCTCTTTCTTCTATTTTCTTCTCCACCCATCCTACATCACTAAATTTTTTGACACTTTCAAGACCACATCAATCAAGTTAGATAAGGATGAAATTGGTAAGTCTATCTATCAAAGAATCTACCATTATTATATCAAACAGCAAATAGGCCAACTTTTCAAAGTTTTCATTTGTGCTAGATTTCGACTTAATCCTCATGAATCACACCTCATAGCTGTTAAACGTATATTTAGATATTAACCTTGCAAACTTAGGACCATGTTACCCCAAAGGAACAAATTTTAACCTATTAAGATATTTAGATGTAGATTTTGCAAGATAAAAAAATAAATAGGATAAGTACAAGATTCAATCATCACTACACCTTGAGAAGATCTTTTCTCTTGCTTCTAAATTTTTTCCCTACTTGTGCTCATCACTTTCTTGTCACATTTCAATAATATAACTCATTCATTTGCTCCACGACACTTGGGAAATAATAAAAGAAGTGGAAAATTGAATTAAAAAATAGAATACAAGAAAGTGGAGGAAAAGAGGAGATGATGATACAAGATAGGGATAACAATATGAAACAAATGGAATAAAATAAAAAGAAATGCTTTTTAAATGAAATGGCTAGGCTCATAATTGAAAACATAAGTAAAAATCAGAAAAAGTAAGTGTGTTGAATTAGTTGCATTTTGAAACAATTAAAATAGACTAGAAAAAGACATAAAAAAAAATAGACTAGAAAAGGAAGAAAAGACATCTGCATTTCGTTTCCCAATTCTATAAGTAGTCAAGCTCATTCATGTAGCAATGGCGAAAGGAAAGACTCAATTGTATTTTCAAGATGTTGAGTCCATTTGATATTGAGTAAAAAATAAAAACAAAAAACTTCCTCACTTGTTCCAATACACCTTTTGACATGATTTAACATTTTAACTACCAAACTACCATACTTTCTCTACTATTACCTCTATATTTCAGTCTCTTTTTACATGTTTCTACGCAACTACCTTATCTATTATCTTTATTCTCTTCGCTATTAGTCAAACCCTGTCATATCACATCACTTCCTCATTTTTTCAAAAAATTTCCAACAAATTTGATCCCCACTAGTTTTTACCTCACACCAAATGGACCCATCATCTCAACTCTAAGGTGCAGCTAGAAAACTAAATCCCATAATGTTGAATTAATCATCATTGACTCATTTATATATTTTGCATATTAGTATTTTATTCTGTGAGAAAGCCCCATTAAAAGGATAGAGATCATGCTTGTAAGCTTACCTAAAAGGAAAAGTGTATGTCATCCAATTATATGTAGGATTTCTTCTCCATGAACACTTTCCAACATAAGTGGGACAAAATTTGTAGTGTGCACTTCAACAAACAATGATCATTCTTTTTCATTCACAATTCAAAAGCCTAGGCAAGATCAATTCAACAATGGACTTCATGAAACAGCCCAAAGTTAAAAGACATAAAAGAAGAATTAGTGGATCATTTTGGCGAAGTAACAGAAACCTTGGGTTCAGCCAGCCCCACAGCTCAGGAAATCATGCAGATGAATATGCACATTTCGATTTCCTCGGTGATGCAAATAGTGGGATACGCATCAATGCTTAACCAGAAAAGTGACTTAATTATGCAAATTGATTCAAAACAAGGTTGGCATTAAACACCATACATTCAAGAAATATTATTTTAAACGACAAACATATCAAGATGCCTTCAGATTGAGTTCATGAGAAGGGAGAGGATACGCACCCATCTCCATCAAACCTGCAATGTAAATTGAAAGAGAAGCCATCAAAACAGTAGGTTCCGGGGACTAACACACTCCAAATGCATCACGTGACAAGTGGGGACATTCTAACATGTGCTTGAGATACCACCAAGTTGATGGTTATAAATTGATCAATATCTAATGAATGATCGCTGACCATGGAGAAAGAAGACAGCACACAAATTGTTGCCCAAAGGCGAGTCCTGATATTTTCCAAAAAAGTTATACACAATCTCATCCCACCAAAAAAAGCCATGGTTTCATTATAACCAGGCAAAATTGTGCCAGAAGTTGACCAGGAAGTGGAATTTTCTTTCCTATCACATTCTGATCCAGTAAGCCCCATTTCTGTAGCACCTTAAATGGATGTAATTTATTAAACATTCAGAAGACAGATCATGGATGAACTAAAGCAGGAGGACTACTTTTCCGATAACTAGCCTTTGCATAGCCAGTACCAAATTCTGATCTTGGCCATCATGACCATTGAAATGATGCAATGTGACTTTGATGAGGAAACCTTCCTGGTGTGCAAAACCTAGATGGCATCACCTCATTTCAATATATTATGAACCAACAACTAAAATGAGATGTTTCCAATTTCAATAACAAGCAAAGAAATGTACCAGTGATATCCAGCCACTGGAGCAAATTTTGGATTGGGCCCCACTCTAACAAATTCGCCATTCAAGCATTCCTGTTTACAAGATACACCAGCATTATATTGCTTCTCAACAACAACAGAGTTGATACAAACAAAAACAAAAAAATATAAACTTCTTAGACCAAGTGCACCACAAATAAGAGAGATTCAGGCATAATCTTAACAAATAACTATGCCCCATGAATTATGAACTTAGCCAAAGTGCTTGGTAATAATTTTGAATCACAAATAAGTCATGTAACCTCTGAATTTGCATGTGTCATCTGCTGTGAAATTTGATAACACTTGGCATAACCAAATGCACTCTCAATTGAAATAATCAAGGGCAAAAGTTAATTTCCAGACAATTCAATGGTGTCACACTCAGGCATATAAGAAATATCAGTTTACCTTAGCTATGACTGCAACAGCAGCAGCGACAACAAGGATGACAAACAAAACCTATAACCATGTCTTTTGCAGCAGGAAGAAAAGATATTTTAACCTTATTTGTTGGACAATCTAAAAGTGGTATAAAGTAAAAATAATTAGCAATAAATCTACACAAGAAATTTATTTCTCTGTTAGTGGTTTGGCTGCATTTGGAAGAGGTTGTGTTTGAAAATACGGCCTCTTTTACACCCCTTTCTAGATTACCCTTAATTACTTTTAACAACAATACATTTTCTTGTCGTTACTTATGTTCCCGACCATTCATCCTTTTTTATTATTATTACAAAGAAGTCCATCTTGCTTTTTGTTGCAGCGAACTGCATCAGTAGGAAGAAAATCTTCAACAGAAACAGGAAATTCATCAACTAAAGAAAATACTAAGAACAACCGTCCTACCGGCAAATAGCCCCTGACAAAAAGATTGTTACAGGGCGGCGTCTCCTCCCGCACCGGCGCGAAGTTCCCAGACAGGTAATGGTGCGGCTGCGAAGAATCGTAGAACGCCCATACGATCAGCTTCTCCAAGCCATCCACCATCCAGGCCGCTAATCCTTTCCTCGGCTTCGGATTAACGGTCACGATTGCATCTCCAGCCTCCACCAGTTTCTCCTCCTCTTCCTTCCTATCTTTCTCCATCACCGACCGTCGAGCGATCAACTCTACTGTTCGTCAGTGCGCCCGACCTATAGCGATCAGCTATGCTTATCTTTTCGCCACAGGTGCGGACCGGCGACGTAGATTCTCCAGCTGCCATTACATTCAAATCTGGCGTTTTGCGGCTTCAGATAAAACAAGAACCATACGAATCTCGTATCGTGGCCAAGCGAAGAGCCGCAAGACGGCATGCTCCCGTGCGCATACGTATATTTTTTTTAATTTTTTTTTTAAAAATATTTTCATAAACATGTTAGCCCAAGTATATTTAACATATATATTAATTTTTATCATTTTTGGATTTTTTAGATATTTATTTTTAATTTTTGAAAATCAGTGGCATTTACGTAAAATGCCACTAATTTTCAAAAATCAAAAATAAATACCTAAAATACTCAAAAAAAGGTAAAAATTTATACACAGATTAAATACACTTGGGCTAACATGTTTATGAAAATATTTTCAAAAAAAAGTAAAAAAAATATATGTATGCGCCCAGGAGCATGCAGCACTGCATGCTCCCGGGAGCACTGAATTGGGATCCGCTCACCCTGACGTCATATTCTTTTTATTTTTTGTAAGTCAAAGGGCCATTTGGTAATGTTGCCCGGCTGAATTAATCTCATTTTTTTAACTTTGCCTCCAAAATTTAATCATTTTTCCTTTCGAGTACCTATTTGCTTAAAGCATACTGTTATCTTTTCGTATCAATAATACAATTTTCAAAATTATTTTTTCACTTCCTAGTTCTCACTCTACCTTAAAATCACACCAAATTTTATCTTACCAAATGTACCCTTAATTAAGCCCGAAATAATGATAATGATGCAAAATCAACCATATCTACTTATGTTTTAGCTAAAAGACTAACTTCATAATTCAAACAAATGAAATATTTACATAGTCATCATTTAATAAAAGTTATAGAAATATAATATCAACCAATAAGATTATTTTAGATCTATTTTGAAATTAATCATTCAATTCTACAGCAAGGTGTACGCAATTGTAAAAAAATAAAATTTTATTTTTTCCTATACATCTTTCTATAAAATTACATTATCCTATCTATTTTAACTTAATGCTGGTAAAAGTTTCCAAATTTTCTAAATTACTTTCTACACTTTTTTACATGATATAATATCTTAACTACTTGATTATCTTATTTTTAAATTTTTTTCGATTTTTCTATGCAACTATCATATCTATTTTAACATTATTCTCTTTGCCGCTAATTATTATCTTTATTATATCACAATCACTTTCTTACTTTTTTAAAAAAAATTTAAAATATTTTCCTTCATTTTTCTTAATACCAGATGCAATCTAATCATTAAAATAGGCTGAAAATCAAACCTACCTACCAAAGTATTTAGTGTGATTATCATCATAGAAGTATTTCCCATTAATTGTGACCTTTTTTAGGTTTTTGAAAAAATTTGTATGAATCTACCTATTTCCATTTCTTTTTATTTTACTACTTTTTAGCCCTTAAGCTATTTTGAATTTCTACTTCAATCCACAAATTTCGAATTTTATTCATTTTGTTATTGCCCTTCCCAATGGTAATAATAATTTAATACAACCAGCTAGGTGAATCTTCACACAACCCTTTTTTTTTAAATGTTAAAAAATCTATTCCAAATCTAAACCATTTATCATATTTATCCATTCACTCTTATTGATAATTCAAAAATTATATGTTTTGAAAAATGTTATATATCATAAATAAACTATTTTTAAAAACTAAAAATTATATATTTACTCCCAATAGATGCTAATTTTAAAATATCAGTTTATGATCAAATTAATTTTTGATAACATGATCAAACAAATGAGTTAAAATACAACCAGCTATATGGAATCTGTGAGTCCTCTTCAGTTGGTAAAATTCAATAGGAAAAGGATGAATTGGATTATTAAAAATTAATTTTTATTTTAAATTAAACCCCTATTTTAATCAATCTCCAATGGCAAAAATATTTAGATCATCTAAAAGCGAATAAATGCAACAATATAATGATGCAATGCAAGAGATCAAGCATACATAAGGATCATGATATATAATGGTTTAGTAACTTTTCCTACTCCGTTCTTTCAAGCACATACCCTTGTACTTTAGATTTCATTATGTATTCTCATATATAAGTTAGAACACCTATCTTTCTAAATTCTAGTTTTGGTATGTAATACAATAAAGGAGAGTGATTGGTGAGCACCGCTTTAACCAATGTCTACTCTAACCTCATTTTAAACTTAATTCCAATATTGATCCAAGGAAACACCAAAAGAAATGAATTAGATGAAAAATACATATTACGAGTTGTGTAGATTAGTGAAGCGCGGGAAACTTCATAAGAAATCTTGTAGAAGATTATGAAAGTTGATTGCTCTCACTTGGAACATAACACCAAAGCTTTAATTTTCAATATCAATACTTAGTATTTAAGTGGAGAGAAGGTGGAAGCTTATTAAGTATTCTAACTCCATAAAGGCATTAACTAGTACCTTATATACTTTTAAGGGAGATATGGCTATTGTCGTTGTAGTTGGCAAGCATATAATGATGCAACACACTCAAATTTTTGAACCATTATAGCTTACGATCTATATGAGATTAATCTTATACTAAACTTTATCATGAGATCAATCTTATATTAAACTTTATCATGAGATCAATGTTTTAGCTAATTTAGGATAGATCTAATGCCCAAACCATTGCTTTTAATAGCTACTTGTGTCAAAACACCTTCCTCATGGCATGCCAAATTGATGTGAAGTCAATCTTGTCTTCGACTTCATAAATTCAAATTACAATGAGATTGATTTGGACATTAACTTCACTAATTGATGAAGCTTTGCCGCTTGATGTTCCAACTTCTAGAAGAGGTTTTAAGTGAGTTCAAGTTGAGATAGATGTGCAAATTAATCTCATATTGAGGTTGTAGATAGAATTGATTTCTCTTATGGATTTGTTTGCTCCATGTGAGTGAGATTGATGTTAGAATCAATCTCACATCAACTTTAACTATGACATTTCACTCTAGATCCTTGATCTCACTTGATGATGGTTCTAAAATTCAATCTTTCTTTTTATCTTGCCTGGGATTGATGTCAAAACTCATAGCATCTTCAATTTAACTTCTAAATCTAAGTTGAAATCAATTTGGCATTGGACTCCAAATTTCAATTCCAATATTAGTTCATCTTCAAATCTTTAGACTTCAACAACTATTTTAAGATTTTTTTTGAAAAGAAGATTATTTTGTTATTGACTTGAACTTTGACTTTGCTGATATCCTAATTGAAATCAATTTGGAATATTGACTTTGTGCTTTCAAACTTGAAATCGTAGCTGCCTTAACTTTAAGATCAATTTTGAAATTAATCTAGAATCAACTTCAAGTCGAAAATTGCAACTAAGACTAAAATCAATCTCACTTCATTTGGTTCTTGACACTGGCTGCTAGACTTGTGTTCTTAAGGTTGATGTTGAAATCAGTTTCATCTTTGATTTCACCATAAAATCAATATGAGATTGATCAGTCTTTGATTTCACTGTCTAAATTTCCTATTTTATCACTTGCAATGTTCATGATTTGAGCTCTTAAGTCTTTTTCACTTGTTAGAGTTAATCAAACGTGCTTCTCTTTCATATACTTTGTGTGTGAACTTCATCTTATATAAATTTTGAAGTTTATTGAACTTCATAGTACAAAAAACCCGTTAGTTTCCACTTTCATATCTTAATTAGCTTGTTAATTATCCAAATCTTAATGAGATTGTCTACAATCACAATCACATATTCATGGAATCTCCATTAGCTCCTTGTTTTTTAAAAATTTAAGATATTTTTTTTCCAAATCTTAACCATTTGTCGTATTCAGCCATTTGCAGTATTTAATAGTTTCAAGAATGACATGTATTGAAAAATTTTATATACTATTATAGTTTTTAAAAAATTAATAATTATATATTTACTTCCAAAAGATGCTAATTTTAAAATAAAAGTTTCTGATGAAATTGGTTTTTGCTAATTTGATCAAACAAATGATTTAAACAAAATTAAATAGTTTAGATTTGAAAAAAATAATTAATAAACAAGCTACATGGAATCTCCATGCTTTTGGTTCTATTGAATCTAGTCTATACATAGTAATCATATTTTTCATTATTATTGCTCATATTTCTTGTGATATATATCTTTAATAACAACCTTGTATTTTATAAATCTAACTCTTTTATCACGAATTCTACTTATTGGGAAAGCTCAATAAATAAATAATGTGAATGAAGAAAATCTCACAAGTATTTAATTTTTGAATCTTCATCCTCAATATGTGATGCATATTTTAAGAACTAGGTTAAAAAGTTTTTTTGTGCTTGGAATATATTAATTACATTCTAGCATTTAAGTATTTATATATTAGACCCCCACAATTTTAGTATTTGCACTTTAAATTTTGTATATTTTTATTTGACCTAAGGTTTGTTATTTGCATTTTAAACTTTGTATATTTTTCTTTATTAAAGTTTAAATCCTATCCTCAATAATTTATTATAACATAATTTATTTTCTAAAAAAGACTTACAGGGACTAACACGTAAATAATCAAATATAAGATCTATTTTGCAATTACCAAACTCAAAAGGTTTTACATGCAAAAACTTAATTTTTAACAAATGAGAGAAAAGTCTTTAAAATGGACCCTGTTATAAAAAGGCCACACTATGCATCAAATATAAATTTATCCTACTAATTCCTATAATAAACATTCCATCCATCATCCCAAAGATGCTCCACACTCTATTTAACTTCACCATCACTCATTTAGCGGAAAACATTACATATCACCTTTTGTACACAAATGCACCAATTTACAAAAAAAACAGCTATTTTACTATTGATAATGGCCAAGCCAATCCTTCCTAGGGAATGAAAATAGGCGTATCTCTCAATAAAAAGAGACAACCCTTCTCTCAAACAAAGTAGGCTCACACTGAAACCTTAACATTTATGATGATGCTAACAAAAGTTCTCACCTAAAATAGCTAATTAATGTTGTAGCCTTGAAGCTAAGAAAAATTGCCCAATATTAAATGTGACATTGATGGTTGCAAAAGACGAGTCAGCTTAGCCATCATTCACAAGTAGCCAAACCTTGTCAGGCTCCCAACCAACTAGGGAATGACACTTTGCCCAATAAAGAATCTGGTGGGATGATAACATATCTCTCATTCACAATAATTACACGAACTTAGCTAGTATGTAATGGGTGTAAAAGCCTAAGAATCCCTCCAACCAAATCAGTATAACTTGTATTTACTGTATTGATTCAAAACTTTGAATAGTGGAACTTCAGCCAAAATCAGCCCCATGATTTTTGTGCGACCTTGTATTCATTAGACATTTTTTCCATGTAAGTATTCTTCCTAATCTTTATCTTTGGTGATCAAGATCCCTAATTAGTTTAGCTAAGCCTTGAACCAAATTCGAATATATCATTTAGTGTTGTTTGTGATAAGTGATTTCTTACCATCTTTCCTACCTTTCACATAACCCCATTCTTCAACATCTAACCTCTTCCTAAAACTGTAAGCACGAAGAAAACATAGCAAAAGAGCCTATCTTAACCAAGAATGCCTCCCAGGATCACTTAAGACTTCACGGCCTAATGGTCTTGGACCCAACATTGAAGGAGACTCAGACAAGATTGAGTAACAACAGGCCCATTACCCAAATAAGGAGGCCAATGGGGGAGCAAGTAGTCAGGGAGCGCATGTCTCCTAATGGAGGTATGATGCTCTTTTGCATCTCATAACCCACAAGTAATGTTAGATATGCGAAGGACAGCCAAGTCCCTCACCCCCAAACCTAGTTACCTTGCTAATGGTTAGGCCCTTTGACAATGGGCCACAACCCATGACTATAAGCACCACCATAATAGTGGGAAACATGGCTCTTATGGTGGTAGTTGCCACAACAATAACCACTGCTCATATCCTAACAACGGCATCAACAACTGTTAATACTCTCCCCATAACTATTCTGACCATCCCCTCAGTGGTGCCATTAGTGTCATTCGCCATGCTAGTCCTTTCAATGGGTTATTTGGGAGAAGTTGTGCTTTCCCCACTTGTCATTACTTTGACCACTAGTCAACTCAAAGGCCATCAACTCCTCAAGCCCTAGTCCCCTAAACATTCTTTTGTTCATGTCGTTGCTCCTTTCAAGGGAAGATGAGAACTCTACAATCTATTATTAGATACAATCTCTTAAGTTTTCTAGATGCCTATTTTGATTACCACCATATCAAAATGGTGTGTGCCGAAGAAGAAAAAACCTCCTTCATCATGCATAGATGCACCTACTGCTATATTGCCATATCGTTTGGCCTCAAAAATGCTGGAACTACTTATTGGAGACTTATTAACAAAGTTCTAGCTAACTAGCTAGGCCAAAGCGTTAGAGTGCATGTAGATAACATGCTTGTCAAGAGCTAAGACCCTATGGACCACCTTGGTGATCTAGTCAAGGCCTTCCAAATGCTTGAAGATAGTCACCTAATATTAAACACATAAAAGTACACTTTCGGAGTCTTCACTAGCAAGTTCTTCAATTTCTTGGACAACTAAAGGTGACTTGAAGCAAATCCATAAAAGATCAAACTGATCCAAGATCTAGCTTCCCCTATGACCAAAGAAGTCCAAAACCTAAATGGAAAAATTGCATCACTACGTCACTTTAATGCTGAATTAGCCGATAAGTGCTTACCCATTTTTAAGATTTTAAACAAAATTGATCTCAAGATCTACAAAAATTTAAACAATACCATAGGACCTAAAATGCATTTGCAAAATATGAAGTAATACCACAAAGTCCTCTCTTACTCATAAAACCATAAAATCACAAGACCCTACTCCTTTATTTAGCAACATCAGCCTTAATGATTAGTTTAATGATTGTAATTGACAACTTAGCGGGTAGCACTCAGTGGACTACAATAGTAAAGCTCTTCATCATGCTAGTTAAATTATGCTCCATTGGAGAAGCTAACCTTCTCCCTCATTATGACGTCAAAACAACTATTCCTTATTTTCGATCTTATTTCATACATGTCTACTCCAACTACCCTTTTTGATATACACTTCATGGCCTAGAGGCCTTAGGAACGAATATTAAAATGGGCCTTCAAGCTCACACAATAAAACATCAAATATGTCCCTTACGTAACTATCAAAGCACATATCTTAGCAGACTTTGTCGCCAAGTGTGGAACTCACCTAAATGTAACTTAGAGCTTGTATGGATGAGATTAGGGTAACTAATTAGGCAACGTGATTAAGTTAATTACCTACAATTACCTTAGTAATTATGCACTAAAAACAAGATGGAAAAGTATGCACAAAAGGACGAAAATGGTGTAGAAATTGGTTATGTGGCATGTTAATTAATGGCACATTTTTATTTTTATTATTGATTTGTTATTTGATTAATTCATAACTTATGATATACTAGGTAGAATGATATGAAAATTTAAGGGAAAGTTTAAGTTCGTATGACTCACATGATGAATAGCTTGGATCATAAAAATTATAAATGAAAAGAGGTGAAATGATTAGAGTTACATGATATTTTATGAATTAAGTTCATTTAGACAATATCTTAACATACATTCATCATTTTGAAATGAAATTTTTTATGAATAACTAAGTTAATGAGTTTTATGGTATGAATGGATGAGATTTTGCCAAACCTTGTTAGAAAACCCAAAATGACATGGTATTAAGTGTGATTAAATATTAATGATGAAATGTAATTAAGGTACTTGACTTATGGGCATTAAAGGTGAATTAGCATTTAAGCAAAGTTGACAATTAGTGTCAAATGAGACAAGTGTCAACATAGGATGCATTGAGCAAGGTCAAAGTCAACACATAAAGTGTAAGTTGACTATTTGCATTAAGATAAGCCTATGTGTCAAGCTAGCAATATTTGGGTAGATTTTTAATTGCCAAAAAATGCAAAAATAAATGTATATGTGGATAGTTTGGATTAAGCAGAAAAAAGTGATGACTAGGATCAAAATGTGGCAGAAAATGAGACAAGTGGCCGACTTATAATTAGGCAGAGTTTTAATTTCAGAAAAAATATGGAAAATCACATGATAATGGGACACTTGGACGGCTAGAAATGGGGCAACAAGAAGGGTGATCAATGACTCATATTTGGGCAGCAAATTAATGAAAATAAAAATTCATTAAACCATGTTTTTTAAGTGGCAAGTAAGATATAAAACGCAGCAAGTATAAATAGAGGAAATGGCAACACATGGGATGTTTCCAATAGCAAGGAAGAAAGAGGAAGAAAAGTGAGAGAAAGAGAAAAAGAGAGAGAGAAAGAAGAAGAAATGGGGCCTTAATCAAGTGATCTCAACTATTAATCTTCATCATCCAAGTTGGTTATTACTTATTTTATTTCTAAATTATGCAAAGATCAAGTGTGGACACCTTGATGGATGATTAGATTAACAATTGCAATGGTTTATAAATTACCTTATATAACCTATATAGCTAGTCTGGAACAGAAAATTAAAATATAAAAGAAATAGTAAATGAATGATTTGTAGTATAAAAATTTATATGAGAACTCATGATATTATTATTAAGGAATGACCCACGTTTACACTTGAAATGTTAATCTGGTTGCGAATAAAAAAAATCCAAGAAGATTAGCTTGAACATGGTAGAACGACTATCATGATCAGCTGCACTAACTGATTTTTAATAATTTTTATGTAAGGAATTTTGAACTAAAAATTTTGTATGATATAACATACATCCTGAATATTACTCAACTAAAATAAAAATTAATTTTTGGATGATATAAATAGGGGTAATAATTAACATGATTGGATTAGTCTCAAAACTCATTCTTCTACCCAGCAGAGTAAAAATACATAAATAAATATAAATACTTAATTTTTTATGTTGAAATTATTTGTTTTGGTTAATTCATATAGTTATTGATATATAATAGAAATTTTAGACTTAAATACCTTGATTATTTCTTTTTAAATAAAAAATTAGAGAAATTAGTGTACCTGATTTTAGCAAATATGAACGAATTGAGGAATAATCAAAATAAAATTTGAAACATAAAAAATAATAATCCAAATTGATATGATGAGTTAAAATATATAAGGTAATTCATTGTATATGATTAGGAAAATAAAAAGAAGAAGAAATGAATGGTAGAACTCTTTGAATCAAGAGTTGTTGATTGGTAGTTAGACATGTATACATAAAAGTACAATTATGAAAGTGATACTTGATGAATGAATAATATGTGTTGTTGTTTTGGAATATGGATAGGAATTTCAGAAATTTTAATTTCATATGACTTGAAATAAATTAAGGATGAGGGTTTTAAGGAATCGCAAAAGATTAATACCTTAGGTTTGGGTATTAAATAAAATATATACTAACCATAGAAGTTAAATAAGGATGGACACTTGTGTAATTCAAGAAATGCGGATTTGAGAAACCTTACTTGAATTTAGCTTATTAGAGTTTCAAGTAAGTACCTTGAATAATTGAAAAGAGTAAAATGCCCTAGATTAGGGAATTGAGAGAAAGGAATGGTTAATCATCGAGAAAAATGAAAATATGTGACTTAAAGAGATGATAATGTTCATCTCCAAGAAGAAAATAATTAAGGCAAACATATTATGAGTCACATATAAATTGAGAGGACAAGTGATATATAAATATGAATTAAATGAAAGAAAACGAATGCAAGTATAGGATGATACATAAGTATAAAAGATGATCATTTTCATTTGTCTAGGAAAAAGCAAGGAAAAGATCGAGGGAACAAGTTGAACTTCCCATAGGTAAGCAAGCGACACTTTTGAAAATAATATTTTTGTAAACTGCTTTACTAAAATGATATTTGTAAGCGAGCTATTCGAAAATGTTATTTCGAATAGAGTTCTATGAAAAGAAAAGTTGATCTTTTTATGAAACGATATTTATGTTGGAAACAATGTTTAAGACAAAATAAAATTGACCAAAGCATGAGTTTTGATGATTAACAAAGTCTAATTTGAGTATATTGAGAGTACTAATGATTTTGCTCAATGATTTAAGGAACTGAAATAGCCAAGTCGATATCCAAGTCGACTTAGACTTTAACTTAGGGTGAAGTCGATCCCAAAGTCGACTTCATATTCGACTTGAAACAGAACCTCACAGGCAAATTCAAAAATGGAAGGAAAGCAGGTGAAGTCGCAGGCCAAGTTGACTCCACTTGTGACTTGGGAAGCCAAGTCGCAAACGAAGTCGACTCCAGCATCGACTTCAGATGGCAAAAACACTCTAGAGCTGATTTTGGGGCACAAAAATGCCCAAGTCGCAGACAAAGTCGACTTCAGGTGCGACTTGGGTGAAGTCGCAGATGAAGTCGACCCCAAGTTCGACTTGAGCTCCTCAAAGTTCAAGATACAGATTCAAGCTCACTTTAAAGATCAACTTGGGACTTCTCAAACCCAAATCAAGAAGATAAGCTCACTATCAACTCAAGTCTCTCAAGTCCAAGGC
>JAXCLR010000081.1:35895512-35922453 GCA_035584095.1 Annona squamosa | reverse complement strand
GGTTTACTCCAACCCGGTTGGCTTAGGGTTTGGGTTCACTCCAACCCGGTATAACCCGACCCGAGTTGCACCCCTAGCTACGCTCTTAGGCTTTTATTTCTGTGGGCTTACGCTTGGTTTCTGGGCTTTTGATTCACTAGGCCTGTTCAGATGGGCTTAGCCCACTAGTCCAGAAGTTTATCTATTTATTCATTTATTTTCAATGGTCCATATTTTCCAATTAAAATAGCTTATATCTCTCAATATACATGTCTGTTTGATCTGAAATTTTAAGGACAAACTTATAAATTTATGTTTTATAATCTGGAGGGTCCATTTTTCAAAATAACATCTTTATCATCAAATTTAATATAAAGGGTTTAATAAAGGGTTAATATTAAATATCACTTCAAATAGCCATATAAACTAATTTTTAACAGAATTAATTTATCACATATGCTGTAAAATATCTCAAATAATGTTTGTAATGGTTCGAATTATTATTTTTGCATCTATATTTTTTTGTAATTATTTTTTGTATTTTTCTCTTAAAATACATATTTACCACTCTATATTTTGTGTAAAAATCGTTATATCTAAAAATCTATAAGTTTGATCAAGCTAAAATTTTGCAGGCAAGTTAATCATATATTTATCTTGTTATCGTACGATCATAATTCTTTGATTATGCCCAGAAGTACGTTTATTTCATAATGTATCATTTCATACCCTTTATTTGTTACTTGTCATTTAAATAAGTAAAATTTCGACATCAAACATTTCAATAATACTCTTATGACCAATTAGTCATACTAGAAACATCATGAATAGTTTAGATCTATGAAATATCTTGCATATAATATAGAACGAATGAGATTAACAGACAAAATGGTTTGACACAATTTTCCTTCAAAAATTCTTTCTTCTTCTTTCATCTATCTCCTGCGTAATTTCTCTTCTTCTTCTTCAAATCGCGGAAACCCATCTTACGTTTGACCTCTTTTATACTAATCCATTTGCTAAACGGTTGGGATTAATTGCGATTAATTTGAAATAGACATGCATGGCCCATCAATCCCATTCGTTTCTTACAAATGTAAGGATGATGGCTGTTACACATGTGCACTAATAATTATACACTGCAGAGTACCCTAATTGGGCATCTTGCTCCCTAAAAAGAATTTTCATGGCTGCCATGAACCCACCGTCTCCACCAACTGATGTTCCATCATAGATTCTGTAAAAAGAAACACCTCCAAGCAGATCCAAACCATCCAAATTGTTGGCAATTTGAAATCGTGAAGTTCGGTTGACATTCCTTCGTCATATTAAAGAAAAATTCCTTGAAGCCCCGTTGTGATTCGTTTTCGAATCTTTGCAAAACCAGAAGTAGGATTTATTCACTGTTTTGCCCCATTTTTTGTCTCAAATCTAACACTCTAACACACGAGATTAGCCACGATCTCGTTAGCCAGAAGAACAGCAAATCTCGATTCCATGAAAGGCCACAAATTGCGCACAATTTCTTGTTAACAAAAGAAATCAGCCATTGTGCTAAAGTTCTTCCACTTCGACACGACGGATGCCCCATGCTGCTGCAGTGCAGGGCAAAGATGGTGTCATGTACATACGAGATGTTGCTAGGCTACATGTTGGTCCTGAGTTTATGGTAAAACCCAAGAGAGGAGGGGTGAATTAGGTTCTTAAAAAATTCTTTGGTAAATTAAAACTTAACCTCTTATAATTTTAATCTCCTTGATAAAACGTAATATGAGATAGAATGAGAGGGTGCAAATGGAATATAAAAAAGTAAACAATCAATTCACATAAGAGACAACAATATATAGTGGTTCGGGCAACCTTCCCCACCCCACTCTTCCAAGCACACACCCATTGTGCCTTGGGTTCCACTATTGTATTTTCAATACAATCTAGAGCACCTGCTCTTTTCTAGATTTTAACTCTAGGGGGCATATACAATAATCACTTGTTGGTGAGACCAACTCAAATCAATTAAATAAAACATGTTAGTGAGACAAACTCAAACCAACTCCCTGTTTTGCTTCTTCTTGAATTCGGTTTTCAACACCGATTTAAGGTAACAATACAAAACAAATAGATAAAAGAGAATTTGCACTTTGCAATGTGTATTCAATAAGCTCTGAAAGCTCCTTGTCATGGGGAGATGATAATCTTGTATGTGCGCTTGGAAGTAGTAGCACTTGAAGTTTCAATAGTTGTTCAAAAGGACTTCAACATTTTAAAATAATGGAAGGTGTAAGCTCATCTTGTGTTTTTCTCTTTCTTTTCTCATTCTCTCTTCTCTTCACATTCATACATCAATGGTATATATAGAGAAAAAAAAATCTAGCCATTTGGAGTGGAGGTTCACGTGCGTCTAGAGCTCCAACGTTCGAATTTTCGACCGTTACGAGTTGAAGTCGTAAGTGGAGTTGACTTTGGATGGGTAGAGTCAACTTGATATGCGACTTCGTCTTATTAAAACTTCTTGTCCACTTGCTGTCCAGAATTCTATCTTTGAAGTCGTAGGTGAAGTTAACTTGGTTGTGGGACTTCACTTTGCTGGACTAGCAATACTGAACTTGACCCCTTGAAACTTAAATTATTTCTTATTTTCATTTTCATACATATAATTTGAGACAAAATATCTGAGAACACTTAGACAAATTTATTTGATCCTTTTTAGTGATATTTCGATTATTTGTTAATCATCAAAATCAAATTAATTATCCTTAAAGCAAGCATATGATTAACAATCTTCCCCTTTTTGATGATTGACAAAACTTAATTGAAATATCTTCCTTTCTCAAATAAATCACAGATATGTCTACATGAAGATCATGATTTTCATCAATAATCGCAAAATAATATATATTCTTTTTATATAGATGTGTTCTCTCACTATTCTCCTATTCTATATGGAAATACTTCTCCCCCTTAATTATATGCAATATTATTCTCTTTTTTTAAGGTATTTTCATACTACACTCTCTCCCCCTTTTTATCAATCAATATAAAAGATAGCACAAATGGGGCATAATAGGTTCATTTTGCATATAAAGCCTTCTATTTAATATTTTTTGTCATACAAATCATTCATTTTGAGTCAAGCATATGATCTATAATATGACTATGGTACCACTTGTTTATTAATTTCTTTAGGAGAGCAACATACCTTACCTTTGATGAAAGTTATCATTACTATTTTGCTCAACTCTCCATTTCTTTTGCAATTCATGCTCTTTCATTCTTTAGATGATTTTGCATTTGTTGGAAATAAAACCTGCATCACAAATATAATATTTTCTTTCCTTTTGGTACTCGTGTTATGGGTCTATTGGTATCATAAAACCAAGGAACTCAAAAAGACTCGGTTTCACTTTAAATATGTCTTTTTGGCATCTAGACTAATTTAACTCTATCGTGAATCATTTTTCCTGCCTTGCACTGATATATTTTGTGTCTAAACTTATTACAATAATGACAAGTAATTTTAGCATAGGTTGGAGTATCATGATAGCTCTTTGGTTGCCAAGTAGGCGATTTTATCCATGATTTATCAACAAGCTTCTTATCGTAAAAAATTCGTCCCCTCACATTTGACGTACTAGAAGCCTTAATCAAAATAGGAGCATTTGTTTTATTTAATTTGACATTAATGTGCTTTGCATCTCCAAGACCTCTCTTATCAACTTGAGTGGTCATTCTAAAAAATTTCTGCACATTTTCTCCCGAGTTGGAGAACTTAGTTATTGAATCTTTCAAATTTGGTTCTCCTTTCTTAATACCTCAATTTCATTTTTTAAGGCATTTATATCATTTTGCAAGGATGCATTCTACTCCGCTAACTTTCTATTTGCAATGGTAGTTGTATTGAATTGCTTTTTCTTTTGCGCATATTTGATGCCAAGGCTTTTAAATTCATCAAATAGTGAACCATAAGTTTGTTGTAAATTATTTAACTCATCACATCTAGAACAAACACTAGAAGAGGAAATGCAATAGGAATCGAATGAGCTTACCTCGATATCCATAGATGCATCCAACGTTGGTAATTGAATTTTTCTTATATCATCATTTTTCTCTCTTGATTTTTGGCAAGTTTCTTTTTCATCTTCTACAATGACCATGCAATGAACTCTTATCCAATTTGCTGCATCTTCTCCTTCACTTGATGAAGTGCTAGAGCTTTGGGTAGTATATTTCTTTGTAAGCATTCTTCTAGCCTTTCTTTTTGAAAAAATTCTCTTATTTTGAATTTTCAATTCATCCGGTGTGGTGCATTTAATTTGTATATGTCCAACACCACCACATTTATAACATTTTGAAAATTTCTTTCTTCTATCTTTCATTTTCTTATGTGAGCTACAATATTTATTTCTTTTCATGTTGGAACATTACTTGATGTGGATTCACTTGAGCTCTCTTTCATATTTTTGAATGCAATAGACTTTTTACTTCTATGAGATTCTTTTTTCTTGTTTTTGATGAGCTCATGAGACATGAGTGAGCTAATCAGGTCATTTATTTTGAGCTTGTTTAAGTCCTTTGCCTCCTCAATAGCCGTGACCTTTTAATTCCACGAGTTTGGCAATGCTCTAAGTATCTTCATAGCCTGCTCACTTTTAGAAATTGGTTTTTTTAAGCCTATAAGTGCGTTAGTGATTTTAGAAAATTTAGCATACGTTTCTAAACTAGATTCACCATCTAACATTTGGAATCTTTCAAAATCACCAACAAGGATATTCCTTGTAGTTCCCTTTACTTGGGAGGAACCCTCATAAATAGACACCAATTTATCCCATATCTCTTTAGCCATTGTGCATTAAGAAACTTTATCAAATTCTGCAGCAGTCAATGCACAAAATAAGAAATTCATGACTTCAGCATTACTTTGGACGGACATAGTTTCTTCTTTTGTCTAAGTGGACGCCTTGTCCCCTTTTGGTAATATAATGTCATCTTGTATGACTATCCAAGAAAGAATATTAATTGTCATAATGAGTTGTTTTATTCTCAATTTCCAATAAATAAAATCATTGCCATAAAAAAGAGGTGGCCTAAAAAATGATTGGCCCTCAGCAAATGCAGGTACAGAAGTTAAGTAGATTGCCATAGATATATATATATATATATATATATATATAAGAGATCACCTCATGTAAGATAGAGGCTTGCTCTGATACTACTTGTTGGTCTCGAATTTATGGCAAAACCCAAGGTGGGAGGCGTGAATGGGGTTCTTGAAAAATTCTTTGGTAAATTAAAACTTAACCCCTTATAATTTCAATCCTCTTGATGAAACGTGATATGAGATAGAATGAGAGGGTGTAAATGGAATATAAAAATGTAAACAATCAATCCACATAAGCGACAATAATATATAGTGGTTCGGGTAACCTTCCCTACTCCACTCTTCCAAATACACACTCATTGTGTCTTGGATTTCACTATTGTATTTTCAATACAATTTAGAGCACCCGCTCTCTTCTAGATTCTAGCTCTATAGGGCATATGTGAAACCGCGACCTAAGGAGGATTTAATGTGTGCATTGAACATGTACATGCGACTTATATATGATTAAATGAAAATTTTGGATGATTTTAGAATTTTATGATAGTTTGCAATTAGGGTTCCACTAAGAATGGTGATTAAAAATTTAATCACTGGAGATTAATATTAGTCAAGGTAACTAAAGGGGCATAATGAGGATTAAAACATGCTAATGTGGCATGAATGTTTAGTTTAATTTTCATAAGTTAATTAATGGAGATTAAAGTGGAAATTATGGAATTATGTTAGAAAATCATAGAAAAATTCATAACTCAACGCCTGTAAGGCGAATTCAAGTGAAGTTTGATATGGAAGTTGATGATGTTGGAATTGGTATTACGGAATTATTGAGTTATGAAAATCCTTGATGAAATTGGTTTAATAATTTATTGATCATATCTCAATTTCAACTATTAACTTTGAATGGCTATAACTTGAGCTAGAAAAATCGGATTGAGATGAAATTTGAAACGGTTGAATGTAATTATGAGATTAATATTTTGGAAGGTTTGGATTAAGAAAATCATGTTGGGACACAAATTTGCAAATGGGTAGCAACAATGGACATGATTTCTGGACAGGCGGACGGTTGTGATTAAAATAGATTTTTGATTTTTTAAAAATGGTAAAAAGTGAATTTATTTGGTTGTGAGTTCACCATCACATAAGTGGAGATAAGAATGCATTCAATGGCTATGAAAAATATAGCAACAAGTGGGGCCCACAGCTGGAAAATCCAGCACTACAAGAGCATGCACGTTCGCTTGGCTTCGGTTTTAGAAAAGTTTCTAAGTGCTGGAATTTCTTCCCAAGCACAATGGCAGCACGTCCCCATTTTTGGCCAGCAAGAAGGAAAAAATAGAAGGGAGAAAGAAGGGAAAAAAGAGGGATCACCCATTTAATCAAGTAAGTATATAATTATTTTGAGTTTATATCTCAAATATGGAAGTTATAAGATGTTGTAAACTAAAATATGAATACAATAGTAAATAGATGAATTTTAATATGAAATTTTTTGAAAAGAATCATGATAGAGTGATTAAGGAACGATCCAATTTTTAGCTTAAAAGGATAAGTACGTTGCAAATTAAAAATATGAGAAAATTAACCTAAACAGGGTAAAATGGGTGACAGGATCAGCTGTAGAAAATGATTTTTAATAATTTTTATATAAATAATTTTGGCTGAAAATTTTACAGGATATATAAGAAATATTGAGGATCATATGACTAAAATAAAAATTAGGTTTTTATGGGTATAAATATATCCAATAATTTACGTGATTAAGGCCATCTGAAAATAGATGCTGCTGTCCGGCAATGTAAAAATATCAAAATAAATATAAATGCTTAATTTTTTGTGTTGAAAATATTTATTTTGGTTAATTTATGTAGTTATTAAGTTATGGCAGAAATTTCAAATCAAAACTACTTGATTTGATATTAATTCAAGATTTTGAGATTTCAATATGCCTGATTTCAGCATATGTAGATGGTTAGAGAAAAAATCAAAAAGAAATATGAAACCTATGTAGAAATGATCCAAATTGATATATATGTTAATACCCTAATTTTTGGTTAGGAAAAGTTAGATTAATTACTGAAAATTCGGATTTATAAATCTGCTTACGGTTATGTGTCAAAAGACATGTTAAACGTGTAAAAGATGGGTTCGAAAGTTGCTGTTTTGGAAACCTATGATTAGTGAATTTAAATTCCATAAAAATGCCCTAAGTAGAGTGGTAATTAAGGATAATTATCATGCTGAAATGTGGATTAAATTTCTGACTTGGGAAATTTTATGAAATGCCTCATATATGTGTTGTTAAATTGCTGTATGTGAAAAGATAGACATGCATGAGTGGTAAATGACTTATGTAATTTGGTTTTGTGCAAAAATGCATGAAAATATGATAAATTTTATGAATATATTGCTGTTTAGTATTGCATGATGTTAATCTAAAATTTTAGGATTAATTAATGAGACTTAAGACAACAACGGGTGCTTAAAATTTACAATGATATGTGAATTTTGGAAAATAAGTGGAAAATGGCTTAAGAAAGGTAATGAGTCATTAAATGATAATTATTGAATGAATTTTATATGGTTGAATGGTTACCCTACTTAAGTGATTTAATGTGATGTGTAATAGGCCATGTAGTGCACAAGTATGTGCTACACGGGCATAACGACTTGAGAAGTCGAAGAAATTATGTATGTTAAAAGAAATGGGTTGGAAAACTGAGTTGAATGCAAGCAAAGGAAATATATGAATGTTATATCATTCTTATATGTACAGGCAAAGGCAAAGAAATAAGCGAAATGGAAAGCTAAGCAAGCGAGGTGTGCAAGCAACTTTCTAAATAATTTTGGTTTTCATTACAAGGTATTTAAGGATGGTCATTCATTGCCTATATGAGTATTGAAATGTTTATTTTTTTTAAATAAATGATTGCTCACTGTTTCACAATTATGCTATATGATGTTTCAAAGGGATGGTGCAAAGGATTTTCTACATGAGAATGATAAGTTCCATGTGTAAGAGGGTGTATAATATTGGGATGACTAAAAGTCATGCATGGAATGGAAATTAAGTAGGCTAGTCGAGGTAGTAAGTGGATAAGGAGTCCCCCTTGACGTCTCCAAGTCGGAAAGGACCAGCGAGGTAGGCTAATCGAGGTAGTAAGCGGACAAGAAGTCCCTCTCGACATTGCTAAGTCGGTAGGTCCGACACTAAGGATGAAAAGGATCATGTCATGAAAAGAGGGTTCCCCAAGCTAGCGTACCGTCACATGAAGGATAACGTCATTAATGGAAATGATGAATTTGCACATCCAATGTTTATGAAGTGTTTATGAAAAGATTTTTGCTCAACAGGTAGTTGATCACTTGATAAGTGTCTCTATTGAAGGGAGAAAAATGCTTTTAAATAAATATGCCTTCAAAAGGAGTTGATTGCAAAATATAAGCTTGTTTATTGAGTTTCGATTCATATTTTCGTTTTCCAGACAGGTAGAAGAAGGGACCTGGCAAAGAAGCAGAAGTTGACAATTGAGGAAATGGAGAACATTATAAGTTTCACGTTTGTGAAAAATTTATGTTCAATGAATATAAATTTACGTTGATGGTTTATGTTGACATCTATGATGATCAATGCAATGACATCTGATTTATGAGATGGTTTGAAATACGATATGAAAATCTTGTCTTGTTATAACATTATTAGATGGAAATGATTCAGATATGCATGAAATGAAAATATAAGGAATTAAACTCCTTTGGAAACATAATTAATTGGATAAATATTTGTTAAAACTTGCTGTGTGACAGGGCAACAGTCCTGATCATGTTTATCAATTGAACGATCTTGAGGTAAGGTTATGACGCTCGAGCTGGGGCATTACAGCATATACAATAATCACTTGTTGGTGAGACAAACTCCAACTAACTAAGTCCAATCTATTGGCGAGACATGCTTAAATCAATCAAGCAAAACTTATTAGTGAGACAAACTCAAACCAACTTCCTATTTTGCTTCTTCTTGAATTCGGTCTCCAACACCGATTCAAGGCAACAATATAAAATAAATAGATAAAAGAGAATTTACACTTTGCAACTTGTATTCGATAAGTTCCGGAAGCTCCTTGTCATGTGGAGATGATAATCTTATAAGCGCGCTTGGAAGTAGTAGCACTTGAAGCTTCAATAGTTGTTCAAAAGGACTTCAACACTTTAGAATAATGGACGGTGTAAGCTCATCTTGTGTTTTTCTCTTTCTTTCCTCATTCTTTCTTCTCTTCACGTTCATACATCAATGGTATATATAGAGGAAAAATGATCTAGTAGTTTGGAGTGGAGGTTCACGTGCACCTAGAGCTCCAACATTTGAATTTTCGACCGTTGCAAGTTGAAGTTGCAAGTGGAGTCAACTTCGGATGGGTGAATCGATTTGGGATGCGACTTCGTCTTGTTAGAACTTGCTGTCCAGAATTCTATCTTTGAAGTTATAGGTGAAGTCGACTTGGGTCTGGGACTTCACTCAAGTCGCAAGTGAAGTTGACTTGGCTATGGGACTTCACTTTGCTGGACTTCCAATACATGAACTTGACCTCTTGAAATTTAAATTATTTCTCATTTCATTTTCATACATATAATTTGAGACAAAGTATCTGACAACACTTAGACAAATTTATTAGATCATTTTTAATGATATTTCAATTATTTTTAATCATCAAAATCAAATTAATCATTCTTAAAGCAAGCATATGATCAACACTACATCAACGAGAAATTCCTAAAGCCACCTCTTCTGGCGGAGTTGAGGGAGGCGATCCCAGATGTGGCAGCAACCTGGAAGAAGACATGTGGTGAGGGGATGGCAGTCGTTCCAGCGAAGGGCAACCCAAGGATGGAGGTGAAGAAGTTAAGAGAAGTTATACACAACTACTACAAGTAATGCTGGTCACACACAAATGGAGGAGAGGATTGAATTTCCGGTACAGGAAAAAGCTGATGGAGTCGTCAGTTCTTATCATCCAAAACATCCGCATATACTCGTGTATAAAATATTAACATTCTCATTTTGCCCCCATCAATCTCAGCCGCACATTTGAAATGGACGGTAGATATGACATTTTCACGTTTAGGCGGGCTTAGAAACGTTCGCAGACAAATCAGTCTCATTTCATAAATCATGTATATATTAGTTCATAATTTCGCATTATTCTTGTAAAATCTGTGTTGCCCATATAATTTGTGAAAATCAAATATCATTAATCCTATTTCAGGTGTTAAAACTGTATAACTGGTTTATGTTATCAGACGAGTGCATGACAAAATCATATATTATTTACAACTTATAAAATATATAAAATTTATTAATTGCATATGCACTATTTCTGTGATACTCGAATAACCTGTAAAATATATTTTATGGGAAAAATGAATAAAGATTACCAGTATAACACATCATCCTCATGAATTGCATAAAAAGTGTAAAATCGGTCAAATATCTAAAATCTGTAAAATCTATCAAACAAGCTAAATTATATCATTTGTTCAATTTTTTTTTTGATAAATCTAATCTGCAGTTCCAAATTTTAGGCATACATTACCATTTATAACTTATAATGATTATGATACACTTTAACGTCATGGATCACTCATCATCTATAGTTGTTTATTAAAAATATATGATTAATCATAGAATTACATGCACACCAAAGTACTATAACTAATGTCCCGAGCTCATTATGACACTTTACCCCAACGATACTGTCATGGTACAGGGTACTAAATTAACATATTACCCCATTTGCATTTTCCACAAAAATGCAATTGTTTTCACACGCACCCGCCACGAGCTAAAAATGGCTACGATAATTTTTTGGCCAGTTGCCGCTTTGAATTTCAATTTTTTCAAGAGCTGCGAATTGGATGTAGTCATGTAGCTGCCGAATTTCTGCTCGGATGGAATCAACTGGCCGGTGAGGTTGTTTGCACAAATTGGGGCTGAAGATGGTGGCTGCCGGGTTTTAATGGAACCAATCTCAAGTTTTGTAGTCAATTTGGGTAGATTTGATGCTGAAATTGAAGGAAGGTAGAGCAGTTGCTGGAGATGGCTCGGTGGGTTTTGAGTGGTGGGTGTACTGTTGTCTGTTTGAGGGGAAGACTGGGTGCTTGGCCGGATGATTGGGATTGTTAGCGGAGGATGTGGTCTAGCACTTCGATTTTAGAGGCGGTTGTTTCTACCACCGGGATTAATTGAGATGCTGCTGGCTTCCTGGTTGCTAATTAATGTAATTCGTTTCCATGCGGCTCAGAATTAATTGGCTACAATTTGGATTTCGGGACGGCCAACTAGATTTTTCACCGGTGCTGCAGTTTGGGATGAGCAAAGCGTGGCAGTTATGGTGGTCGCTGCTTGCATGCGAGAGGCGGGGGCGTTGGTTCCGGATGATGCGGGGGCAGCCATTTCATCTGAGGAAGTAGGTGATGGAGCACCAAAATTTGTTGGTCCGGCGGCGCACTTGCATCTGTGTTCATGGGGCTCCTTTGTTGATGATATTCACCATTAAAATATCTTATGATCTTTTTAATTATTTAATAAGCTAATACTTCACCCACATCATTTTAAACCTTCAAATTTTATTTTTAAATAATTAAAATCAATTTATATCTTCTTCTATTATCGAAGATGCATATACTGATTACCCATCTAAGAATTAATTTACCTCTACTTATGTTAATAGGCTAATAAATATTTTTAAGTTATTATTTTATTTTTAAGCCTATTTAATTCACCTTATATTTATATAATTTTATTTTAAACTACCTTAAAATATTGCATTGTTAACCAATGTGGCGTCAATTGAAGTTGTTTGAAGCATTTGTAATTGTACCCACAAATCATTTGGATAGCTAGCAAATATTCTTAATTATTTTATTTTTTTTTATCTTTCTTAATTTCATTTAATATGCAAAGTTTCCCTTTGTAATAATATTTTATGTTGTAAAACAACCAATTTAGTAGCAAATATAAGAAATTAATGAAAATATAATTTCCTTCTACAGGTTAAACTTGACCAAAAGGAGGGATCACAAGACCAAGCTAGGATGAAGATGTTTTGGTACCAACAACAAATGGCCAAGTACATGAACACAAAGGTAAAGTCTTAGAATTTTTAAGTTGGCAAACTAGTATGGAGGAAAGCTAAAGAATTAAGAAAAAACTTGAGGGGAAATATGACTCCCTAGGTGCTTACATGATTGCACATCCATAAGAAAAATAATTCTAAGGACAACATCCATAAGAAAAATAATTCTAAGGACTTAGCATGCCTCCTAGTTTAAAAAAGTATTATGCCGACGAGGTGAAATTGTCTTTAAAAAACATCCTGGTCATATTGAAAAAACAACAAAACTAGCATCCCTTAATGCTAACGGTGCACCCTCCACAGAAGTTCTAGATTCAATTTTCGAAATTGATTGACTATGTTATCTAAGGCCTAGTATTAACCAGCATCATTAGCCTCAGTCAAATGACTTTGGAAAGCCTCACTCTCTAGACACTTCCTTAAGATTTACTCCCTTAATAAGATCGCAGAAATTTATCTTGAGGGCATAGGAACCAAAGCTAATGGTCCGAACTAAGCCACCTCCCTCAAGGATAAAATTTCTCTAGCTTGACTCTCAACCTAAGCTCGAGACTTACTAATGTCTTACTTGCACTGTTCAAGGGCCATTAGCACTCGGTCGTGCACCTCATGAAGAGAAAGCAATTCACCCTCTAATGCCTTTTGAGCCTTATCGTAGTGCCTCAGACACAAGGGATGATGAGAATTATCTTACTCTAAGAATTGATTTATGACAAATTATAAAATTTCACCTTAATTTTTTCAAAGGATAACTTAAGTTCATGCATACACATTAAGGTCTTTAATCAAATGCTACATACATTTTAACGTTATCCAAAATATTACAAGTCTTTGCCTAATATAACTTGTTTATGGAAATTAAGCAATAAATAATGAAGATAGATTTCTCCTCTATTTGTACTCGGGTTTGCTTCTTTTTAGGGAGCTTGCATAACTATATTTTAATTTTGAAAGATATGAGTACATTACTTAGTAAGTAGGCATATAAGGACAAAAATGTCAAATCATTTTACATGCTTATCAATGTATTACATGAATCATAATCATCTTGTTTAATTCAAAAGAGCACTTAAAACACCTTTGGTGTTAGGTGGGAAGCTCGGTTTATTCCAAAATATCACCTCCTATCTCAAACCTATTACGTTAATTTTATACCTCACATATCAAGTGTTCTGATGCTCTAGACAATGATTTAATTATTACTTTGAGAATTTAATATCGAAATTTGCTCAATTAAGTGCAAGTATTAATATTTTTGTGTTAATTATGAAATTAGGAGAATTGATCATAGGATGGGCATTAAGTGTTATAGATTTGATAGCTGAGAAAATATATGAACTCAATAAGGAGGATTTGAGGAGCATAATCAACATTTGACATGAGTAAAAATGTGTTGAAGAAGTTTGAGCACAATTTGGGGCTTGTCAAGCACAAAATAGTAAAAAAGTGCAACAACTGGAGATTTCATGCCATGTTCCACCCTGATGGGGGCTTGATGCCACGCTTTTGTGTAAAATTTGCACCAAACTTGAACTTTTTCTAGGTTTCTAAAGAAAAACTTTTTAAGGATTGCTAAAACACGAATTAAGGGACTGTAAAGGGAGATTTTGTGGTCATATTTTGAGTAAGGATTGGGTAACAACTAATTAGTTCATTACTAACCCTTGCCAATGTTTGTTACTACCACAGAAAAATTCGACAGTATCTCCCTAAAATCGATAGTTATGGGGTATATCGAGGCACCTGTACGCATCTAATATATTTCAATAATATTCTTAATATCCACAACTAAGATAATGAAAATAACCTCAAATAGAAGAAAGATAATATAAGTCAAATGCCATCATCCATGATCTCCAAATCAAACCACAAAAACTTAGTTATTATATTTACAACTAAACCTCACTACAATTACTCATATTTATAGTAAAAGAAAATATTCATTTACTAGTAGTAGCTAAAATTACCATTATGCCCCCGAGGGTGCAAGGTTACGCCTAACCCTAGCTTGGGCGCCAATACCCCATTGGGCTTTGTCTATTATCCTATCGTCTAAAAATAAAATAAAAATAAAATAAAAATACAATAAGTTCGGGCAAACTTAGTAAGTGGGATAACAACAAGATAAATGAAATCATTTGGTTACAACTGAAAAATGCTGAATTTAAATGCATGTAGAGATACCAACATTAATCAATAAAGCTAATCATGCTCATGCAATTGTTTTGTGCTTTGACACATGTTTATACCATTTATATTTCACTGTAAGCTTGCACTTCCCTGGTTGAAGGACAACCAACTCATGACTTGTCATTTCACTTTGTCTAACCAAAGGCTAACTAATACATAGTTATTAAATCCCTGGATAGGTAGTGGATTCACATCTCATAACTAGATCAATGCATCTCCCACGAATAGTCGTGACTTGACCAATCCAACTTCCACATCGTATTCTGCCCCTCATAAACATTCATTTTACGAGATAATATGCACATGCCGTTTTTAAAATATGAAAAATGGAATTAATAATTTAGATACACTTTTCCTTTAGCCAAGAAATCATAAAGAAATACCTTGAAAATTCAAACCAAATTTACCAACCAAACTCATATCTCAATATTAAAATTATAATAATAGGATTTATCTAAAATCTTACTCATCATCATCATAAAACCATGGTGCTTGTGATGACAATTTTCACGACAACAAATAAAATTGAAATATTTAAGAAATGTCCCACTTGCCTCAAATAACACCCGTAATTTTCTTGCTAAGGTTCCAGACCAACTTTAAAATATATTCTATTAATCTACATTAGTCACAATCAAAATTTCTAATATTAATATATAAAACTCCTCATTATATTTTCTTAAAGCTACAAACTTTAACTAAATCAACTATTTTATTTCTTTTTTCAATCAAATATATAAATTATCTAATTTTCGATCAGAAACCATTCGTTAAATTATTGAACTCCATCAAATCTATTATGCAGTATATTATTAATTAATTCTCCATGAATACAGCTAGATATATTATTATTTTAACCAATGTTTTGGTATGAATATATTATTAATTTAAGTTAAACTATTTAATAGCTTTGCTATTTATTGATCTAGATATAATACACATAAATATACATATAATATATATATGAAGGCTGTTCCGGTGCAACATAATTGCACCGGAACAACAGTACATTTGCCCAAAAGTGGGCCTCACACATATTAGAATGCAATGAAACTTTATACAATCATTTATTCATATATAAATTTTATAGCAAATGGTTTAAATGTTGAAAAAACCACTTTAAAGTTGTTATTCACATTAAACTATTTTATTATGTTGAATTTGTACCATTTTCAAATGGGGCCCATACACATATCCAATTAGGATGAAAATTAGTATGGTAATAGAATACATTATTCTAAATACAATGGATAGAGTAGATTATGATTTGATCATCATGTTGGGCCATTTCAGCAGTGCTGCACCAGAATATTCCTCTTTCTCTCTCTATATATATATATATCATTTTTTCTTGTCAGTGGAAGGCAAATTGCTTTCAAATGATTTATGTTACTAAATCCGTATGAACTGACTTATTCGTACCCATTTCTAGGGTGCATTGTTGGTAATCATGTGCTGTTGCATTTTTCTTCTTTCATATTCTTCTTTTTTTCAATACATACATTACGCCACCTGCCTTCTAATCGTCCTTGTCTATTATTTGAATGGTATTTCATCCAGGAGTCCGTCCATTATTCGAGGTGTAAAATACATGAAAATAAAATCTCATTTGCAATCACTATCACATAACATCAATATTATTTTTATTTATTTATTTTACTTCGCCTATTTTACTCATCCACCTTGGTAATAATCAATGAAAGAAATTCGATAGGATTCCGAATTAGGGTGTGTTTGTTTGGGGCAAAAAAGTATCAATAATAACTATTTAATCAAAAACTTTTCATTTTACATAATTACTCTATTTTTTAATTATTTTTTCACATTTCCTATTCAAACTACCTTACTTTTCAATCATTTTTACACAACTATTCATACAACTAACATATCTATTTTAACTTTATTCTTTTACTCCTTATTATTATTGTTATTATATCATATCATTTTCTATGAATTTGACAACTTCTACCTCAAAAACTTTTTATCAAAAGTTTTACCCCCAACTAAACACACCCTTATAACCTTTCTTTTAGGTTTAACCCTCAACCAAACACACCCTTATAACTTTTCTTTTTTTAATCGTACCTCTCTAATGTTTCTCTTCTAATCACTGCTTTATCAATAGTCCACCATTCTCACCTATTTTCAATTAAAACAAATTAAAAAAGACCCAATTGATTGAATGAAAAGTATACTGTTATCAAGCCATGCCAATACCTTTTTATGCTTGTTTTGATGGAGTCACTAAGCCCCACTCACCTTATATCATCTATGGGAATAAAAAAATAAGAAAACAAACTTTGATGGCAACATGCTCCCTTAGAAACTTCATTGACACAACTCATTAAAAATGTGAAGCATAGACTTTAGGAATATGAAAAGGTTAACCACTTGATAATCTCTCGTAATACACGTCCCTTGGTATCTTTTGCTTCAAATACAAATGGCTCACTTCAATTTCAATCAAGAGTACCGACCTGCTAGCTCTCTTTAAATAGGTATACGGTCTCTATTATTATTAAATAGATAAAATTATCAATTCTGTGTATATTAATTGATCTTTTCAAACAACTGGATGCCCACTTTGAGTGGGTGGGTGCTCCATTATAATATCTATTTAAAATGCATATGTATACAACACATATATACTTGATACATAATTCATGTATTTTCAAATTATTATTTCTTTTAAAGGTATTCTCTATTTAATACAAAAATGCTATATTTCTCACACATAAACCCAAAATTCGCCTTCATTTAATCATGCTTTATTCACTCACATTAATTCCACAAAATATAGTAAAATATCTCATTACTTAAATTATACGACCCTATTTAGTTACTTATTCTCCATCGCAAAATTTTATTTGAAATTACATGTCCCAACTTATAATTTAATTAATATGCTAATACTAGATTCAAAAGTAACTTTGAGTTTTACAGATTAATAGCTAAGGTTTGGAGAAAGATAAAGAGTCACAAGAGGAGGAAGTTCAAGTTAGATATCCAAGACATCTATGGAATGGAATCAATAAACTTTTATTTTATCCTTTCTCTTTTGATTTAATTTTCTTGAACTTGTTGAAAATTCTTTTTTTGTTCTAGAATACTTGAAAATTTTTGTATACATGAGAAGAACTTTTATTCCATCTATCTTGGAACAATTTTCTCTAATTTGTCAAAGCAAAATCCCCAGTACATGTATGAAAAACAAGATGATGGAGACAATTCTTTGATTCAAACTTTGACCTGTATCTTTTATGTAAATTACTTTTGTTCCCCACTTTGAGCTTAAACATTACTTCTTTCTTTGCCTTGATATCTTAGTTATGAAACGAATCATCTTTAATATTTTTGTTGAGCTAAACTGTAAAATGGATTTAAAGTGTCTAGTCATTATTAAAATTTTTTATATTTTTCTTAGACGCCTTGAAATATGGGAGTGGAAGTAAGCCAGACTTAGATGAAAAAAAAAAGAAAAAAAACTAGTTTAATAGCAGACTTTGAAAAGAAAGAAAAATAAGCGTGGGGGTGTGCACATATATAAAAAACTCAAGTCCATTTCAAGATGGTTCGAATCTAAATTCTATTCTTTTTTACCTTGAGTTAAAGATTTTGAATCCAAAATTATAACCATGAAGCCCTCTTGAGTATTCAAAGGTGTATATTGCATTAGTGGAGATAAAAAGGAGAGAGTTGCATATTGTATAGGAGAATTAGGAGCTTTTCATTTTTCATAATTTTTTATCTTTTAATTTTAGGATTTTTACAAAATAGTGGAAATGTATATACACTAATTCAAGTAGGATGAGATTTTTATGATTAATTGATGGATACATGTTAAGATTTTGTTTAACAAACTCACCAAACTAATAAGCATTTGATTTCTATCAAAAAATAAGCATTTGATTCTTATGTTCTTCATACTAATCATGTGGATTATGATCTTCAACTCAAACAAAAATCTCACTTTGCATTGTTTAAAGAGTTTAAAATCATGATATTTCACTTACAACCTGTGGTGAGTTATATATGCTTAAGGCTAAGTAAAGGATCAAGTGTGGGGGTATTTGTCGTATTAATTTAATACCTCATATATCGTGTTTCCATGATCTAAATAATGATTAAATTATGATTTGAGTGATTTAATGCCAAAATTTGCTCAATTATGTGCATGTAATAATATTTTGGTATTGATTGTGGAATGACATAAATTGAGCATAGGACATGCATGAAGTGTTGTAGATTTGATATATGAGAAAATATATGAACTCAACAAGGGGGATTTGAGAACAATGAAGTAAAAACAACATTCAACATGAACTAAAATGTGTTAAAGAAATTTGAGCATAGTTTGGGGCATTTCTAGTACAAAACTAGCAGAAAAGAGCAACAACCTAGGATTCCATAGAGGAACACCCTTACGAGGATTTGATGCATCAATTTTGTGTAAACTTTGCAAAAGACCTAAACTTTTTTTTTTAGGTTCTAAAGAGAGACTATTTAAAGATTTCTAAAACATGAATTAGAGGACTGGAAATGGAGATTCTTATGTCATATTTTGAGCAAGGATTGATAGTTAGGGTTTGGAGAAAGAGAGAGCCACAAGAGGAGGAAGATAAGCAAGTTCAAGGAAGATATCCAAAACTTTATTTGAGAGGGAATAAATGAACTTTTGTTTTCCTTTCTCTTTTTATTTAATTGTCTTGAATTTGAGAGATTATGATAAGGATATTATTTTGTCTTTTGAATTTATCGAAATCATACTTGGCTAAGTTTATATTTTAAGGTTTAAAATGTAGTATATGACAATATGCTTTTTTACTTATTTATGAATCATATTTGTGTTAATTTGATATCTTGTGAATACTTGTTTGGTGTTAAGGCCTGTCCTTTAGTATGATTTCATATGTTGGGTGAAGGAATCAATATATGGAAGTCTAATATATGATAATCGAAATATTAAATCTGAAAGTTTAGATCATGAGAATAGGAGTGATGACATTGAGGAATTTCACAAACTCCCACAGAACTTAATCTATTTTAATCAACATAATCCCATGAGAATAGATGATTATAAAGATTAGGATACTTCTTGCATACCCCAAGTGAGGACTAAGATCACCATTCAGTTTGTTCTACTTTAATACAAATTATCTAGATTAAACAAGTTAGTTAATTATCCATCACAGAAACGTCACATGTGAATCCTTAGATCCAACATCTCCAATATCTCTTGTTTTTAATCTCACTCGCATAACTAAATTAGTAGTAATTTCTCTTTTCTTATTAGTTATAGACTCTTATATCTTTTCATTCTTATTGTCTAGATAATTAGATTTGCTATAGTCTAGATTTCAGCCTGATCCTTGTGGGAACGATTTTTATATATAGGCTACAACTCGTGCACTTGTGAAAAGTCAACAACACCCTGAATCATGATCATTACAAGAAAATATGTATGTCATTGTAAAATAAAATTGGAGATTTCTATTTCAAAGCAATAAGTTTAACACATCAAATTTTCACAAAGTATTTACGAGAATCCATAAAACCATTGAGGAATATTTCTAAAACATAGTTTAACAAACGAAAAATATTGTCTACTTACCTTTCATGATGATTATTTTGTAGAACTTTCCTTTGATAATTTTTTTTCTTTTCCTATCCCCCTATAATTGAGTGAGGAAATTAGTTCCTAGTACTACGGTTGTACTATACATTATTCACTAATTATTTTATTTGAAACTAAGAGTTAATTGTCTGTTTTGTTACATATTATTTAAAATTTTAGTTGAAAACCTCATCTCCTTAAAGCCAACTATTTCAATTTTAATGCCCATTTTTAATATCTACTTATATAACTTTCTGATTATCATCATTTATTTATATTTTTAAGAAAATAAATATAAGAATTTCTTGATAGTTCATTAGAATAAAAATAATAATAAATGTATTGAAAAGTGGCAAGGCATGGTTTGAACTCACATATTTCTGGTGCTAATCAACATTTTTACCATTTTGGTGAATTAGTAATTGTGAAAGAATTTGACATTATAATCTATATATTTGTTAAAATTTTGGAACGAAAACATTTTAAAAATGTATCATTGTGCTTCAAACCTGTAACATATAATTAGAATTACCAATCTTTTACCATCATGGTTAACTCAATAATTGCGATATATACTTTTAAAGAAATTGAATCAAAAATTTTTTTACATTAGTTACTGTGAGTCAAACTTGCAACCTATAAATTAAATTCCAAATCTCCAATCTGCACAATCAAACTAATAGATGAGAATTTTTTTTAAATATTATGATTATATAAAATTAACATCTCTATGAGGTGTCCCTAACTTTTATTTAATTATATTAGTCCTAATATAGTCATTTATCCTTTGTTTCATTAATATACTAAGTTATTTTCAATAATTAATATTTACCTTATTATTATATTTATAACCAACATCATTTCATTCTTTTGTAATGAACAAATTATTTTATTTTATTTTATTCCTGCTATTTCCAGTCATCTCTACCATTAAGCTATCTTTTCCAATGATTTCAAAAATATTATCATCAATCATTTTTCTTAAACATCATTAAATAAAAAAATCTTGCTTTTCCTTACTACACCATTACCCACCTTTCTGTTCCTCCTACTATGTGTATTTTGTATTGTTCTCCCCTTTCAATTTTTTTTTTACCACCATAGCTACTATTTATGCCGCTATCCATAAGCATGCTCGTCTTGCTGTTTACATTTGAACATGTCATGCTTGTCATATTTTCATGGATTGTGATTCGGTCCAGTAAAAATTATTAACTTCTCATGTTTTTATCTTAACAACGCCTCTCATTGGAAACCACATCATCATGTGTCATCATCTTTCTTTTTTTTTTGTTGACAACATAGGCTATGACGTATCTTATATGACCTATTTATTATTATCATTAAATATATAATTTTATTTTTATTTCTTTATTTTTCATCCATTCACATTCATTCAATGGGCCGCCCTATTATTTAAATATAGGAATATTTTTTCCATTGACATTATCAGATGTACTGATGGCCCACCTAAAGTATATGTACATATTTTCTTTGAAAATTTAGGCATGGACACATGTATTGGTGTACTTTAAAATACATTTTTCTTTAAGTTAAAAATAAAATATGAATATAAATAAAATTAATATAAAATTTTAAAACGATGAATGATATGATTTGGACTCTACCCCTTTTGAGAAAGCAAAGCTTATTAATTGAGATAATCTAATCATGTGTATTTTGTTTTTGTTTATTTATTATTATTATTTTGTACTTCTATTTTTATTATTTTTATTTAAATATAATAATATTTGCATTTAATGTACATAACGAATTGAAATCCAGGTCTTTCCAAGCCTAGTTTCATTGTTTATTTATTTAATTTTTTCTACTTTCAAGATTATTATGTATTTTCTTAAAATAAATATTATGTATTTCCTCTATCGTGTATCTAAATTATATAGCTCGGGTCCAAGATATAATTCTTGAGTAGCGAGATATGAAAGATATTGTGAATTATGGCTAGAGCTGGGGACAATGCAACTCTGTATATTATTTTCCTACTTTATCCAAAATTTCAAATGACCAAACATATCTTGGATTTAGTTTTCTTTTCTTCCCAAATCAAATAATTCCTTTAATTAGAGAAACTTTAATAAATACATGGCCTTCAACTCAATAGTCTTTTTCCTATCTTTTCTCATATACATGTCTTTTGACGGTTTTGTGCTGCTAATATGCATTATCTAATCATTTCGACTTTGTCTGCCATTCTTTAAGTGAAATTAGGAGCAATTCTTCTTTCTCCTATTTCATCTCAATTTAACAAAGTTTTACATTTTCTTCCATATAGACCATCAAATGGTGTCATTTGGATACTTATTTGGTAACTGTTATTATACGTAAATTCAATCATAGACAAATATTTATCTTAGGAACTACCAAAATCTGTTATGCACATTCACAACATATCTTCCAATAATTCTATTGATCCGTTCTATCTACTTTTCAATCTGCAGATGATATGCTAAGCTAAAACGAAGCTTTGTACCCATAACCTGATATAAACTCTTCCAAAAATATGAAGTAAAAGACGGATTCCTATATGATATAATAGTCTTTGGGACTCCATATAACTTAACAATTTCTTTATAATAAATTTTTGTCAATTTTTCCACTAAAAATATAGATTTCATTTGAAGAAAGTGTGCTACCTTAGATATTATATTAAATTTTACCTGTATAGAATTATATCCTTTCTGGGATCGGAATAATCTTTCAATGAAATGAATACTAATATCATGCCACTTTTATTTACGAATTTCCAATAGTTGTAAGGATTCTACCAATTTATTATGATTTGACTTAACTAGCTAGCAAATAGGACATTTGCTTATAAATTCGGTTAATTCTCTCTTTATGTTATTCTACCAATATTTCTTCTTTATATCTTGAGATATTTTTTATTTCTTGGATGAATAGTACTGGTGGACAATTCACTTCCTTCAAGATTTGTTCTTTAATTTCTGACTTATTGGGAATACATAGTTGATTTTGATATCAATACTAAATGCAGTATTTTTTCTATATCATTGCTTGAACTAGCCTTTGTAATTCGGTATCTTTTGATTATTTTGGTAAAATTTGTTCAAACAGAGTTGACCTCAATTATAACTGGTGTAGCTGCATTCGCACCTTTTCTAAACATACTTCTATTCTAATTGCCTTATTTCTTGGATTAATGCTTCATGTTGAGTAACCGTAGTTCCTAAAGTAACATATCTACTTAGTGCATTAGCAACTATATTAGCTTTATTAGGGTGACATTAGATGGTGAGATCATAATCTCTCAAAAATTTCAACCATCTTTTCTATCTTATATTCAATTCTTTCAGTAAATATATATTTTAAGTTTTATGATATGTATATATTTCACACTTGGCACTATATAAGTAGTGTCATCATTTTTTCAAAGCAAATACCATAGCTACCAATTTTAGATCATGAATGGATAATTAAGCTCATTTGACTTGAGTTGTTGGAATGCATAGACTATTACTTTTCCATCCTACATCATGACACATCTCAAACCTTTATAAGATTCATTGTTGTAAGTGTTGGTCCCGAGTTTATGGCAAAACCTAAGAGGGGAGAGGTGAATTGGGTTCTTAAAAATTTCTTTGGTAAATCAAAACTCAACCCCTTTAAAAGTTTCAATCCCCTAGATTGTAACAAATAGAGAGCAATAAGATAATGAAAGCAATAAAGAAAAGCAATAGGCAAGATTTATAGTGGTTCGGGCAACCTTTCCCTACTCTACTCTTCCAAGCTCACACACCGTTGCGACTTGGGTTCCAATATGTATTCCACGAATACAATTAGAGTCTCCGCTCTCTTCTAGATTCTAACTCTAGGGGGCATATACAGCCAGAGCCTCTGCTCTTTTTTAGATTTTAGCTCTAGGGAGCATATACAATCAACATAAGTAGGTGATAAGTTACACTCCAATCACAACTCTACTCGCAATGTCTTGCTTTGAAATACCAAACTCAAACCAAGCACCAAAGACAAATAATAATGTGAAAATAAAGAAGATCTATACTTTACTGAGTTGTGTAGCAAGTTTCATCTTGAGGAAGAATCTGTAAGAGCAACCAATTGTGTTTTGTTGAAGCAAATCGCAACTTGAAGCTTGTTCTTCCTTCGAAAGTGTATATATCACTCAAATTTAGAGAAAAGCAAATAAGAACTCTTGCTTGCACTTCTTTCCTCTCTTTAGACTCTGTCTTGTGTGTATCCACGTTTGCTTGAGTGTCTATATATAGAGGAGGGAAGATTTTGAACGTTATAGAGGTGGTTGGCGCGCAATAAATGTTCCAACATTCAAAAATTCGAACGTTACTTCCTCAAGTCGCAGGTGGAGTCGACTTCGTCTGCGACTTCGCCCAAGTAACATGCTGGAGTCGACTTCGCGTGCGACTTTGGCAGCTCTTTAGTTTCCAAGTCTGAGTTCTAGGTCGACTTGGTTTGAGACTTGGCCTCAAGTCGATCTTGGAGTCGACTTGGGATGCGACTTGACCAGTTTTTGTGCCAAATCAGTTTGATCCTTGTTGATTCACCTCTTGTTTGCTTAGCTTCTTTCCTTCAACAATAGAAACATTATTTTCATTCTGGATTGGCTTTAAATCTTGTAAACCTTGTGATTCTTGGAGAACTTGAAAACTTGTATGGTCAAATCTTCTTTGATTTGGAATGAATTCATGCACCTTGCTTACTTTAAATTTGTATTAGTCTTCATATCTTGAGTTGTCTTTATCTTGAAATGAGCTTGAACCTTTGATTTGGACTTGAGAAACTCAAATCGATCTTGGGGTTGACTTCATATGCGACTTGGCCTCAAGTCGCAAGTGGAGTCGACTTCAACTGCGACTTCAGAATGTTCTGTCCCAAAATCAACGCTGGAAAGAAATGTGTATCTTCAAGTCGATACTGGAGTCAACTTCGTCTGCGACTTGGCTTCCAAGTCGCAAGTGGAGTCGACTTCAGCTATTCACCTTCCAAATTCAAATCTATCCATCAGGTACCTGTTGAAGTCGTATATGGAGTCGACTTCGAGATCGACTTCACCCTAAGTCAAAGTCCGAGTCGACTTGGGAATCGACTTGGCTGATTTTCATTCCTTAAGACATTCATCACACTCATTAGTAATTATTTTATACTCAAATTTAAATTTGTTAATCATCAAAACTTATGCTTTGGTCAATTTTGTTTTGTTTTAACTATTGTTTCCAACAATAAGATATATATTTTTCATTACCTTTAGACAAAGTCAAAACTAGAGCTTCAACTAGTATTTTTTTTGAGCTTACAATTGACATTACAATCATATTTCACAACTGTTTTAGTCAACTTAGTGAGTTACGCAGATAATTATGAGAAACCTCTATAAATTTTTGATAATAGTCAATGAATCACAAGAAACTTTTGATTTTAGTAATAATCATTGGCCTTGGCTAATTTACTATTGTTTCAATTTCTCTGATTTTACCTTTATCCCTTTTGCCGAATCTATATGCTCTGAGAGATATATCTGACTCAACTAGAATTCGTGTTTCTTCAATTTAGCATATAATTTCTTTCCTCTCAATTTGTTAGCACCAACCACAGATGTTTCTAATGGTATAGCAAAATATCATCGATTAATACAACCATAAATTAGCCTATGTATTTTTAAAATATTTTTTGTATCAAATTCATAAATGTAACTAGCGCATTGGTCAATCTAAAAAGCATTACTAGAAATTTATTGTAACATACCGGTCCAAAAAAGTGATCCCAGTCCATGTATTTAATGCAATTTTCTAAGATTAATCACACATTTATGACAAAATTAATTATTATAATTTCATAAAAATTATAAAATTTTACTTCCACTAGTCATGTTCCCATTATTACATCGAAGCACAAAGAAAAGAAGTTTTACAAGTTTCATTCTCAATACATGCCTTTGAAATAAATAAATTAAATTAAATATCCTTAAAAATCTTCACGTAAATCCAAAATGCTAGTGTCCCACTTGATTTGGTACACCTGTAAAAATAATGGGTTAGTCTCAATCATGACTAGCAAGTAGAAAATTATTTGAAAATGGATAATGACCCAATAAAAACTTAATTAAATGATAAAATAATCATTTAATTTAATATCTTAAAAATTAGTCCTCAAATGCAAAATCAAACCCTTTCATTGAGTTCAAAAGTATCAATAATATAGAAATAGACTATTTGATCATTCAAATCAGAGTTCAAATAAATGAATCATAACAAAATAGAATGAACGACCCATATTAAGCCATGCAATCATTATTTTTCCTGCATATGGGTCCCACCTAGACCTCTCTCTCACTTAGCTTTGTTGCTGTAATAGGTTACATGTCAATTTCCAAGAATATTTGAACATCAAAAGCATTAAAATTATTAAATACATTTAAATGTCAAAAGCAACGAAAAATTTTCGTTGCTAAAAGAAGGTTTTCATGCTTTAGGCGCAATTCCACTGACGGAATTTCTTCCGTCCAAATATTCATGCTGGATGACAACTCCTTTTCTGCGTAGAAATTTACTCTAGATATAAATTTTCACCATATATATATCAAGTAATTAACCCACATCATTAATATAATTCTGATATCCATATGTTTATCGCATATCAATGCATGTATAAAATAAAATGCATAATAAAATTCAAAAATCTCAATGCATATAATTTCAAGTATAAATTTTCAACATATTTATCTATAAAATTTTATATCCTAAAAAATTAGGATTATAAAATTTAAATATATAAAGATAGTCTAAAAATTATAATATGTATAATATGTTGGTCCCGAGTTAACGGTAAAACCCAAGATGGGAGGGGTGAATTGGGTTCTTAAAAATTCTTCGGTAAATTAAAACTTAACCCCTTGAGAGTTTAATCCCCTTGAAT
>JAXCLR010000081.1:35863641-35887151 GCA_035584095.1 Annona squamosa | reverse complement strand
TCCAGATTTGTAAGAATGTCTCAGGCTTTCAATGTAATATGTATTGAGATGTGTGTAAATATATTCCAATAAAAAAATATGTGCCAACATTTCCATTTTTATTTTTTAAAAAAATTTATTTATTGATGCCACATTATCTAATAGATGGCAAATTTTTATTTCATGTCTAGGTCGATACTTTGTTAAGAGACCGACTTCTACTTTTTAGAGACCAAACCAATTATCTCATATCTATTAAAAATCGTACTACTTGGCATATAGATTAATGATGAATAAAATTCTGTAAAAAATATTTCTAAAGAGGTTCTTTATAATCTACCCTGTCCATATTTTAAAGTGGACAAAATTAGTCGTTCATATTCAGTTTCATGTCCATTTGATTAAAATTGGTTAAAATATGATCATTTGAAATAAACTAATGCAATACATTGAAATTTTATTTTTTGTACTCATTTATAATTATGGTTTGTATAATCTACTCTGTTCATCTAGTAGGGTACATTAATTTAGGCTTAAGATTGAAATTTCGCTTGAAATTGAGCTGTATATACATAATAATTCAATTAATAAAATGTGAAATATATAATGAAGATGATATATATGCATGTCCCAAGGGTAGGAACATACCACACATTAATGAAATCCATGCGCGTTTTTCAATAAAAAATTTGAAATTACGTAAATGCATTATTAAATCATTTTTCATAATCCAATTCATCCATACTATAGAGCATATAAATTTAACTGTCCATCTCAATTTTCACATCAAAATAATTTGTATGGGTAAGATATTGACATTTAAAATTAATTCATGAAATCTCATATAATTCTACTTGTTTAATAATTTTCTAAACATAATTTTTGTGATCTAGTCCATTTATTATATAGGGTATGTTAAAAATAGGCTTGCCCTAAAAATTTCATGTAGAATCGCGTTATATATCTCATGATATTAATTTAATAAACAATTATATAAAAATAGCAAATGGGAGGGAAAGCTCCTGGACGTGAGTTGCCTTGCATGACTTGACTTTTGGGCCCTTTTTTAATGCACTTAGGTTAAGCACTTTAGTCAATTATTTTTCATAATCTAATCCATCTAGATTAAAAAAATACATAATTTAATACTTCCCATTAAATTCTCATGTCTAGCCGAGTTATACCTACTTAGATCTAATGAAAATAGTGTTAACGAATATAAACCCTTTGTGAGGATCCCTAATTACCCACATTTTTCCATTTGTTTTTATTTTCCGAAAGGCCAATTGGTGTTATTTAGAATTTTGAAATTCTTTCCTAAAAATTTATAAAAATTTATTTTCATATCTTATCTTTATGAAATCATAATTTACCCTCCTTTTTCTTATAATTCTGAAATGTAATCTTTTGAATTTCAATTAGGTCCCCTTTGTCTCTACCCTTTTTAAACTTACCATTTGGTCCCGTTTCTCTAAATTTTCAATTAATACTACTTTTCTAAAGTTGAAAGTCAATCTTTTTTGTAAACATACACATTTTTTATAACTTTACCTTAATAACATACACTCTGTACAAGCTTTAAGTGTATAAATTACATTTACTAAGTTTCAAATAACATGGGTTTCATAATTCTCCCCTCTTTACCAAAGGTTTTGTCCCGAAACGTATTGCGTTTCAAATAATTGAGGATTTTTTTTGCTTTTTCACGGAGTTCCCAAGTTGCTTCATTTTTAGAATATCGGTTCCATTGGATCTTGACATACTCAATCTCCCAATTTTGAAGCTTCTGTATCGTGTCGTTCAGGATTTTGATAGGTTTTTGTTCATAATGAGGTTTGACATCTCCGTTCGTATGAGGCTTCAAATGGGGCTATCTGTATACTTGTCTGATAACTATTATTATAGGCAAACTTTGCTATTGATAAATATTCATCTCATGATCTTCCAAATTCTAAAGTGCACATTCGAAGCATATCCTCAACAATTTGATTCACTAACTTTGTTCGCCCATCAGTTTGGGGATGAAATGCAAAACTAAACTTTAACTGAGTTCCTATAGTTTGATGCAAACATTCCACAATTGAGAGATAAAAATTATAGCTCGATCGAATACTTTTGACTTAGGTATCCCATGAACACAAACAATTTCCTTATAATAAATTTTGGTTAACCTTTTTGCACAGAAATTTTTCTTCACAAGTAAAAAATGAGTTACCTTAGATAGACGATCAACTATCACTCATATAGTCATTTCCATTCTGTGTTCAAAGGTAAACCTTCAATAAAGTCTATAGTAATTCATCCCATTTCCATTCTAACACTTCAAGTGATTGCAATTTATCTAGAGTTCGCTAATGATCTGCTTTCACTTTTTGACAAATTAAACATTTGACAACAAACTCTATAATTTTTTTCATGTTATTCCACCAATAACCCTTTTTAAGGTCATTGTACATTTTTGTACTTCCATGGTGCATAGAAAATGGAGAGAAATGTGCATCTTTTAGGATCTGCTTCCTTAGTTCAACTTGATTTACTACACAAATGTGATTTTTATATCAAAATATACCCTAATTAGCAATAGTATACTCAATAGGGTCTTTTGCCCTCATTTGATCCGTATATTTATTTAGATTCGCATCATCCTGTTGTTCACATTTAATTTGCTCAAACAATAAAGATTGTAATTGTATTTGTGATATCTTGGTTGTATTCCAGGTAGACATACAATTAATTCCACTTGTCTCATTTCCCGAAGTAATTTATCTTCCTTAATGATCAAGTATGCCATACTAACATTTCAACTTAAAGCATCGGCCACAAAATTTTCCTTACCTATGTGATATAAAATACTGAGATTATAGCCCTTAAGTAATTCAAGTCATCTTCTTTGTCTCATGTTGATCTCGTTTTGAATGAAAATATACTTGAGACTTTTATAATGAGTGTAAATTTCATACTTAGCACCATATAAATAATGTCTTTATATTTTCAAGATAAATATCTCTGCTGCAAGTTCTAAATCATGAGTGGGATAATTTACCTCGTTAGGCTTAAGTTGTCAAGATGCATAAGCTATAACTTTTCCTCTTTGCAGGAATACACATCCTAATCCTTTCTTCGATGCATCACTATGTACTACAAATCCTTCATTTTCTTCTAGCAGGGTTAAAGTAGGTGCTTTAACCAATTAATGCTTCAATTTTTGAAAACTATTTTCACATTCATCTGACCAAATATATCGAACACTTTTTCGTGTTAATCGGGTAAATGGCACAGATAATTAGGAAAATCCCTGTACAAATCTTTTATAATAGCTAGCTAACCTTAAAAAACTTTTGATTTTAATAATACTTGTTGGTCTGTATCATTTAAGAACTGCCTCAATTTTCTGAGGATCAGCTTGAATTCCTTCTTCTGATATAATATGTCCTAAAAATGCGACTTGCTTCAACCAAAACTCGCATTTTCTTAGTTTGGCATATAATTTTTTTCAGCTTGTCTAACAACATTTTAAAATATATTTGATGCTCTTCTTCTGACTTTGAGTAAATTAAAATATCATCAATGAACACCACAAAAAATTCATCCAAGTATTTTTGAAATTTTATATTCATCATTTCCATGAATACAACAGGAGAATTTGTAAGTCTAAATAGCATAACCAAAAATTCATAATATTCATACTTCGTTCGAAATGTTGTTTTATGAATATCACAAAGGCTAATTCTCAATTGATAATAACTTGATTGTAGGTCTATCTTCGCAAAAGTGGATGCTTCTTTCAATTGATCAAATAAATCATCAACTAGAGGAAGAGAATATTTATTTTTCACAATGGCTCTATTCAATTCCCAGTAATTAATGCACAGTCTTAAACTTCCATCTTTCTTTCTTATAAATAAAATTGGGGCTCCCCATGGCAACGCACTGGGTCTAATCTAGCCCTTATCTAGTAATTCTTGATTTTGAGTTTTCAATTCAGCCATTTCTATTGGAGCCATACGGTATGGGGTCTTAGATATTACAGACGTGTCTTGTATAATGTCTATTACATATTCACTTCTCTTTCTAGGGGTAGGTTAGGCAACCCCTTTAGAAAGACCTCATAAATTCACTTACCACTAGAATTTATTCAATTTGTATTTCTTTTCCCTCTATAATGTTGATTGAAATGAGATAGGCTTGACATTGTTAGTATACCATCCTTGCTGTTTTCATAGCCGATATTAGTACTATAGAGTTTTCAAGTTGCTTCAACTTTTCAATAAATATATCCTTATGTGGAGATGCTTTAATCTGTACTTTCTTATATTTATAATTTGTTATGACTCCTCATTGACTCCAACAATCCATATCCAATATTATATCGAATTCAGTCATGGGTAATAGGATTAAGTCTGCTTCTAAAATCATTGAACCTATTCTAATAGGGCATGCTTTACAATTTGGTTAATACTTGCCAACCTATATACAAGGATTCTACTTGAATAATAATATTTATTTCTTTTACCGGTAGTGCATAAGTGATTTCATATTGACATGCTATAAATAAATACGTAGAACCAAAATCAAATAATGCTATTGTAGAATTTTCTAAAATATAAACAATACTTGTAACTACTTTTTTTCTTATTTGTGTGACTCAATGCGAGTCAATGCAAGCACTTGTACTGGATTTATTGAAGTACCCTGTCAATTTGCACTTGTAGTTATTCTCTGTTGGGCTGGTCTTCTCCGTCCTTGTGCTTCTTATGTTTTGTTTGAACAATTTGGAGCTATATATCTTACTTGGCAATAGATGAAGCACTTTATCACCCTTGCCTCAACGGTTCCATAATCTTTCGTCACATGACCTATTTGACCACATTTAAAGCACTTGTTCAAACCCTTTAAACATTCACCGTAGTGGCATTTTTTATAGTTCTTACAAATAGAAGGATTTTTCTTTTTGAAATTTGATTTTTCTCTTTCTACAAATACTCTCTTATTTTTCTCCTTCTTGCATCATTTTCTTTGTTGCTAGGAGCAAATTGTCTTTTCCCTTGCAATAATTCTTGAGTCTCAGTGCCTTTTTTCTAATATTCTTGCTCTTTTTAAGATTGATGCATAGTCCTTTATCAAAAAAGTGCAAGGCTTTCTCGTAAATATGGCCTTAGTCCTTGTCGAAATCTTTGAGCTTATTCTCAAGCACATTTACATTCCAAGGTACATATCTTACTAAAGCATTGAACTTGGTTGCATATTCGGTAACTATCATTCTACCTTGATAAAGTATTTCAAATTTAATAACTTTTTGACTTTAGAGACTTATTGGGATATATTCTTTGTTAAATTCTTCCACAAAAGTCTGCCAAATCACTTCATCAGTTTCTTACATAGTCATTAATAAAGTTTTCCACCATTCATTTGCATCACCAATTAGCAAATGGATAATACACAGAACTATTCATAATAAATACAAATGTCAATAGCAAACATTTCTTTTTCATATAATTCAATGGAAAAGTGTAAACAAGTTTAATTAAGGAGTGCTTTAGAATCACAATATAATACAACACACATCACACATTCATACATATCATTCAAAATCAAAAGAAAGCTCCATTAAATCCATCTATCTTAGTCTCACTAGGTGATGTCTATGTCTGGACTATACGAGTATAGGCTCCTCAATGATAGTACTAGTGCTTGACTAGTCTAGTTCATTTTCATTTTCATTGGACCCTTCATTAGGTTCTTCATCATCATTCTCACTCACATTTCCTACATGCCCATTATCATCACTATCCACAATTCTTAGCATATGTTCATCTGGTCATCGTGGAGGGGGTTCCTTTATTACTTGCCCACTTTGGCTTCAAGCTTTCTCTCTTTCCATAACAAATTTTCTTTCTTATCGGTCTATAACATGCACCACCTATTCCAATTACTGCCAACATTTCCATTTTCAATTTTTTAAAAAAAATTATTTACTGTTGCCACGTTATCTAATAGATGGAAAACTTTTTATTTCATGTCTAGATCGTCACTTTGTTAAGAGACTGATTTTTACTTTTTAAAGACCAAACCGATTATCTCATATCTATTAAAAATTGTACTTAGCATATAGATTAATGATAAATAAAATTCTGTAAAAAAATAATTTAAGAGGTTATTTATAATCTACCTTGTCCATATTTTAAAGTATACAAAATTAGCCGTTCATATCCAGTTCCATGTCTAATTGATTAGAATTGGTTAAGATATGATCATTTGAAATAAACTAATGTAATTCATTAAAATTTTAATTTTTCTAGTCATTTATAATTATGGTTTGTATAATCTACTCCGTTTATCGAGTAGGGTACATTAATTTAGGCTTACCTGTGAAATTTCACCTGAAATGGAGTTGTATATACATAATAATTCAATCAATAAAATGTAAAACATATAGTGAAGATGATACATATGCATGTCCCAAGGGTAGGGACATATCACACATTAATGAAATCCATGCACACTTTCCAATGCAAAATTTGAAATTACGTAAATGCGTTATTCAATCATTTTTCATAATCCAATACGTCCATACTATAGAGCATATAAATTTAACCGTCCATCTCAATTTTCATATCAAAATAATTTTTTTGGGTTTTGATATTGGCTATAAAATTAATTCATGAAATTTCATATAATTCTAGTTGTTTAAAAATTTTATAAGTATAATTTTCATGATATTGTCCATTTGTTATGTAAGGTATGTTAAAAAAGGTTTGCCCTTAAAATTTCACGTAAAATCACCTTATATATATCTCAAGATAATGATTTAACAAATAATTACATAAAAATAACAAATGTGGGGGGAAAGCTCCTGGACGTGAGTTGCCATGCAAGGCTTGACTTTTGGGTATGTTTTTCAATGCCCTTAAGTTAAGCACTTTGGTTAATTATTTCTCATAATCTAACCCATCTAGATTAAATAGCACATAGTTTAACACTTCTCATTAAGTTCTCATGTCAATCCGAGTTATACCTACTTAGATCTAATGAAAATAGTATGGGAAAAAATAAACCCTTAGTTAGGATCTCCAACTAGCCCAAATTTTTTTTATTTTTTTATTCTTCTAAAAGACCTGTGAATTTAAACAGATTCAATTGGTGATTCTTCAGAATTTTGAAATTTCTTCTCAAAAAATTTATAAAAATTCATTTCTGTATTTTATCTTTTTGAAATCATAATTTACCCTCCTTTTTCTTATAATTCTCAGGTGTAATCTTTTGAATTTCAATTAGGTCCCCTTTGTCTGTACCCTTTTTAAACTTACCATTCAATCCTCTTTTCTAGAATTGCAACTTTTTTAAAATTGCAATTCAGTCTTTTTTGTAAACATACAAATTTTTTATAATTTTACCCTAATAACTTGCATTCTGTATAGGGTTTGAGTGTATAAATTACATTTACTAAGTTTCAAATAACGTGGGTTTCATAATGTCAATGGGCCATATTTTAAACATTTCAAAAAAGCGACCAAATTTGAGAGAAGACAAAACAATGCTAGCAAAATAGATTTTTTACAAGAAGATCTGATAGGATCTTTTATGCAATTGCAATTTTATCCCTAGTGAGGGGTTTATATATGCAACATAATTTGTTAGTAATGGACATACACATATAAAAAGAGAAGACAAAACTTAAAAGTAATATAATTTTAAAGATTAAATGATGAAATTTGAAGGGTATTAATATAAAACGTTTCACAAAGAATGATAGAAGAAGGAAAATAAAAAATATATGAAGTTGAAGTAGAATTAATGTGGAATGGAATGATAAAATCCATTAAAGGAGCTGGACATATAAGGAAACTTAGTAGTATAACAAGAATTTCAAGAAACTACATATGACAAGTGAGTAAAGTTTTTAAAAAATAGCACATTAATATAATCTTTATAATAATATAAATACTAAAAAATCTTGTTGAGTTATAGTCTTTGGTTGAAATGTGTTTGATTGTATTTGGTTTGAGATGAATGATTATAACAAGTTAACATGGAATTGTGTTATATAAATTTGTTGAGATTTTTCTGTAAAACTTCAACAATTTGTTAGTCCCGAGTTTATGAAAAATTCCAATAGAGGAGGGTTGAATTGAATTCTTTAAAAATTCTTTTAGTAATCAAAGAAACCTTACCCCTTACAAATTATTTCTCTTTGAATGAAAACGTGGAGAGTAATAGTGCAAGTAAGATAACAAATAACAAACATAAGAAATTATAGTGATTTGGTACTATCCTCTCTAGTTCACTCTTCCAAGAACGCACCCTTGTGTCTTAGATTTTATTATATCAATCAGAAATACACTCAGAGCTTTTGCTCTCTTCTAGATTATAGCTTTAGAGGGTCTTTACAATCACAACACAAGTAAATGATGAATTATAGTGATTTGGTACTATCCTCTCTAGTTCACTCTTCCAAGAACGCACCCTTGTGTCTTAGATTTTATTATATCCATCAGAAATACACTCAGAGCTTTTTCTCTCTTCTAGATTATAATTTAAGAGGGTCTTTACAATCACAACACAAGTAAATGATGAGTCTTACTCTAAACATACACTATTTCTCTGTACTTGGCCTTGATCTCCAACACCAAGCCAAGTACTAATACAAAAAATGAGTTACAAAGCAAGTCTACGTGTTATAAGTTGTGTAGTGAAGGTTCAACATAGGAAAGAACTGCTAATGTTTGAAGTAGATAACATGTTGTGGCTCTTGGAGTGAAAATTGAATTTTTTCTTGGTAGAGAACTTAATGGATACTTGATTAGTTGTAAGTGGGAAGGTGAATGCTCTAGCCATGCTTTAAATAGAGGAGTTATTTTGAATGTTAGAGGGTAAGTTTTGCACATTGAATGCATCAACATGCAAGCGAAGTTGACTTAGATTGCAACTTCACTGTTCATTGTGTTCTTTGGAACTTCAAATCTTCATAGATTAATACTTTTACATTATGCTCTAATATCTTCATGTTTCGACTCTCTTTGACTTAATATTCTTTAAACTTTTGATAAATTTTCTTCATATCGAGTCATATGCTTTATCCTTCCCTAAATTTCAACTTGACTTTGAATTTGTAGTATTATCTTCAACTTCTCAAGGCATGAATTTTCTAACTTCAATTAGTTGATCTTTGAGCTCAATCTTGCATTTTTTGAGCTCTTTTGTGTTCAAATCGTATACTGGGGTTCACTTGACTTACAACTTCAATACCAATTGTATGTTTGGAACTTCAAAATCCTTTAACTTTGCGCCTCTATTGCCCAAGTCACGTAGTTGAGTCAATTTCATTTTGGACTTCACCCAAGTCACATGTCAAAGTCGACTTGGGATGTGACCTGACTTCTTTGAATTCTTCCTCAGAAGCTTAAAATCTCTTCAAGTCATATGCTGAGTCAACTTAGATTGCGACTTTGCTTGCTCGCATGTCCACGATTTCAGTGTTGTCGAAAAAATCACTGTTGAAGTCAATTCTAAAGTCAACTTGAGTATCAACTTGACCTAAGTCAATGCTTGAGTTACTTGACTCTGTGACTTGATTCGTCATGACTTGCATTTGAAAAATTCTATCTGGAATTATTGCAACATAAATGTTAGTACCTTTAAATTTTCAAAATTTGGATTGTTAATAATAAAAACATAGTTTGTGCTTGATTTGTAAATCAAGTTCGCAATATAGTTTTGGTTTAAAACTTCAACAATTTTGATTTGAATCTTTTATAGTTTTAGGGTGAAATTTTGACAATTTTTTAGCTCGATCTGCGGGTAGATAATTAGATGATGATGTGGCAAATCAGTTTTTTTATTATGATGAGGTGTCTTAGTTTATCAAGATGTCACAGGTTGTTAAGAAAAATTTGGTCGTTTGCAGATTTGGTGGAAAAAATCTCTCTTTGTGATTTTAGATGTTCAAAGCTATAAATAAATATTACATTTCAACTGAAAATTCAATTCAGAGAAAATCATTTTAAAAGTGCAAATCTTTCTCAATTTATTCCCTATGATATCCTCTATCCATCTGTAAGAAATATTATATTAAAGATTATCATGATCATCCTACTAGAGCTTCATCTTTGTGCTTCTATATTGTCCAACTAGTTGTTAGTTTTTTCATTTTTGTTTATTTTATGTTGAATTAGAAGTTGTCTAATTCAAGAGACAAGCTTTCATTATGATTTATAAAAAGTTTTACATGTCATCTAAAACCATTGAGATCATACCACTGTAACTTGAGTTTTGAGTTAACTAATGAAAACCTGAGTAAAAGTATTGACTTGGAGAGTGGAGTAGGTGCATTAACCGAAGTGTGAATTTTAGGTTGGATATTGGAGATCCCATGCCTACAATCCAACTGATGACAATCTGAGAGTTACTTTCCACCTTTAATTTTCTGATGTTCTTCTCCTCTACCCATTGCATACCCACTAAAACTGCATTCAATTCCACCCATAACGGATTTTCCAAATAATTCACGACCCAACATTTAGCTTCTATGCACTACCCAGATGAATCCCTCATTACTGCTCCCATGCCTAGCAATTTTGCATTTGCTCTACATCCCCCATCAACATTCATCTTTGTCCACCCTAGGGTTGGTAACCTCCACCGAGCTTTTAATTCTTCCAGGATCGTATCCTTTCTCTCCATCATCACAGTCACGTTATAAGTGTGGATATAGTGCATACACCAATCTCTAATTTCCAAATTCTATCTTAAGACTCTTGGATAGATGGTAGCCATAGCATTACCTGATTGAAGAGCTATGTACTCATTTATTTAAGATCGTTTTGTTACTGTACATAATTTGTTAATAACTAAAACTGATAAAAGTGTACATGTAGAATGATCTATGATAGCTTAACTAGTGTCAACCAAGAATATAATTTTTGCCTTATTAGAATAGGATCATACATCCTAGAGGCAAATTTAATATAACTTCCTATGATAAAATTTGATTTAATACTACAAATGGATTGGTTAAGTCGGTGGGGTACAACTATAAACAGCAAACAAAAAATTTTCTTTCTCCACGATATCGAGGGAGGAGATTTCTATTGAAAAATTGAAAGGGTTAAAGGAACGCATGGTACTCATTTTAGCAATGAAGATTGCTAAATTAGTACATCAATAATGTACAAGGTTCCTAATTACAGTGCAGTTAGTTGAGGAAAAATAATCTGAACTGAAGTAGGTTCTAGTGGTTTGTGAGTTTCCAGATGTCTTTCCAAGTGAGCTATTAAGATTACCTCCAGAAAAAGAAGTTGATATAACTATTAAAGTTTTGCTTGACATCACACCAATTTCTAAGACATTGTATCTCATAATTTCAGTAGAAATGACTTAATCAAAGGTACAATTGCAATAATTATTAGATAAAGATTTTGTACACCCTAGTATATCCCCCTGGGGTGCCCAAATGTTGTTTGTTCAAAAGAAAAATGCAAGTTTCTATTTATGCATTGACTATTAGAAACTAAACAAGGTAGCTATTAAAATAAGTACTCATTACCGAGAATAAATGATCTATTTGATTAGCTTGAAGGTGCGACAATGTTTTCTAAGATTGATTTGCAACCACGATATCACGGCTTAGAATGAGCCTGATGCGCACCAAGTGCTTGTCGTTAAGAGCATTGTGATCACCAATTTAATTAAAATTAACCAAAACACATTAAAGCTTCCACTATGCAGATGATAGTGTAGAATAACGGTGAGTCAGGTCAAATCCACAGAGAGGCGATGTAGTTTTGAATTATTTTTAAGAGAAAGAGAGGGTATAGAGAAGAGAGAGAAAGTAATTAGAGAGAGAAAGAAGACGAAATTAGGGGGAGAGAGAGAAAGGGGAATGGAGAGATAATAAAGAGGAGAGAAAAAGAGAGTTTAGGAGAGAAGAAAAGAGAAAAGAGAAGAAATTAGAGAGAGAACGAGAAAGGGAAAGAAATTAGAAAGAAAGAAAAAAGATTAGAAGAGTTTGAGCAAAAGAAAGTGAGACAAGAAGCTAAAATAAAAGAAATTATAATTAACTAATAACTTAATTAAAACTATTCTAAGAAAGCAATAAAAGTTATGAAATTCAACTATTAAAGACAGAAAAAGAATTACATTAAATTTAATCTAAAAATTACAAAGCAGAAAATAAAGCAGTAAATCTAATCTACAAATTAAAAATTAACAACTACGAAGCACTACAAACCATAAAGAAACAAAATGAAAGTTACATCACCCAAATATGAAGAGTAAATCTCCACTTTATGGAAATTTTATTGCTTGGCCCCACCTCCTTGCTAGGGGTCCCACAAGATGGGTCCCACCCAAGGGAAAGAGAGGATTGGTTGTGTGTTTCGTGGTGCCCCTTCAAGGTGGGAGAGACCCTCCTTTTGTAAGTGTTGGGCAGCCCTCTTGCCATTTAAAAAAAATAAATATGAGATTTCTGCTTTTGCCTTCAACTGTAGCTGCCCTTCGTTGCTTCTCCATTTTGGTGCAGCTATTTGAGCTTGACGCAGGGTTGCTTGCTCAATTGTTGCGCAAAACAATTTGTGGGTGCTGAAAATTCTGCTTCGTCAAATTTTTCGGGGAGGCTAGATTCCATGATTTCATGACTGGTGGTAGCATGCTTGGAATTACTATTGCCTTGCTTGATTAAATCGTGGATAGCCGGTTGGATGGCTAAATCGTGGTTGTCTGGTTTACTCTTTGCTTGGATTTCAGGTTGCTGTTGGTTTAGGGAAGATGATGGAGAAGTGGAATCGTCGATGCTAAAGATGGGTTTGCCGTTTCTGGTCGATGAAGTGGATTGAAGGCTGCTTGCTTTTGTAGTCGGTGAAATAGAGAATGGGCGTTGTTTGCTACCATGGCTGCCGAATTTGGGGAAGATGGAGATGGGTTGAAGCGGTAGAGAGAAAGGAGCTGACTGAAATTGGTGATGGTGGCTGCAACGGCTAGGACGTTGGCTGGATTGCTGTTGAGATGAATGGCATCCATAGCCATTCTGAGTTTTGAACGGGGAGATGAGCAGGATTTATTGTTCTTCGATTGCAATTCGCCGGTGGTGAGAATAAGCATGAGCGTAGAAGGTTGGAAGCCAACACCGGATGCTGCTGATGAATTCGCTTTGATGCATCTTCTACGGAAATAAAAACCATTAATTACTGCTGATCTTAGAAAAGTAGGGGCAAGCTGTTGTAAGTGAGGTTGCTGAACATGGGTTTAGGTCTGATTGGTTCGACAACTTGGAAGTGGTTTCTTCATGTCTGCTAGATTTGATGGAGAAGGCTGCTCGCTTGCAGAAAAAATCCGGTCATGCCATGGGCAGTTGCTAATTTGGTTTGTTGCGATTGTGATTTTATGCGTGGCTTGTGACAAACAGCTTGTTAATGGTGGTCATCTGTTTAGGAATCAAGCTGGCGAATAACTTAGATGGTGTTGTGCTTTGCTGAATCAGTGGTTTCTGGATTGGAAGACAACTGCAAGAATGGAGGCCATTTTTGTTTTAATGATTGTCGGTTTGGGCATGCTAGATTGGTTGTCCAATGCAGGAAATAGGGAAGCTGATATTGAAATTGATGGATGGACTGCTGCATTTTTTTCCGCGACCAAATAAAAGGGGCCAGCCTTATGCTGCTGTCCGTGTGGATGTTAGTTGCTAGTCGGGTGCCTTAGTCGCCGAAAGAGGGACTGGTAGAAATTCTCGAGCTATCTGCCTAAAGGAAGGCCGTTGATTGCAGAGGAGAAAGCTGGTTGCTTGAGTCGGCAGGCTGATCGAGCTGCTTTGATTTACCAGAGAAGGAAAGGAGAGAGAGGGGCAGCTGGAAAGGGCTGGACGCCGTGGTCGGAGAAGACGAGTTGGGACGGTGGATTGCTGTTACATTATTGCTGCTTTTTTGCTACACTTCAAGGCTGCCGGTTTTGCTAGTTGGTTGTCATGCTCTAGTTCAATGGTGAAAGGCTGTCGTCAATTTTTGATGGAGAGAAGATGGGTTGAAGTGCTTGGCTGCTTGGATGGGTTTGGTAGCTGCTGGTTCGTTGGTCGATGTCTTCTCCATGGTTGTTATTCCTCTGCTCGATTGTGTGGACAGATGGCTGGGAGCTTGGAGATGGAAGCTGTTGGTGGCTTGCGAATTGGGGATGGTGGAGTACCATATCGGTGCTCTAGCGGTCCATACTCACTCATACACATGCAACAACAAAATCAAAATGAAATATTACCCAAATAATATCAACATGCTGCAGATATTTCATAATTTTTATTTTGGGTCCTTTAGTATTTATGAAATTTTAAGACTACATAATAGTCCACTACAACCTATGTTTTAAATTATACTTATATATATACTTTACCCCATTTAACTTTGTCTGAATTACATTAACAGGCCACACATTTTTCAAAGTTAATTCCTTTAACATATATAATTATTTTTATAATTTTATATTTTTAAAAATATTGCAAAATGAGTGTTTTATAGCAAAATTAGAGATTTTATGAAAAATATAATTTTCACAAAATTTCACATAAAATTCGCATTTAGTTAACATTTTATACTCAAAAAGTATGAATTTAATATGAAATTATATGAAGATTTTTAGACTTATTAGAGCCCACAGGATATATGAGGACCAAGTATTTTATTTTATTTTCATTATAACTTTTCTCTGTTTATAATGTAATTTATGAACATACTACTAGGAATTAATGATGTTAGTGGGATGCAAAACATATATGACATGGCATCTAAGGGAACATATAATGCATATATATATGTACTATGATCCTTGCTCATTGGGCTGTATTGGACACCATTTGCAAGCATGTTGGGATATGAGTATGAGTTGTACATTACCAAGTTTCTATAGAGCACCGCTCGGTTATAGTGTGATTTATTAGGTATAAATTTAGAGGTGTATGATTGACCTACCATTTTTGGCACTATGACTATCTTCCACTTGGCAAAGTGGTACGGGGTTCGACCTGCCCGGTCAGGTCGCGGGGTTGAAGGGGGCAGCATCCCTAGAGAAATTTTTAATTTACTAAGTTGTATTAACGGGAAAGCTAATCTCAAATAGTGATCATACTCAGCCCGTGATCAAGCCCGGCCCATTTTGACGAGAGTGCTCTTAAGGGCAGCAAAAGTGCGACCTGTCTCATTCTTTCTTCTTCCTCTCGTTTCCTACATTCTCGACCTCCTATTCTCCCTTTCTTCCCAACCTCGATCTAGCCCTAAGTCTTCCTAAAAATCTTGCTAAACTACCTTGAAGATCCCTGATTCACCTCAAGAAAGCTCAAAATCCCGGAGATCTGAGTGTAAGGTCACTGTATTTGGGCGAAGTCATAATCGAGGTAAGTAGATGTCGCCCCTTCTTGAATTAGTGATGGAATATCATCTTAAACATGATATAGGGCTGGTGTGAATGGGTAGTGTCCAACAATTTCATGGTATAAAACATTAGGGTTCATGACAGTTTATGATTAGTAAGGTTTGGGGAAAAATCGAATGTTACTATGTGATCTTTGTAAAATAGACAAACCATTAGTAATCTTTACATGATTAAAACATGACACTTTTCAAGTGGGTTGAACCAGGACGAGGGACTAGAGGTTTGCCTTTTGGTATCCAACATGTGTTCGAGGATATGCTTGTGTAACTGTTGGTATACTAGATTTAAAGTAAACTCTATTAATTTTGCTAATATTATATGCATGGTTTGTGACATTCATTCTTGTGTGTTATAGATGATGTGCTATCTGAGATGGGTGGTTGTAAAGGGTTGTTCATAGCCCTTGGTTGACATAAGGAGAGAATTATTCGTGACCCTTGATTGACATGAGAAGAGGATTGTTTGTTGTCTTTGGTTTATATGTAATTATATGTATATTATCTTGAAGTGGATGTTAGACCCATATGTCTTGTATTGATCATGACATGTGAATCCTGACTTTTACTTATTTTCACTTTGTGCTAACTATATCTACTTACTGAGTTTATTTAGACTCACATAGTTTGTTATTTTATTTTTAGATCACAGACCAGGCGAGGAGCCTTAAAGTGGGACAAGTGGAGTGTTGAAAACATGTGGAAAATAAGTCAAGTGTATGTTTTGATGATTAACAAATTAATTTGAGTAAGTTTTGGTTACTAACATGTTCGTGAAAATGATTAAAGGATTTACAAATGAAGAAAATGAAGCATGATAGGTTAAGTCGATTTTCAAGTTGACTCAGGCATCAACTTAGGCCAAGTCGATCCCCAAGTCGACTCCAGCAGCAACTTCAACCTGTCATTTTCGTCCAGAGTTAAAATTGAGGAGCAGAGCTGTTGTAAAATGATAAGGTAGAAATTTTGTGATTTATTTTAATATGTCTCATCAAGGCTTAGGTTACGTACTAATGCAAAATGATAAGGTAATTACATATGCCTCAAGGTAGTTAAAATCTAATAAACTAAATTACCCTGTACATGGTTTGGAATTAGCTATTGTAATATTTGCTCTCAAATTTTGGAGATATTATTTTAATTGTGAGAAATGTGAATATACATTGATCATAAGACTCTTATGTATATTTTTACACAAAAATACTTGATCGTAAGACAGAAAAAGGTAACTGAAATTGTTAAAAGACTATGATACGACTATTCATTATCATCCAAGAAAAGCCAATGTGATTGCTTTTGTATTGAACCAAAATGTAAGCATCACTCATCTAATTACAACAGAAGAAGGAATATTAAGTAAAATGAGGCAAATATGTGATTATTAGTATGTCGAGTTACAAGTATGGTTAGCCCAATTACAACTATAATTAACTATATTTGAATAAACTAAAAGTGAACAACAAAAACGTATAAAATTGCAAGAGTTAATAAATCATATAATGCAAAAGGAAAATCCTGATTATACTATTGATGAGCAAGAAATTTGCAAGTATTAGCATCATCTCTATGTATCAAATTTAAAGAATGTGAATGATTTTTTTGTTAAAAGAGACTCATTTTTCACCATTTACAATGCATTCAGGCAGTATCAAAATGAACAAATATTTTAAATAGGGATATTGGTATAATAATATGAAAAAAGAAATTACAAAATAAGTCGTAAAATATTTGACTTGTCAGAGAGTTATAACAAATTATCAAAAAATAATTGGGAATCGCAACCATTTGAAGTGCCTGAGTGAAAATGGGATGATGTAAACATGAATTTTATTGAAGGATTGCCAAGGATTCAAGCCAAGAATAATTCTATTTAAGTAATTGTTGATTGAGTATCTAGAATAGCACATTCTCTTCCAATCAAAATGTGTTTCACTATTGAAAGATTAGCTCGTATTTACTAAAAGAAATTGTACATCTTCATGAGATACCTAAGACTATTATATAAGATAGAGGTCCCATATTTTCACTTAAGTTTTAGAAGAGTTTACACAAACCCTTGTTACACAGTTAAGGTTGAGTACGACATTTCATCTACAAATGTATAGTTAGATAGAAAGGGTCAATTAAAATGTAAAAGATATGCTAAGAATTATCAAACTAAAATTCAGAGAAGCATAGGATGAGTATCTATCAATTGAAGAGTTTGCTAATAATAATACCTATGAGGTAAGTATTCAAATAACCTTATTTGAAGTATTATATAAAAGGTGGAGAACACCTTTAAATTACGATGAAGTTGTGTAAGAAATTTAGCCCTTGATTTATCTCAAATAATGCCATAGAAAGTACAAATGATTTATCAAAGCATAAAGACTACTCAAAGCAGGTAAAAAAGTCATGCACATTGTAAAAGAAAATATCTTAATATTCAAATAGTGAATCATATATTTATCAAAATTATTCAGATGAAAGGAGTTACCAGGTTTGGAAAGGAAGAAAAATTAAGCCCTAGATATATTGGTCCTTTCGAAGTATTGGAAAAAATTAGAAATCTAACATACAAATAGTACTGCCGCCAGCTTTAGTAGTGGTGCATAATATATTCCATGTGTCAATGCTTCAAAAATATATGGTAAATCCTAGTCATATTTTAATTGTCGAATCATCCCCGATTCAAGATCATCTAAACTATGAAGAACGACTATTGAAGGTTTTAGATTTAAAATAATAAAAGTTGAGAAATTAGGCAATAGAATATGTTAAAGTTCAATGGAAAAGGTATTTTGACTGAGAGGTCACATGGGAGTTGCAGTAAGAAGTAGAAAAGAAATACTCCTAGCTATTCATAAATGATTAAATGATTTCGAGAGAAACCTTCTTATGGGAGGAAGAACATAAGGCCCAAGCCCACAAAACTAAGAAATAGAAAAATAATATAGCAGTAGCCCACACGTGCACTAGGGCATGTCTAAGCTTCCTAAATTAAAAATAAAATGCAAAATGAGGGAGCTCGAGTAGCAGGAAAAATAAATAAATAAAGAAGAGAAGAGAGGAAAGGTGGAAGGAAGGAGAAAGAGGAGGAAGTTATCCGCCTACTACGTTCCACATCACCGTTGCTACTCGTCATCGTCACCATCATTGTTGCCATTGCCATTGTTGGAGGTAAGAAGGGAGATAAGTTTTGAGGGGTTTTGAATTTTTATACTCAAATCATACTGGAATCGTAGGATTTTCTTTAGAATCCACTAGATAAACATATATGGAATTAAAACAAATTGATTAGAGTAAGGGATTTAGCAATTCCCAGATCCAAGAGTTGGAACAATTAGAATTTTGATTTTTCTACCCCCAAATCTTTATGGAAATCACAGAACTTTAATAAATTCATGAATAGGATAATGTGTGAAGCCTAATTCATGTGAATTGAAAGTTAAAATATAGCCTAAGCATGAACCTAAAAATTCAAAAGTTGTGGAACCAAATTTTCATTCCCTAAATCCTAGTATGCTTGTCAATGACATTAGAATGTATTAATTATAAATTATTGTAATTAATTTTGTGTAGGAAGAGAAAATGAAAATTTTCAACAACCCTTGGAAATAGGGCAAGCCCAAAAACATAGATTAAGCATAGGGCTTTTAGGGTATTTATACTGAAATTTATTTATTGAATGAATTATAAGTTATTTGAACGTTAAAAGTGCAATTAAAATTGTGGATGGTGTTATGATAACTTGTAAAATAGAGTACAAGTGTTTGATTTTTGTACAAAATATTAAGTTAGTTATTTGATATAATAAAAGAATGATTTATATGAATTTTAAGGGGTATAAAAATATATTAAAGTAGGACATCTATGTAAGTAATGAATTTACATTGAATAAATTATCCTAGATTGTTTATTTGATCTTAGATGCAAGTTAGATAATTTTTCTACCATAATTAAATTGTTTGGAAACTGTAATCATGAGGATTGAAGTTCTAAGCAAATTAAATATAGGGTTTGATGATAAAGTTGCCTTTATTTTTATAATAGCTTTCTTGTATTAAATAATTTAATAGTTATGTAGAATGAGATTCTTAAATTTGGCATCATAAAAGTTGAGTTTATAAGATGGCCATAGTTGGTGAATAGGGTGAAAACTTAAATGGGAATAGTTCTGATGTGAACTAAGTATCTGTCATTAAGAGACTATGATCACTAATTTAATTAAAATAATCAAAACACATTAAGGCTAACACCATGTGGAAGATAGCATAGAATAATGGCGAGTTGAGTCGAATCCACAGAAAGGCGATAAGGTTTTGAATTATTTGATTTTTACTTAGAATAAGACAGAAGAGATGAGAGAGAAAGAGAGATAAAGACAAAATAGCGATAAAAATTAGAAAGAGAAAGAAGAGAGAGAGAGAGAGGATTAATAGAGAAAATTTAATGACTAAAAGGAAAGAAATTACAGTTAACAACTAAATTAAATCTATTCTAAGAAAGTAATTAAAAGCTATAGAAATAAAATTTAACTATAACAACATGAAAGGATAATGCATTAAATCTAATATAAAAATTACAGTGCAATAAATAAGGCAATAAATCTAATCTACAAATTAAAAGTACAAATTTAAAATTAACAGCAATGAGTAAAGGTCCACCATGGGCTACTTATTATTTATCCTACAATGTGAGGGGATGTAGAGGGGGATGTGCGACCTGGAAGGCATGAGCTTTTTAAGGTGTCTATGAGTGGAGTGAAGAGGCGATGTGGGATTTCCACACTGCCTTTGTTCACTTTAAATTATTAAAAATGCTACTGATTTTTAAAATTTTAAAAAAAATATCTAGAAACTTTCAAAAATAGTAAAAATTGATACACATATTAAATACACCTAGATTAATACTTTTGTGAAAAGATTTTCAAAAAATATTAAAAATAGATTTTGCACACTGAATTAGTTGCCAACATTGTGTATCTTCTACCCATCTAATTTCAATAAGCTACAAATATTTCATAATTTTTGTCTTGGACCCTTTTTTAATTCATTTTATTTATGAAATGCATATTTTGTCAATTTATGTTAAAATGATATAATGGTCCACTTTATACCATAGTTTAAAATATATTTATAACTATATATATACTTTACCCAATTTACATCAATTATATTAATAGGCTAATACATACTTCAAAATTAATTTTTTTCACCCAATGAATCTCTCCTAGCATATGTAATTATTTGCAAAATGTTCCATTTTGTAGAAAAATTAAAGATTTTATGAAAATAATTTTTTTATGAAATTTTGGGTATGTTTGGATAAACATAAAACTTTTTCGCTCTCCAAAGTTACTCTATTTTTTAATTATTTATCACTCTTCCTCTACAACTACCCTACTTTTCAATCATTTCTACACAACTACTCGTACACCTAAATTATCTATTTTAACTTTATTCTCTTTACTTCTTACACTAAAAATTTTTCATTCAAAAGTTTTATCACTTCCTAAACACATCTTTAAATCTATATTTAGTTAATTTTTTATACTTAATGGTGCGAATTTAAAATGAAATTATAAGAAAATTTTAGGATTTATCAGATTCCCTTGTGAAAGAATGTTGATAATTCTCTTCGAATAATAAGGGCTAAAACAACTCTTGAATTAAGAAATTTCAAATTTATAATAAGAAAGAAAATAGAAGGAAGTGTAAAGGGCATGTGATTAAGACATGGTTAGATATAAAGTTAAAATACATTGTGATATAAGTGAGTGTTTAGTTATATATTTGTTGATTATGTTAGAGAAAGGAAAAGAGAAAATGGAAGAAGTAGCTTAAAGCTATAAAATAAACAAGTCCTTCAAGAGTTCATTTCAAAAGGCTTTTATAGTAAGAAATTCTATTTTTGTCTTTTTATTCCAAGAAAGGATATTTGTTAATAAGTGATCATATTATTTTTCTTAGATATGTTTATTAGCAAATAAGTGTAAATTGAGTTGTTTTATTAAAATATTTTTTAATTGATATGTATTGTAAATGTATTTGGGAATGGTCATTACTCTATTTAAAAATATTTATGTATGCATTTAAATATGTTTTCCAATTTGATTTCTATATACAAACCTTGTTATTATGACAGTCGAGAAAACTCATTTCATGCTATAAGTGCATATGATGAACATGTGAATGTAACCCATACATGGAAAATAAATATAGGGTTTCGTCAATGTTGTAATTGGACATGTAATCTATCCTTGTTGTTGTCTAGTTAAAGTGTCTAGCATTACAAGTAAATCATTACTTGGTAAATGTAATTACATGATACATGTGTATGCAATTACATTTCATCACTATGCACGCAAAAGATGGTATGGGGATTTTACAATATTTCGTCTTAATGATGCTTACTTACTGAGTTCTAATCTGTTGCAAAATATCATAAATTAAGAGCTATGAAGTCTTCAATGACTACAGGAGCAATGAAAAGGATATTGTTTGAGCTCATGTGTATTTTGAATTTTATGTAACTAGTTAAACACTAGAAGTATTTGGTTGTTAGTTCGAATATTAGGAGTATATTTTTTATATTATTATAAATTGTATTGATATATATTGTGTAAAGTGTGGAGAATGCTACTATTGTATAAAATGATGTGAGGATATTATGAATTTATGAAGTAATTGGATGATTGTATTTACGAAAAAGTAACATAAGTGCATTTTTAAGTATTAAATTATGAGATAGGTGTTTTTTTTACTTTCTATTTTATAGATAGGATGTTACTGAATTTTTTATAGAATTTTTTATAGCTACATTAAAATGAAAAAATTTAGACAGTTTTTAAACAAGTTATAGGCTCTTTTCCTGTAATACAATATAAAAACATATGTCACATTGTAGACTTCACCACTTTCAAAAAAAAAATTCCTCGCACAAGATATTATGGCATGGTCATCGAATCAGGATGTCATAGGTCAAGTCACTATGATACATTTGCTCAAAAATAGGTAAATAACTTTATATCGAACAATAGATAGATTCATATATAAATTTAAAAATAATTAGATATATTTACATATATATTAGAATATAATAATACGGTCTAGAATCATTTCATCCACATAATAATGATATTTTATATGGTTTAGATATTAAAAATATTACGTAAAAATTGATATCTAGTATTAATTTATTCTATTACTTTGATTTTACACATTTATAAATGAAACCTATGTATAATAATACTAGACAAATGAAAAAGTTTTCATGATAATCTAAATGATACTAAATACAATAGACAATATTTTTCAGCATCTATTAAGATATTAAAAATGACGTGCATTACATAAATGTGTATTTATATTTGCTCTTGTTTGTTATGCTTTTTTTAAATATTTTAAAGTAACCCAAACTAAAATTTACCAATAAAGTGAGCACCGCTCTTCACCAACCTTACCAATTCTTTTTTGTAACTAAAATGTGTTGGAAATAATGTTTAAAACAAAACAAAATTGACCGAAGCATAAGTTTTGATGATTAACAAATTCAAATTTGAGTATGAAATGATTACTAATGAATGTGATGAATGTCTTAAGGAATGAAATCAGCTAAGTCGATTCCCAAGTCGACTTGGACTTTAACTTAGGGTGAAGTCGATACTGAAGTTGACTCCACATTCGACTTCTATAGGTACCTGATGGACAGATTTGAAATTGGAAGATGAACAGCTGAAGTCGCAGACGAAGTCGACTCCACTTGCGACTTAGAAGCTAAGTCACAGACGAAGTCGACTCCAGTATCGACTTGAAGATACACATTTCCTTCCAGCGTTGACTTTGGGACAGAACATTCCGAAGTCATAGTCGAAGTCGACTCCAGCATGCGACTTGGGCAAAGTCGCAGACAAGTCGACCCCAAGATCGACTCGAGTTTCTCAAGTCCAAGTTAAAGGTTCAAGCTCATTTCAAGATGAAGACAACTCAAGATATGAAGACTAATATAATTTTAAAGCAAGCAAGGTGCATGAATTCATTCCAAATCAAAGAAGATTTGACCATACAAATTTTCAAGTTCTCCAAGAATCCCAAGGTTTACAAGATTTGAAGCCAATCCAGAATGAAAATAATGTCTCTATTATTG
>JAXCLR010000081.1:35842059-35860222 GCA_035584095.1 Annona squamosa | reverse complement strand
AATCCTGAGTCACGTTTACCAATCAAAACGATCCCGGAGTAAGGCTTCTAGGCACCTCGGTTCGGGGCGCCACAATAGATCCATCAACTTTTAATTTCTTCTTAAATATCCATTTGCACCCTATATGTGAAACCCGCAATCCAAGAATAACACGTGTAAACCTAGGGTTGTAAACCCTAGATTGTTGTACTGATTTTTATAATAAATAAAATTCATAAAATATGATATATTTGCTAATGTGTGTGTTAGAGATTAAAATAGGGCAATTAAGAATTTAACATATGTGAATAGTGCACATGAATAGTAACTAGAGATTAAGACACAGATTAAGAGTTAATCACTTGGATTAACCTAATCATAAAAAGACGAAAAAGGAATTTAATCACTATAAGACAAAATAGCATTACTTTTTTATATTTTAATATCATTTTAGATTTTAATGAAAAATTAAAGAAAATTTCGTAATTTTCAATCCAGGTGTCGGATTTCGATGAAACTTTTTATGGATGGTTAAAAATTCATGATGGACATGATGAATGGGGTAAGATGTGATGAAAATCACAAATCATGGGTCAAGTTGAAACGTCAAATGAAGATCAAAAAGTAATTTATCTTTTTCATAAATGTTACTTTTAACTTTTTATTTAAATGAATAATAAAAAATAAAAAAAATTAAATAAAGCAGTAGCTGCAGTAAGGGCATGGCAGGGGTCGTTGGAAAATTTGACCAAATCAATAGTCCATAATCATCATCATCCAAAATCAACGATTAGGATTTATTTAGCTTAAATTAAATAATTTTAAAAATCAAAAAAATAAATAATAGAGCTGCATAGGGTGGGTTGAAGCAGGCATAGGGTGGCTACTCTTGGCTCAATGCATTTTTTAAAATTATAAAAAAATATATTTTTATAATTAAATACCTCAAGCAGGGGGTAAAATCTAATGTTTTGAAAGATCAAGCCCGATAAATAGGGCAGCAGGGGATGTCCAAAGCATCAAAATCCCACTCCACTTGAGAAATTCCAACTCTCAAAATCCTCCCACACGTCCAAGGAAGAAAAGGAGGAGTTTGAAAGAAAAAGTGTGATATTTTCACTTTGGGTAAGTGATTTCCACCCAAATTTTTTTTGGATGTTAAATAGGATACAATCATGCTTAGATAATGTCTAAGAATGAGAAAATAAGTATAGTAATAATGCTTAATCGGAATTAAACCAAATCATCAAAAATTTGGAGCAAAGATAGAGCATTCGAGAAAATAGCATACAATATGTGTAAATAATGCTCCAAAATTGATAAATTATTATTTGAGATGATGATATATTAATTTCCTAATTTTTGAAATTAAAGATAATGCTTAAGTGAAATTATGTTGATTTTTAGTACATGAAGAAAATATTTATTTGGCCAAGTTAATAATGATAAATTAAAAATTCATGAATTTTCTCATGATATACTAAACATAAGCTATGTCATGGTTTTTTTATTTTTGGAAAAAATGTCAATTTTTGGAACCCATGAACAGTAACTCACATTGTTGTGAACAGTAACCTCGGGTGAACAATGATCGTAAACAGTGCTGATGAACAGTAATCTGCTACAGTAGATATGAATAGTAAACAATGTGATTTTAGAGAAATTTTGAGATTTATATTTAAATATAATGATGTAATTTTTAAAAAAAATTATGGATGAAAAATCCATATAATGAGGTAATGACCAAGTATCTTTATAATATTAACCTCTATAGGAATGAGGTAATAAACGATTATAAAGCATGCATGGGAAACAATCTAAGACATAGAATGATATAGATAAAATATCATTTTTCCTTGTATAGGAAAAGAAAAGAAAAAGGTAGAGGACACAGCACAACTTTAAAAAAGTAATTTTATTGCTTCATTGTAATCAAGCAAACCCTTTTAAAAATATATTTTACTCTCAAGTATTTATGAAATGTGTTTAAGGTTGGTCATTCCTATCATGTTTTGAAATGATGAATGTTTATGAGTTTTTATGAAAAGTCATGCCGGCATATTGATATCATGTGATGTTCATGGACATGTGCACATGTATGATGCATAATGAAGAGGCTTTGGTAGAGGTAGAAAGTGGATCAGATGGTCCCCCTTCACTATTGCCGAGTCGTATGGGCTGTGTGCCGGCAATGTCCTCCCAAGAGGTGGAGGCAAAAGAATGCTATGTGTAAATGAATGCATGAGAATGATGTTTTAAAGGGATGGTGCAAATAATTCTCTACATGAGAATGACAAGTTACCTAGTGTAAGAGGTATATAATGCTGGAAGACCATATAGGCGTCAAGAGGAAGAGAGGTTCCTTTTGATGAGGCCAAGTCAGACAAAGTCAACATATTGGGCCATGCTATGTGAGATGTTCCCTAGGCTAGTATACCCGCACACAAAGGTTTACGTCATAAATGGAAAAGAAGCATTTGCAAATCCAATGTTTATGAAAAGGTTTCATAGTTAATCACTTGGTAAGTATCTTCTATCGAATGGAGATGAATGCATTTAAAATAAAAAATGCTTGCTTATTGAGTTTCGACTCATGTTTTGTTTTTCCAACCTCAGATAGGTGTAGGGAAAGCCAAGAGATGAAGGGCATATATTGCTGAAAAAAAGAAGAATCTACAAAGGTTAATAGATTTTTGTATGAATAGATGCCCTACTGGAATATGATAAAAAAGGACATAGGTTGTATGAAATTATGAAGTTATGAATAATATTAGAAATTGATAATTTATGATGATATGGATGAGTCCATTATGAATGATGATGAGTATATGTTATGTGATGAAAAAAAAAATTTAGATGAGATCCAATTAAGTACCCGCCGCATGATCAGGGCAACAATCCTAAGTCACATTTACCAATCGACAAGATTCCGGAGTAAGGACTATGTGGACGCCTCAGTTTGGGGTACCGCACTATAGGTTTAAACCCAATTGGTAAATCAATTAGTGTCCATGTACCATTTTCCATTATAAAATTTATTTCATCTTGGATGGCTTCTTTCTAGTATGATGTATCTAGAGATTTTATGGTCTCTTTATAAGTAGATGGATCTCATTTGGTATGAAACACAATCATATATTTTTTTACGTATTTTGTCTCTAGATCCTTCTATAGGGTATAACTGAAAATCAGGCCCAAACCGATTATAACCATCCTTTCTAGCTTGTTTACTTTTTCTCAAATTATCATCACCTAGATTTTCCATAGGTATAGAATTATTAACTATAGATTTATTCAATGGTTGAAAAGAAGATTCATCAATTTGATTGAGTCTAGGTATTGACTTAAAAGTATTTTCATAAAAGTCAGCATTTTGATATTCAATAATGGTATTCTGTTGAATTAGACTATGAGGCTCTACTACCACAAACCTATAAGTTTTACTATTCATTGCATAACCTATAAGTATGCATTTTATTCCCTTATGTCCTAATTTTGGTCTGTTAAGAATATGACAAGTTGTTAATAAAGCTTCACCCCACCGGCCTTTATTTAGGTCAGCATTAACTAACATTGAACTTACCATTTGAACTAAAGTTCTATTTTTTCTTTCTGTAGTTTCATTTTGTTGAGGTGTATACGAGGTTGTTACTTGGTATATAATCCCAGCATTTTCACAAAAATCATTAAAATCACTTAACAAATATTCACCTCCTCTATTTGATTTTATGGATTTAATTATTTTTCCAAGTTGATTTTCAAGTTCAACCTTATAGGATTTAAATTTATCTAAGGTTTCATCTTTAGTTCTTAATAAATACACATAAGTATATTTACTAAAATCATCTATAAATGTTATGAAGTATTTCTTTCCACCTCTTGCTAATGTGTTCTCCATACCAAAAATATCTGAATGAATTAAACCTAGTAATTCAGAATTCCTTTTAACTTTTTTAAATGATTTTTTAGCGATTTTAGTTTGAACACATATTCTACATTTATCTGAAAATTCATTTGGTAATCTAGGAATTAAACATAACTTCATCATAGTGTCCATACTACGAAAATTAACATTACCTAATCTACCATGTCATGTAGAAAAAGAGTCAACCATATAAGCAGAAGATGATGATTCATTATTGACATTTAAGCGAAACATGTTATTTACAACATATCCCTTGCCCACAAATACACCTCCCTTGGTTACAATAATTTCATCCCATTCAAATACTAATTTGAAACCATACTTACTAAAAAGACTAACTGAGATCAGATTCTTGTGTATTTTTTATACATAAAGTACGTTCGTGAGAGTAATTGATTTTTCTGAAGCTAGTTTCAGGATCATGGTTCCTGATCCTTCCACCTTAGCGGTAGAAGAATTACCCGTGAATATTTTATTTTCATTTTGATTAGTTTTATAGGTTTTAGATAAACTTCTGTCTTTGCAACATGTCTAGTGGCTCCAGAGTCAAACCACCACCTTTGGTCATCACTTACTGTATAAATTTCAAAAATCATGGCAACAAAATGTTCCTCAGTTAAATGCACCTCTAGACCTTTTTTATTATATGATCCAAACTGAGTGTTACTTTTCCTTTTGAGAAGTCTACACTCATTGACCTATTTTCTTGCAATAAAAGCAAGTTTCCTTCTTCTTCTTAGGAATAGTCTTTTTGGTATTTAATTTAGATCTCTTAAAATGTTGATTATTGACATTTGTCACCTTATTTAGAACTTCAACCACATTAGCCTTAGCAAGAATTTGTTCTTCTTTCTTTTTCATTTTTTTATTTTTCTTCAATGCGCAAATTGAGAGCGAGATCATCTAAACTCATGAATCCTTTCATTTGTTTTACACTTTTGTGGTGGTTATTTCAACTAGATGGTAATTTCTCAATAATTGCACCAACAAGAATAGATTCATCCATCTTACTGCCTTGTGACCCAAGTTGATTGACGATATGTTCAATCCCATTAACTGGATCATGGATTGGTTTATCGACATTCATAGTATAATTAAGGAAATCACTTATTAAAAACTATTTGACGCTTGCATCTTCAGTATTGTATTTGTGTACAAGCGAATCCCAGATTTCTTTGGTCGTATTTGTATCCTGGTACACTTCGAATAATTAGTCAGATAGCGCTTCAATGATGTATCCTTTGCAAACATAGTTGTCCATGTCCCACTTTGATCGTCGATGTTAATCTTGAAGCATTTCATCTTCTTTTTCTTTAGATCTTAGCTTGGTGAGGACGTACACAACTCCAATGAGGGTTAAGAAAAGATGAAGTTGTTTTAATCTCTTAAAATTGGCACCAATGTAGCAATCTGATCTTGAGACATCGGGCTTTGTGGGTAGAATAAATGACCGAAAGGTCATTTATAAATAATAGAAAAAGGATAAGACTGGAAAAAAATTGTCTTAAGATTATTGGGGCAAAATATAAAAAAGAGAAAATTAAGAAAAGTGGGAGAAAGTGAAAATCTAACCAAGTTTCACTTCAGGTGTGTTACGACATCACTTTCCTTAAGACAATTTTGTTACCTTATTTGCTGCTTAAGGTAACTTTACAGTTGCCCCTAGAATACAAAAAGTGAAAACCTAAACTAAAATCAGAAGCAGCATTTTTTCTAAGCACACGAACACTTGAAATAAGATTTTTGGTTAAATGAAGAGAATTTCAAAATAATATGACAATTTTACAAATTATCAACTTGGACACACTATGTCTGAATTAAGGCAAAGCACTATGATGTCTCGAATAGGACACTTGGATGTCTGAGGAAAGGAGGTAATGAGTGGATGATTGGATCTCCCAAATGCATATTTATTTATAAGATTTTTAAACATCCCATCATAGCATCTCTTCATTCCATGCATTGCATCTCTTTAATACGTCCCATCGTTGCACCTCTTGCCATTTCAAACATATGTTGTTATTATTTCATTATTTGAATTTCAAATAACTTAAGTAGTTGCATCTGTTGTGAATAGTTGTTTGGCAACAAAATTGCCAAAAATAAACCGATGGCAAAAATCGATCCCATAATTTGTTGTATAATTTCCAAAGCTTTCACTGCTTTAGCTATTTTAATTTTGCTACTTATCTATCATATAATATTTGTTATATATTTAAGGTGTGTTTAGTAACAACAAAAAGTTATCAAATTAAAACTTTTCAAACTAAAAATTTCACTCTTCACAACTACCCTATTTTTTAATCATTTTTCACATGTTTCTATCCTACTACGCTATTTTTCAATCATTTCTACACAACTACCAAACAACTAACTTATTTATTTCAACTTTATCATATTTATTCCTCATCATTACCTCTATCACATCACATCATTTGACAACTTCTCATCTCTACAACTTTTCATTAAAAGTTTTATTCATTTCCAAACACACCCTTAATATTGAAAATCCCAACACTGCACTAACTATTTTTTTTTTTAAAGAACTTGTCAAGCATACCACTAAACCACAAAAGGACCTACTCCCCGCAATTAGAGGAAGATGGGGCCAAGAGGCTGATTATAGAAAGCCTTACAAAAAAAAAAGCCCGCTTACTTTTAGACATCATGATAAATTAAGGCAAAGCATATGAAATTAATTCATGAGTTATATTAATTCAAATTTTTTTCCTTAGAACTTGGCAAGCATACCACTAAACCACAAAAGGTTCCACCCATTACCATCTTCCCCTAGTCAAGGAAAGATGGGCCAAAAGGCCCTAAAAATAAAAAACAACAACAAGATAAATGAAGGCGAAGCATATGAAATTAATGCAAGGGTTATATTGTGCCCAAACCCTACAAAAATTGCAATATACCTATGATATTAAACTTAATGCAAATTTACTTATCCGTCTTTAAAAATACTTGTAGGTATGCCTATGCAAATGTAGAACCTCTTTGTTCTACAAGTCATGATACCTTTTTTTTTTTTTGATGATTATATTTACATATATCTCAACACATATTACATTGAAATTCTGAGACATTTTTACAAATACGGAGATACATAACTCCACCAAAGAAATTTGGAGACACAGCTCCACCAAAGAATTAAGAAGACACAGCTTCCACTAAGACAAAGGGAGACCACAGCTCCCACAACATTTTCTGAACCGAAATCCCAACATGAAATTCGAACCCCTGACCACAACTCCGCAAATGCCCTATTACCGCTATGGCCACCAACTGAGCACGACTCAGTTGGTCAAGTCATGATACCTTGATAAATCAAAACCACTCATTATTTTTGTTATTATTTGTTTAATTAAGATATCAAAAATCAATTTGGTAGGATACTTTGGTGGGCTTTAAAAAAGTATAAATTCGTAAGATTGCTCTAAAATACATATTAATAAATACGATAGGCGGCTTGAATTTATCATAAGTCCCGTGATTTGTAGAAACAAAGAATCCGCACTTGCATATGCATAACTGCAAATATTTTAAAGATTTATAAGCTTTTAAATATTTTTAAAGATCAATAAGCACTTTGTAATAAGTTTCATGTCATAGGCATAGCCGCAATTTATGCAAAAACGTGTGGGTAGCAGCGAAAACAACTCTCAATTCAATGCAGAAGTATAACCAAAATGTTCGCCAAGAGTCAAGCTGCACCAAGCACAATGGAGGAGAATGTTAAGTAAGCTGCTTGACAGGAATACCTCGAAAAGTTACCGGTCAAGAATTCCAAGATAATCTATCCATATCAGGGAGATTCAAATTGTTTTCCCACATCACTAGCAAGCAATCGATGAGCTAATTCACCTACTGTCATGGCTGGCACGCAATATGTTTCTTAAATGCCTTTTCAGGTTCAGAAAGTATCAGACTTGTACTCCCCTTCTACGAGTTTATAACTTTCCGCAACTCCAATATGGACTTTGGTTCCAAATTTAAACCGGATGAACACAACGGTTACATCCGCAACAAATTTGTCTGCAGAGATTTGCCTTTGGAGTTTGAGTTCAAATTGGAGATGTATTGAGTTAAGCACCATTCTCATCAAAGTCAGAGTCAGAGGCAGCATCAGCTTCTTCTTCACTCTCGGAGTCACTAAGTGCTATTGTATACTTGGCAGGGGGTCGGTTTTCCCTCCTTGGTCTAGCCCTTGGGGCCACAAAATCACTCAACTCTTCAACATTGGAAGGTGGCAACAAACCTGATTCAGGGGAACTCTCCTTGTCTTTCTTGCTGTTCTTGTTGTTGATTCTGCCAAATACAGAACCACTCTTCTTGTTGAATGGAGATGCCCTCATCTTCCTCACTTTCTTCTCAGGTGAGTCTGCCACCTGCTGATCTCCTACACCTGGTTTCAGCATCTCTGTTATCATTTTCTGGCTCAAGACTACCTTGCTTTGTGCTGCCACACCCCTCTTTCTTCCTGTTGTGACCGCCTTGGTATTGCCATTTGCAGGTTTCCTCCCTCGACCCTTGCCAGCTTTCAAGGCTGCTGCCGGAATTTCAGGCTCATCTTCATTATCACCCCCGTCATCTTCTGTTTTCTCTTCTGAAATGGATTGCATCAGGTTGCCTTCAGCTTCTTCATCATCTGAAATCTCTGTAAAGGTTGATGCATGTTTATTGGTGACAGCCCTTTTGCTGCGGTCTTTCCTCACTGGCTCTGGTGCTATTGCATCAGTTTCTATTTCTGCACAAGCATTACGATTACAACATGAGAAACTTTGGAGTCAATGGATGTGAAAATGAAACGGCAAGGGGGAAAAAATTGCCAACGTTTGCAAGGTTTCATTCGGAAATGTGGTGCAAGTAATAAAAAGATAGGTGACCTGTCTGATCCGTAGGAGACTCAAGGTTGTACTTGGCAAGCCGTTCTTTCAACTCCAGCAACTCATCATCCTCATCTTCATCGCTCTCAACTATGGCTGGCTTTTTGGTCTACAAGAACCAAATGGAAAAGGATTAGTTTGATAACAGTAAAGAGAATGCACGAGCAATGTCTTGAGCTGAATAGAAATCAGAATTACATACGAAAAATAGAAAAATACAATAATAAAGATGCATTGTGAGTCAAGTCCAACCTTCTTTGTTTGTTCTTTCTTTGAGATTCCCTTACCCTTGGATTTTTTTGTGCCAGGAAGATCACCTGTGGCAGAAAAATTCAGATATTAAAAGGAAAAAAGGGAGCAGCAAGTCCTTATCTGTACAGATATTTCAAGGAGATAGTGTTGCATCGGAGCATTCATCTGTTTTCTACATCTCCAAAAAAGATCATCCATAGAAAAGATAAGGACTCTAATAATTATCCTACCCAGGTCCACTGTGGCTGCAACTGACGTGGTCGATGCAGCAGAAGTCTCTGCCATAACAGTCTTCTTGTTGTTATTCTTTCTGGCATTGTTCTTTCCATTTCTAGAAGTCTTGGTAGCAACACCCGCTGCTGCTACCTCCTCTGTCAGTGCATCCTCCTTATCTTGTTCCTGCATTTGAAAGAAAACTCGTCAACAAAAGAGAGGAAACAAACAAAGTAAATTTGTGAGTCATCTGCATTTGAATTACACACATCAAGCGCCTTCAGAAAATCATCAAGATCTTTACACCATAAAGACTTTGGAGTCTCCTTCTTCAATTCCTCTACTGCCATTTCTTGCTTATTCTTCTCAGCCAGCAATTCCTGAACCTTCTCTAGTGTCAAGGATCCAATGGGCATAGACAACAGATACCCATAATCCCCTGCTCTAACATCTCCTTCGCTATTTTCCTCTGACTCTGCAGGGGAATCATCCCCAGCAACTGCAACGTCTGATGCTTCAGTTTTACTTGAGAATGATGGTATAAAGCCTTTCTGCCGCAACTCAAGCAATAATTCTGCTTTCCTTCTGTTGCTCACAACAATCTCCCCGCTTACCACAGAAAGGATGAATCTCACTTTGTTATCCAGCATTGACAAGTGTTGTTCGAGACCATCCAGCATTACTTTCTGCATGAAAGTATCATGAAAACCATTTTTATTTGTTTTTTGTGCAACTCAAAGAGAAGAAAGGGTGAAGATCTCCAGAGTTTGATGGACACCAACCTTCCTTTTTGCATAAAGTCCAAGTCTTAATTGAAAGAATTCCTCCAGAACTGCAAAACGAGAGCAGATCGTGAGTTGTAGCAACAATAGGGGCTGAACAGGATTGTAACTGGGTATCTGTAGTCTTACTTTCTTCGGGATTGTCATACTTCTTTATTGCTCCTTTTGCATCAAACAGGTGCATGTTACTAGTACTGATGGTTGTTGTCAACTTGAATTTCTTAAGCAACCCTTCTTCTTGTGCAATCTTCATGTTCTCTTCAGATAAAATGACCTCAAAATGGACTGTAGTAACTCCGTTGTGCTGTCTGAAGTCCTGCATTATTAATAGGAGTTCTATTACACACTTCCATGTGGGGGTCGTGATCAATTAAAACCAGTCGGACATGGCCTAAAATCCATTTTTTGCCTTTATGAAATTATAAGTCTAAATGTATATTATTTAGAAACCAAAATTTACCGCTTTCAGATACATACAAATATTGTTTGGATTGTAAGTATAGAGATATTGTGGTCATTTTCAGAAGCTCAAAATGACAATAATGTTTTTCTGTTTAAATTTTATAAAAACATTTACACATATCCAAAAAATGATAAATCTTGGTTTATGAATGATATACATCGAAATTTGCAATTTTAAAAAACAGAAATTAAGGGTGTATTTGTTTACTCAAAAAAACATTTCCATCTCTATAACTACTCTACTTTTAATTATTTCTTCAAATCTTCTTACATACTCATTCTATTTTTTAATCATTTTCATACAATTATTCATACAACTAATATATTTATATTAACTTTATTCTCTTTATTTATCTTTATTACCTTTACCATATTATATTATTTTTCCATCATTTCAAAGCTTTTTCATTTAAAAGTTTTATAATGAGAGAAAATGATATAATATAATAGAGGTAATGAAAAGAAATAAAGAAAACAAAATTAAAATAAATAGATTAGATATATAAGTAATTGTACTGAAATAATTGAAATTAAGGATGTGTTTGGCAATTTGAAAAAGTTGTAAAGTTAAAACTTTTCAATCTAAAACTGTTCGCTCTTCATAACTATTCTTTTTTTAATTATTTTTTACACATATTTCTATACAACAACTCTACTTTTCAATCATTTCTACACAACTACCAATACAACTAATCTATTTATTTTAAATTTATTCTCTTTATTCCTCATCATTACCCCTACAATATCACATCATTTTCTACTGATTTGATAACTTTTACATACAAAACTTTTCATCAAAAGTTTTACAACTTCGCAAACACACCCTAAAATAGTTGTACAGGAAGAATTAAAAAATAAAATAGTTACGAAGAATGAAAAGTTTTAATTTGAAATGTTTCAGTGTAAACAACACCCCCTAAAAAAAATTTTTACAAAGGTGTTTTAGGAATGCCCTATTTCCGATCGGTCATAAATGATCAAAAGCCTTCTTGTGAATGCCTTCTATGATCCATGGATAGAAATTTATTAGTAACCGGGAGATAAATCCAGCGGCACTAAAGCCACGCATTTATGTTGAATAGAAAGAATTTGTGATCAGATTGAAATGGGATTCCTCAGCGGGGTTACCTTAATGAATGGATCCTTGATTTTTTCACTCCCAGTCATCATTGATTCCAGGAATTCCTTGTAATCCTCTGTCCATCGACGGACTGGCAACTCAGTAATCCTCAACGTTGTATCATCCACCTCCTCAATGATCCCACTAACAATGTAGCTGGAAGCACCATCTTTTGTTGCTGATTTCTCAATAGAACCCTGAATTCAAATTATCAATAAATATCAGATTTTCAATTGGAGAACTGCTTCGAAGGAAGTTTTTTTTTTCTCACCTTGAATCCTTTGTACCATGGATCCATCGGCTTCATCAGCTCACCATTCAACAGGCACTTCACATTTTCAACAATTTCCCGTGGGTTATAATTTGGAATGTAAGAGCTCCAGCCAGTTCCTATTCCCTCACTTCCATTCACCAAAACCATAGGTATGATAGGCATGTACCTGGAATACACGAGAACAGTATAATAGATGAACTCTTTCCAACATTAAAAGGGGGGAAAAAATCATAGCAGGAGAACGTTTTACCAGCTGGGTTCGATAGATTGACCATCTTCACTTAAATAGTCCAGAAGAACATCATCATCCTTTGGGAACAAGTATCGTGTCAGAGGCGATAGGCAAGTGTAGATGTACCTAGCACTAGCATGATCTTTACCTCCCTGTTAAGAAGCAAATAACGTAGCTAAAATAATGTGCAGAATTGCAAAATGGAAGCCATAAACTTGACAGAACTTAATGTTGCACCTCTTACTGTACCTGATGACGAGTGCCAAATTGACCAAGTGGTTGCATGAGGTTTATGTTGTTGCTTCCAATAAAATTCTGAGCCATTCCAATTATGGTTGTGGCAAGACTTTGCTCCCCATGATGGTAAGCTGAATGCTCTGATACATAGCCAGAGAATTGAGCAACCTGCGTATCAAAGAACACAATGCCCACAGTTTGCCAAATCGATTTTATCAGCAATGAAATCGCCGATATTATTGTTATATGTGGCTGCCAATAGAACAATAAAGATGAAACTGATATATTAAGTAGCTCTATTTATCAAGATTTTCAAGTGATATTATCGATTCTACCAAAATATACTTGATTTTATCAGGATGAAATCAACAATATGTCAATACCATAATAAAATCAATTTTATCTTAACAAAAAATCCAAAGTTCCATTCCACTGAAAATAACAACGTTGAATTAGGAACTTATTTTGTTCATCTCTCCTTTATTGGTTTCCGAAGTCAAAACTGATTGTTTTGATCGACAAAACATTTTATTTATTCAATATAATGCTTTGACAAAATTGATTAAACAATTAAATCTAGAAGATTTCAGGAAATAGTCGCATTAAAGTACTGTATAGAAAATGCATAATATACTTCAAACCTCTATTAGACATTATATTATAAGAAGTAAAATCATTTAAGTATTTTTTATGAAGTGCATCCTAAATCTTTTGTGAATATATCTATTCTAATACGTAATTTTTTATTTTTTAATAAACTATTGTTGTATAAAGAATAAAGCATCTAGGTAAAGTACGTCATTGACTAATTTAAAAAATTCATCTTACAGCACTTTAGCAATATTTATGCATGCGTACGTATACTAGTTTACCGTGTAATTTTGTCATTTAAGTCTTTCATATTTATAAAAGCATTTTCATAGTTTACCGTGTACCTTTATTTTCTATTTAATTTTTAAAAAATTTTCTTTTTAAGATAAATTTGTATCCGTATGACCAACCACTTTTGAGATTCCATCCACAATCCAGCCAAAAAGAGGGAGTAGTTGCACATACCAATACCAACAAATGCAGAGATTATGAAAGTAAGAAATCCCATTCCTGTAAGCATCTACTAACCTTTGCTTCCTTGACAAAATTCTTCTTGAAAGAACTGAAAAGGATCTTCCTTTGGCCTGGTTTCAGGCCATCAACCATTGATGGGATCGACCGTTGCAAATCTGCCACTGAGAACAATATAAGCTCCTTATTGACAAAATCTTTATACTTGATGAGCGTTTCCTTCTGATCAAGGTGAGTGCCCGGCTGCAACGAGTAGCAATTAAGGCCTCAACAACACCAAATACCAAAGCGAAGGATTTAAACTACGTACAGATTGTGTTATTCCGACTAGAAATATGACGTCTCTCATGTTGATGATATAGATATATCGGGTAAAGAGATGTGCTGTTGAATTGAATAACGCCACTGCTATCACTTTCATCTTTCACACAAGAATTATAATTTACCTCAAATTGTCGTAGCCAATTTTTTCTCTGCTCGATCTTCTTCTTGCTGAATGCCAGCTCAATTGCATCACCATCCTCCTCATTTGCCCAAACGAATTCCTTCTTATGCTTGGCTATGTCTCTGAAGTACTCCTTGCCTTCCTCTGAGGTACTTGTTCCCAGACCCTGTTGGACAGAGAAATGATGATTATCTGCAAGAGAAGACCTTTCTCTAGGAAATAAAAATTCTTAGTAAGTGATACCCTGGATTCTGGAATAGTATGCTCTCAAACCTTATAGTACTTAGTTGTCCAGGCTTTGGCATTATCTCCTAAGCTTTCCTTCCAAGATTCAAATTCCGGCATTGAGTAGAAGGACAATACCTTCTTAGTCTTCTTGTTGGTTGCCTGCACAGAAATCTCCAGAAGTAAATCATTACTGCGTAACCGGAAAAAGGGTTGCTTCAACCATTCGTCATGAAATATTGTGGAATTTGCATGACTAATCATCGGTCCTGGTTTCTTTGCGAATTTTTACAACATTTCATACGTTTTAAATCAACCACACATTTAAACAACACCATAAACCAATAGAAACCAACCTTCACAATAGGCGTAATGAACTCCACCAAAAAAGAAGGAATTTTGAGCAACGATGGCCAGAATGAATGGAAGAAATTTATGAGCAGTCCCTTGATGTGGGAACCATCATGATCCTGCATTAATGAATAAACAAAATTTTTGGGTCTATGCAAGAGAAAGCTTAAGCCAATCAAAAAGGGAATTTTTGAAGACAGTTTCAGAATCTGAAACCTGATCGGTCATTATCATAAGATGGCCGTATCTTAAAGTCTTAACACTGTCATAAATTTTTCCCTGCTGCAACCCCAGAATTTTTTTGATGTGCTGAATTTCAACGTTTTCCATCATCTGCTTGTGGCTTGCTTCTCTTACGTTAAGAAGTTTCCCTCTCAAAGGAAACACACCATAGTAGTTGCTGCCAACAACAGAGATACCTGCAACCTTCACGTTATAGACCATCGTCAAGAATAAAATTTCTCCACATCAATTTTAAAATAGAAAAAATGCACTCTTCATGTGCTTCAAATGGGTGTCCATCTGATCTGAAAACAATTCAACGTAAGAACAAAGAATCTGAGTTTACTTCATCATTTTCACTCTAAAACATTTTTGCCACTTGATCTGAGTAGTTAAACCAACAACAAACAGATAACTTACTGCAAGTGCCTTAGCTGAATCTCCTTCCGTCAAAATTAAGGTACACCTCTCAGCATTTCTCGTCCCTGCTTCATTGGCATCATTGAGCTTCTTAATATCCTTAATTCTCCCTGTCTTGGTCCCGTCAGTTTTCTTCAACTCTTTGCTCTGCTTAAAATCTGCCCAAGTGAGAAGGCTCTCCACTACTCCAGATTTTGCCACTGAATCAAAATGTTTGCAATATATTACCTTCTAAAAACTTTTCCATTCATGTAATTCACACCAGGAATGAACAGAAAGCTAAAAAGATAATATATTATCCATCACCAACCTTTCTTGAGGAACTCCTGTGAAAGCTCGCATTTTGATCCGAAACTCCCTTGACGAGTTGTCAATGTCTCTTTTGTTTGTGAATCAAATGCAGGGTTGTCAACGAGGGCATTGACAAAAACCCACAAATGGTTTCTTACAGTATGTGGCTTCATGTTTGCATTCTTATTTTTCTTGTTCACTACGGTCACCAGATAATTTGCTATCTGGTTTGTTACATAGTCAACATGAGTCCCGCCTTTGATGGTGGCAATTCCATTCACAAAGCTGACCTGATAGAAAGCAGAAAGACAGGTTACAATTCCAGCCCTTGTTTGAATAGTTAATTAAAACCCAACGGATCCAGGAATGATAGAAATAACCATCCAGAGTAGCAACACAATGACGAATATCAGAGGCATTAACTCTTTGTCCATCATCAAAGAATTGCAACATGCCGCTGATGGTGTGGAGAAAGCAGGCAAATTGTAGAAATATCAGACTTAGATAAGCATTGTTAATAAAATGAAATGAATTCTGTAAGAGGGTAGATCTTGCAGAGGCTCTATCAGAGGGTTGAGTCGAGTTCAATAATGTTCTGACAGAGGGTCTGGAAGGATTCCAGAGGGTGTGGGAGGGTTCCCAAAGGGTACGAATGGGTTCCCAGAGACCAAAACCCTTGCTCATTCTAGAATCCTCATCTTTCTTCGACCTCCCAATATTTTCTTCTCTTACACAAATCATTAGAGTTCATATTGTATCCCTCTTTGATTTGTCTCACCCCCTCTGGAATTTGTCTTGAACCTTCTGAAACTCATTTATACTTACTTTCTTCCCAGACTCTCTGGAAACCTATTTATACCCTTTGAGAATCTTCCCAGACCCTCTGGGAACCCATTTGTATCCTTTGAGAATCCTTCCACACCCTCTGGAATCCTTACAAACTCTCCATCAGAACTCTATTGAGCCTGACTCAACTCTCTAACAGACCCTCTGAAAGATCTACCATCTTACAAACTCAATCATGTCTCAACCGCTACTGTAAATTGGTAGATTCAAAGAGAGTCCACGATTACCTGTTGGAAGTGACCATCACTTGGGCTGACACAAATTTCCCATCTGTCATTGACCTTCTCTGTGATTCTAATTCAACCAAGAAGCACGAAAGAAGTAAGTTCCCAAAACCACAGGAAGAAAAAGGAAGAGGCCAACAAACAATAAGATTCAAAACCAGCAGGGACACAGACCTTGGAATAGACTCCTCCTCCCTTGCCTTGGCAGCTGATTTCAGGTAGAGATTGATATAATCAAGGAAAGTTTTCACAGGCACCCGCTGCCCATTTAGCTCAACCTTGACTGTCCTCCCAAGGCATCCTGCCAAGTCGACCACGCGCTTCTTCATGATCGCAACCACATCATCTTCCAGATGGGTCATGTTGAATTTAGCCAAGTCTGGCTTGAACGTAACCTTGGTCCAGTTTTCACCTTCCTTGCACTTGGTAATGGCGGGCTCTGATTTGCTTCCCATGTTGTTTGTGAACACCTTCACAAAAGCAGATATATCATTAGCCTGAAGAAAATAGCTTTGGTTGCATTTCAAGAAAATGCGTAGATACCAACATAGCATCTCTCTTTCAGGTTTCCCCTAATTAATTTGGGAGCGTAGAAAATTTCCATTTTAGCCCGTAACGAAGAATCAAGAATTTGCAAAATCATTGTTCCCTGAAGTCCAGTTACAGAGATTTTGCTCAAGCGAAAACAATCGAGAACCTAACAAGAAAAAAATGGACAGAGCCCTGAAGAAAACAGTAGAAAATGAGTTTCGGATCAGATACCTGTTTGTACTTCTTCTGTCTCCTTCCATCCGCAGTCTGGATAATAAACTCGGTAGAAAAAATATTGGTAAGCTTGGCCCCATACCCATTTCTCCCGCCCGTTGTCTTCTTTACAGTGTCATCATAGTTACTGCTTGTGAGGAGGTGCCCAAAGATCATCTCAGGCACATAAACGCCTTCCTCCTGGTGGATCTCGACGGGAACGCCATCACCATTGTTGTAGATGCTGATGCAATTTTGCTCCACATCAATGTCGACCTTGACGGAGTCCATGGAGGGATCCCGCTGCTTGTTGTCGGCGGCATTGACAAGAATCTCGTCGAAGATCTTGTAAAGGCCCGGAACGTAGGTGACGGAGCGGCAGACCATCTCACCGTCTTCGTAAACCCAGAGGGTTTGGGTGTGCTTTTCTACGGAGCCGATGTAGGTGTCGGGACGGAGGAGGATGTGCTCGAGCTGGGTCTTCTTCTGGTATGTCTGCTCAATGGTTTTCTTGGAGGCAGCGACACCGCCGGCAGCAGAGTTGAAGGCATTGCTGGATTGCAAGGGGAGCGCTTTCTGGACAGTGGCCATGGCGGAAAGAGAGATGACACTGAGATTGTGTCTGGAGAAAGGAGGAAGAAAGTAGATGAGAAATGCGGGTGGGGAGAGGTCGGGAAGCGGGATTCCGAGAACGGTCAATAAATTTTGAAATTTGAGATGGGCGGGATTTCTTGGAAGGAGCAAATCAATCTTATAGCCGAGGACACCTGGCAAGCCTTTTTCCCCCTACCCTTAAAGTGCAAAAGAATATAAAAATATTAAGGTTGTGTTTGTTTAAGGCAAAAAAGTGTCAACTAAAACTTTTCAATCTAAAACTTTTCACTCTCCATGATTATTCTATTTTTTAATTATTTTTTCATATTTTTCTATACAAACTACCCTACTTTTCAATCATTTCTACACAACTA
>JAXCLR010000081.1:35810130-35827528 GCA_035584095.1 Annona squamosa | reverse complement strand
TAAAATATTCTCAAGTTAGTCTTTGTTAATCATCAAAACTCTATCTTTGATCAATTTGTTTTGTTTTGAAGCATTGTCTCCAACACTAGGGACTTATGTTAGGCCATTGTCATGAATAGGAAGCCTGATAACCATTGCAATACTAAGTCGTTGAAATGCTTAAATGCTGCATTTGAAATTTGAACTAGTTTATTGAAAACTCTCTGTAAATAATTAAATTTGTGAATAACTTTCATAGCTAATTTCTATTTTATGTTGGTTATTGAGCTTCATAATACTTTGCTGCAATATTTTTTTATTTAAATATGTTAATGGTGGTTGAGTTGCTTATTTAGATACCATATAGGAATAGTTTATCTATGATCCAAAAAATATTATATTAAAGCCCATTGCCATATCTAGTTTTTCAATTTATATTAAGTTACGTAAAAATCATATCGGCATTTCTTCATTCTAAGAGTTTTGAATAGCTGTGATCAAGGGGGTTCTTTCGCTAAATGATGGAGAAAATGAATTAATCCTAACTTAGCCTTAAGTAATAACTCAAATTGTAGAACTTCCTAAATTGCTAATAGAAAACCTCATTACATAACAAACGAGGTTCATTCATCAACTTTAGGTGTGTTAGATTCCTAATTGCATTGCACTTTGCAAAATTGACTATCATATAAATGTATTACATGCTTAATTTCAACAAGCTGTTGCAACCTGTGTATTTTATTACATTTGAATAGCTTGATACAAACTCAACAGTTCATGAAAAGGACAAGAAGTTAGACATATAGAAGGGTTAAATGTTCAAAACAAAATGTAGAATCCACATGAAATTGAGACCCTAACACCACATACAGGATAAGAATTCGATACTAAGGATCAAGGACAAGAATTCTACAACACCTACAACAAACACATGGGATTTAGCATCCATAAGGGTCAACGTCAAATAGTTTGAATACACTTATCTATCGGTGAGGTCATGTGTAGAAGATTTTTATGTAGGGTTAGGTGAGCACCATGGTTGGTAACAATTCCAAAGAACCATTAGTGAAGAAGATAGTGAAACGACGACCATCAAGATGAGTTGAATGCCATGCGGAGATGTTGTGTGACAAGCAAGAATGCGCATGGCTCATAGCCCTTCCCCTACTCAATTTGAAAGAGAGTCCATATCTCAAATCACATAGAAGAGTTAATAAAAAGAACCGATAACTCTTAGATGATCACAGGACTGCTAGCATTGGTTCTTCCATGGACTGTGACTTGGTTGCTGAGATTGAAAGCCACGATAAGGAGGTTAACTTGTGTTAATGTTAAAAATTACATGTGTATGTCCTGTAAAAGGATATTAGAGCATGATACACTAAGCATGTTGGATTACTTATTGGTAAAGAACATGCAGATCATAGTTTCTCTGTAGCAGATGAGAGGAATGATAAGGGCCAACTAATGCATGTGTTCTGGGTTGATGGAAGGTCAAGAATTGACTTTGATGCTTTCATTGTTGTTTTATGCTTTGACACAACTTACAAAATGAATCGTTACATGATGCCCTTCTCATCGTTCGTTGGCATGAATCATCACAAATAAATAATTATTTTTCGTTGTGCACTCATTAGCAATGAGACAAATAAATTGTATGTGTGGCTTTTCAATTAATTTAAGCTAGCAATAGGAGGAGACAGCCCAACCACAATAATCACATACTAAGATGCAGTGATTATGTTAGCAATTTTGACCATTTTTTTAAAGACTATTCATAGATTTTGCTTATGACATGCTACAGAAGATCCCTAAGAAGCTAGGACAACTCCATAACAAAGAATCCAAAATGAACACAGAATTTAAGCAGCTTGTATACGATATTAGGAGTATAAATGAGTTTGAGGTTTAGTGGTCACAATTCCTTTAATCACATGGACTGCTGACTAACATCTAGCTATTAACCTTGAATGAGACATGGAAGAAGTGGGTTCCTATTTTCCAAATTGGTATCTAATTTATTGGTATGCATGATAGTTGATAATTAATAATATATTTTGTGAGTAATTGTGTGCCAATTTGGTGGGTAATTATTTGAGTATAATGTGAAATTTGCTTTAGATGTGTATTTGCAACAACTCAATATTAAATATTAATTTCGTGTTATTTAAATAAGTTTTTGTAATATTTTGGCTTGAAATTACATTTTATTTGTTGCCTCCGTCCAATCTCTCCAGGCTAATTAGAAAATCCAGCCGGGCCCACAATGTAATCACCCATGCAATTTTTTATGTCCAAAAATCCAAGCCGTGAAGTCATGATGTAGCAGTAACAGTCGTCCATCAAAGCCATGCATTTATCTAGAAAATCAAAAAATTGTATAATATGTCCATGAAATTCAGCCAAGCACGTCCAACATGCTATTTTTAATGCATGCAAAATAGCCAGAATTCACGTCAAAATTCCACTGCCCAAGGCCATCTAAGCTGACCAAAACCGTTCAAAGTGCCCAATTAATGTGGGGCCCACCTTGTAAATCACAAATCCAAGGAGCCTCCAAGCAAACAACGTTCCAGCCATACAATGCTTCAGCATTACCCAGAAAATTTCTCATTCATGCCTTGGATGACAAAAATCAAGGGACTTCAATTGCATGCACCCAGGAGCATGCAGTGCTGCTGAATGCTCCAGGGCGCATACACCTTTTTTTAATTTTTTTTAAATTTTCTTTATAAATTTGTTAGCCCAAGTGTAATTAACGTATGTATCAATTTTTACCATTTTTGGAGTATTTTTTATTTTTGAAAATCAGTGGCATTTTAGTAATTTAAAATTACCTAAAATGTCACTGATTTCCAAAAATTAAAAACAAATATCTAAAATACTCCAAAAATGGTCAAAATTTATACATAGATTAAATACACTTGGGGTAAGAAGTTTATAAAAAAAATTTCAAAATAAAAAATAAAAAATTGGTTTATGTGCCCGGGAGCATGCAACTCTACATGCTCCCAGGAGCATAAGATGAGGATCCAAAATCAAGCATCAAACCGTCCAACCTCATCCACATCTTGCTATAATCCAAACATCTAGATTTTCAATCAAGGTCGTCCACTGCTCAAGTCGTACATCTTCAAATTAAGGGTAATTTTGCATATTCAACACCCCCTCAGTCACACCATACAAGCAGTGGGCTCCATAACCAATTAAATGCTGAAATATTCAGCATGCCAACGATAAGTAATGCTCAACAGCTTGGAGTGCAACTTAGGCTCATCAAGCTTAGGTATACTTCAACCCTAATCCTAACTCTATTTGTAAAAGTAAATCTTAACCCTATTTTTGAAAGTTGGATTCAGGTTGAATTTTGGTTTACAATTCTTTCATCAATTTGTATTGGTTATGCATTATATAGTTATACAACTTCATATCTATCACCCCAGAAAATTTAAAATGATAATTTTTTTTATCTTAAAGCAAGAAAATTTAATAGTAATTAAGAGTAGAAAGAAGAAAACTTCATATAGAGATATTCTATTTTCATCAAGTGGACTAGTAGCCATGTTTTAGAGAATGAAGAGATACATCTTGTTCCTAGTTTGAAATTTAACACTAATATTACAATTATATATATATAAATGTTAACATCCAACCATAATAAAAAAATTTATAATGTCAAAAAAATCGTCCAACAACTATAACAATATCAAGTCAAATACAAGACATTATATCAATAATCCTAACTATATTACAGAATAAGCAAAACAAATCAACATATTATATTAATTATTGCAACTATTTCCACATTGTAAGTTTATAACTAAAGCAAATTAACACCCAAACACATATACAATAACATAATTCTAGCAATAGAATGAGTTTTCAAGAGTATTTGTATGTTACCCTTACCTCACTAGATCAACTACAGTAATTAAATCTTGGAACAAGGCTAGAAATGAGCAACTAACAAAAGAATCTAACTCTGTTATAGAAAGAACCAAGAAATGGTCGATACTAAGAAAATTTGAATAATGACAAGGGCTTTTTGAAGAATGAAAGGGGATTTCAAAAAAGGAGAATCAAACCTAAACAACAACTGTAACAAGAGAACCAGAGGCGGCATGACAGCAACACACTTGAGAAAGAAGAGGAGTGTAGCAACCAAACTAGAAAAGGAGAAGCCAGTGTTGTGACAGGGATACAAAAGAAGCTCAAATAAGTCTATCGGACAAGAAGAAGAAGATTTGTAGCCACTAGAAATTCATGCCTTGTTATAGTCACCAATTGGTTGTCGATGTCGAGACTTACAGAAAAGTTAGATGGCAGCAACAGTTATCAAAGATGATGAAGAGAGATGGGCTGGTGAAGAAGGGAGATGGGTGTGGCCTCTTAGGTTGACTATTGATAGTTAGCTCACCTAATTTGAATAGAGTTGCTAGTTCGAGGTCATGGATGGCGGCACTAACACCGGTAGACACCATAGGAAGAGAAAACAACACATGGGAGCATTGATGCCGGAAGAAAAAAGGGCGATGGGGAGTCATTATTGGAAGAAAAAATTGCAGATTTGAAAATCATTGTCGGAAAAGACAAATACTTAAGTTTTCTGCAACCGTGCTGAACACCATCATTAGAAGAAAGAGGGAAAGCGACAAGAATTGTAGCTTGCTGTGAGAGGTTGGGAAGTGGCCAGGTACGACTGCGACCGAAAGAGAGGAAGAGTAAGGTTTAGGTGACATATATTCACTTATAGATTGGGTTTAGGTTTACCGGGTTTAGTCTTAGCACAATCCAAAACCAAACCAATTTCAACTCAGTCTAGATTCAGATTCATCAATACACAGTTTTAACACCGCCTAGATCCGGGTTCGAGCCGAACTCAAACTGAGTTGCACCCCTTTTAATCAAATTCAACCAAGTACATGCAACATGATATTTTCAATGCATCCAGAATAGCCAAAAATTCATGTCAAAATTCCACCACCTAAGTTCATCCAAATTGACCAAAACCGTTCAAAATATCTAATTAACATGGGGCCCACCTTATAAGTCACTACCGCCCTGATCATTCAACCGCCCAATTGGAACTTACCATTTGAGATTATATATGACACAAGTGATTATGCGGTTAAGCAATCCATGGCTAGAGAAAGGACAACAAACCAGTTGTGATCAACTACACAAGTAGAAACCTGGATGACACTCAAGTCAACTATGCAACAACTGAGAAAGAATTATTTGTGATTGTATTTGCTATTGATAAATTTTGTTCTTACCTTGTAGGTTTAAGAGTTATTAGTTACAGCGACCATGCTGCAATTCACTACTTGCTTGCAAAGAAGGATTTCGAACTAAGGTTGATTTGTTAAATGTTGCTCCTATAAGAGTTTGACCTTGAGATTCAAGATAAGAAGGGCGTAGAGAATGTGGTAGTTGATCATTTGTCCAAACTACCACCAACTGAAGAAAAAGTGCTAACAAAAAGTGAGCAAATCAATGAAGATTTTCCTAACGAATGTTTGCTTGCACTCTAGGAGTAGATACCCTGGTACAGAAACCTTGTTAATTACTTGGTCTGCAAAGTAATTCCACTCGATTTCAGTTATCAACAAAAGAAAAAGTTCATGGCAGACGTAAAATGCTACATTTGAGAAGGCCCATACCTTTATAAGAGATACGGCGACAGTTTGATTCGCTAATGCATATCTAAGAAAGAAACCATTTTGTACCATTGCCATTCATAGCCTTGTGCTAGACATATGGGACTGACCAAAATTGTAGTAAAAGTTTTACAATCTGATTTTTTCTGACTCACTTTGTTTCAAGATGCTTGAACTTTTACTCTCACATTTGACAGATGCCAAAGAATAGGAAACGTCTCACAACAGAACGAGATGTCACTCACAAATATCCTTAAAGTCAAACCATTCAATGTTTGGAGCAGGGATTTCATAGCACCATTTCCATCTTCTTTCAACAACCAGTATGTACTCTTGGCAGTCAACTATGTAACCGGATGAGTGGAGGTCATTACTTCTCCAACAAATAACTCACAGGTTGTTACAAACTTCTTGAAGCATAACATCTTTACTAGATTTGTTGTGCCACAAGCAATCATAGTGACAGAAGAAGCCACTTCTACAACAAGCAAATGAAGCTACTGCTCAAAAAATATGGAATCACACACAAGATAGCCACCCCATACCACCCACAAACAAGCGGCCAGGATGAAATCTTGAATCTCAAGATTAAACATATACTTAAGAAGATGTTATCCTAGTCATGACGAAATTGGTTAAGGCAACTCGGCGATACTCTTTAGGCATTTCATACTACATTCAAGACATCGATTGGAATGACACCTTTTGGACTTGTCCATGGAAAATTTTCCATCTACCTATCAAATTGGAACACAAAGCATATTGGGCGATTAAATTTTTAAATTTTGACCTAAAATATATGGGAGCAAAGTGTTTGTTGCAACTTAATGAACTTGAAGAAATCTGACATGATGCTTATGAGAATTCAAAGATGTACAAGGAAAAGACAAAACATTGGCATGACAAACACATCCTACGAAAGGTCATAAAAGAAAATGACTTGGTTCTACTATTTAACTCTTAACTTAAATTATTTCCAAGACAACTAAAGTAGAGATGGTCAGGACCTTTCAAAGTACTACAATTGTTTCTTCACAAACCTGTCAAAATTTAGAATGAGAAGATTGGAGCATTCAAAGTAAATATGAAATATCTTAGACCTTATTTTTCAAGAGACCAAATTCCAAAAGGAGTTATTCACTACTTTTTTGAAGTTTAATCAACAAGCTGAGAGTCTAAGAAGTCTGACTGACAAATTTAAACAAAGCACTTTTGGGAGGCAACCCGAGTTTTTCTTTATTTCTTTTAGAGGAGTTTTAGTTTTTTTGTTTATTTTTAGAATTTCGTTTGTTTTTAATATTAGTTATTTCACAGAACCTATCTAGATAGGAAGAAACATAGAATGACAATTTGATTCAACTCGCTGAAATAGGAACGTTAATATCTCGAACTCTTTATAACTACTCCCTTAATTTTATTCGCATTGAGGACAAGATCAATTCCAAGGGTGTGGGTGAATGCATTGCATTATTTTTTCTGATTATTTCTTTCATTACTCTAATGAATCATTAATTGAACCTTGTACTAAATTTTTATCACATTTTAAAAAAATTGAAATTTTTTTATAATTCTTATATATATTTGGACACTGGATTGATTGAAACCACACTTTGAACTCTTATAAGTCTGATAAGCAAACCATATTTAGAATTTCAAAATCTTTGAGTTAGGCAAAATAACTAAACCCCAGTAAGATGTTAAATTTATTTTTAGACATACATTTATTTGAAATGCCTAGATTTTTGTCTTGAATCACTTGATGAAACCGATATACCAAAGAACCAATTTTATTTTCTTTCATGTCAAAAGAGTTTCGAATGCACATCGTTGGTTAAATAAGGTAGTTTTTTTCCACATATATGAAAATCTTATTGTAATTGAAGAACTTCCAAAGTTAAAACTCAATTTGACCTGTGCATGGACATGATTAAGGCATTCTTCTTTTTGATGCACTTATCTTCAGAACATGACGGCTGTTTACCCATATTAAGCCTAAATGTAAAATTTTTCTTTTCTAAACCTCAATTCCCACTCCATTGTACCAATTTTGTATTTGAATTGTGAGCTGAAAAGTATAATCATAATAACGTTTGACCACTTGTCTTGTCCAAATTATAGCACTCGTGATTTTCAAATTGTAATGCTAAACATGCGATATATATAAAAGAAAATTTTAGACCATTAAAATCTTAAAAATTAGAATTTTATTAATGGGCTGAAATTATAATAAGGAAAGAGGTATTAATAAATAAATAGTCATAAGCACTATTATTGAATGGAATAATTGCAAAATATATTAATTAATTTAATTAATAGCAATTAAATGGTTTAAAAAGGGGAGGAAAATAAAAGAGAGAATGAAGAAGAAAGAGGAGGAAGAGAGAAGGAACAAGGAGGAGGATAAAGAGATCATAAAGAGTTATATTAAAACAAAATAAAAAACTAAAAACTATAAAAATAACGAAAATATGAAAAAAATATAAAAAAGAGTTGAAATGAAAGAAAAACAATTATGAAAACTTTCTTGAAATTCTCAAAAATTTTAGAAACTAATAAAGAAGAATTCTAGAATTGTTACTAGAAATACAGTAAAGTTTTAAAGTAGGAGAAAACCACATAATAGTTGAATTCAAAAATCACAAAATATTATATATAAGTCCAAATGATATAAAACTAGTGTCATTTGAACGCCTTGAAGTTTACTTTCTAACCCACAAGGAATCATCTAAATCAGGCTCAAAATGGGAAAGATATATGAAAAATAGTAAACATATATCCTAACTTCTATAGTATGATGGAAATAAAAATAATTCTGATTTAATTCGTTAAAATATATTTAATGGTTAGATAAATTTTAAAAAATTATATCATTAAAAAGAATATGAAATTTTGAATTCATCCATATATAGAATAATGGGTTTTGAAGAAAAATATAGAAATAAAAATGATTAGAAATTAAGTGGTCAATATAGATTTCAACTTAGACACATCAATTGAGAGTATCATAAGTGAGTCATCATCAACTGTAATAAGCAAATTTGAGTTGGATTCAGTTTCCACCTCAATTAGAGATAATCTCAAATGAATAAGAGAGAAAATTGATGCAATGAATTTGCGACGTAGTAAAACAAGATCTAGTCATGTGGGTGGAATAAATTCAAGTAATTTGCACGTGGAGCTCTTTTATTAGTGTAAACTTGAGGTCTCTTATCAAAAAACTAAGTATAGCCTATCCTAGCCTATCTACGAGTAAATCTCATACACTAAATTCGAGAAATTAAAATCTTAAAATGGATCTCAAGCATTGTTCCTGTTAAAAAGAAGAATGGGCAAATCCGCATTTATGTGGATTTTTGAGACTTCAATGAAGCATGCTTGAAGGATGAGTTTTCTCTCCCTTTTACTGATTTGTTAATCGACAATATAACCTTGTATGACACCTTCTCATTCATAGATGGGTATTCTGGATATAATCAAATCAAGATGGCTCCAGCGGATGAAGCCGTAACCACATTTCAAACTCCAATGGGTGTCTTTTTTTTAACAAAGTTATGTTATTGAGACTCAAGAATGCTTGCGCAACTTATAAAAGAATTATGTGGAAAATATTTTATAACATGTTGAATGCTATGTTGATGACCTAGTCGTAAGATTTGATGGTCACAAAAGGCACCAAGAGGATCTAAGGTTGGTATTTCTGCACTTAAGGAAATAGAACCACAAAATGAACCCTCTGAAATGCGTGTTTGGAGTGTCATCTGGGAAATTTCTTCGTTTATAGTATGCCAAAGGAAAATTGAAGTGGACTCACTCAAATAATTCAAAATGTGTCACTCCATGTAATCTTAAAGAACTCAGGAGCCTGCAAGGCTAGTTATCTTATATACGAGGCTTTATCTCTAACTTGTCTGGTCGATATCAGCCATTTCACAAGTTAATGATGAAAGATATGGCATTCCGGTGGGATGAAGAGTGTCAAAGAGCTTTTGAAATTATTGAAGAGTTGCTACTAAACCCCTTATTTTGACAACCTCAGTTAAAGGAATGCCCCTTACTTTTTATATTACTGCTAGTCCACAATCACTAGGCAAGTTACTCGCATAAGAGAATGCCCAAGGCAAAGAACAAGCTGCATATTATCTTAATCGTTGATTGTTACAAGCTGAATAAAATTATTCTTCGATCGAGAAGATTTACCTTGCGTTAGTTTTTGTGTTGCAAAAGCTAAAACATTACTTCATCATGTGTTAGATTAATTTAATCTCAAAGGCCAACCCCCTCAAATTCTTAATTACCATACCCATGCCTTCAGGACGCCTAGCAAAATGGTCGATGTTATTATCGAATTCAATATCCTGTATGTACCCCAAAAGTGGTGAAAGGTCAAGTAATAGTAGATTTCCTGGTAGCTCACCCACATTAAGAAGAGTTTCATATCTTGAAAAGTCTATGTGATGAGAAAGTGTTCTATGTAAATGATAGCCTAATGCGGCAAATGTACTTTGTTGGTGCTTCAAATTGATCTAGAGCCGACATTGGAATTGTCATTGTTTCACCTCATAAGGACTTGTTCTCGCACTCATATTTCCTTAAAATAAGAGCAACAAATAATGAAGCCAAGAAATGAAGCTTTTATTTTCGGTGTAGATTTGCTTTTATAATTAGATAGTTCACTTGTTCAAATATTTAGAGACTCAAAATTGGTCATTAAACAATTAAATGATCAATATGAAGTGCATCAGCTTCATCTATGAAATATTATGACAATGCTCAGACTTTACTGGAAAAATTAGAGATTATTTTTGTCGAGCACATTCTTTAGTCAAAAAATATAGTTGTTGACACATTATCAAAGGTAGCTAGTATTCTCGCCTTTAGTGAGCTTGATGACATGATAGTTCGAGTGTAAAGGCTTGAAGATGACTAGGATCTCCAAGTCAACCAAGTTGGACGAAGTACCTCCAACACACCCACAAGTATTGATTACTGGCGAATACCCATCATCAAGTACTTCAAATATGGTGTTTTGCCAAATGATCCTAACGCAAGAAAATTACTCAGAAAGACTATCTTTGCAATTTCTATGTTTCAAAACGAGTTATATCAAATCGCTTCCGATGGGCTTTAGCTCTGCTGTATTGATGGCAATGAGATATGTCAAGTTCATTAAGAAACACACTCCCGTGAATGTGGCACTTACTAATTAGGGCAAGGCCTCTATCATATGATCAAAACATTGGGCTATTATTAGCCAACATTGGTCCAAGACTCCATCAATTTTGCAAAATTACGTAAAGCTTGTCAAATTCATTTTGATATTTATTATGTTCTTGCCTTAGAGTTGTTACCACCACCCATTTCATGGCTCTTCTTTTAGTGGGGTTTTGAAATTGTCGGTCCAATCAACTTATCATCATCTAAGGGACACTTATATATTTTAACCGCCACAAATTATTTTTTCAAGTGGGCAGAAGCTAAAGCTTACAAGAGAGTGCGAGCATGAGAGGTGGTCAAATTCATCAAACACAAGATTATTTATCGTTATGGTGTCCCATATCAAATCAACTCAGATAATGACACACTGTTCAAGAATGACAAAGTAGACCGACTATGCTTAAAGTTTGGAATCAAACTAGTGTTCTCATCACCATATTATCCTCAAGGGAATGGCCAAGAAGAGGGATTTAGAAAAAATATCATTTGAATCCTTAAGGGAACCACAATGAGGAACAAGTGTGATTGGCATGAGAGATCGACTATGGCATTATGGGCTTACATAACCACATATCAAATTGCAATAGGTGTGACGCCATATTTATTGGTTTTTGGTGATGAAGCAGTGTTGCTAGTAGAAATCTAGTTATCATCCTTAAGGGTTGTTATCCATTACAAATTGACTACCGAACAAAAGTTTAGGTTTCGTTTTGATGAGCTTGAAGCACTAGATGAAAAAAGGTTCAAGCACATTAACGAATGAAACTCTATCAAACTCGGATGATCGAAGCATATAACAAAATCATGCAACATGGCTTATTTAAAAGAGTTGATTTGGTGCTAAAGCTACAAACATGGCTAGGGGCTAACTTATTAGCAAGTTTGAACCCAAATGGAAAGAACTCTACATTGTTAATAAAGTCTATGTTAACGGCACATGAGATTACAAATTGCTAAAGTCAAATAAAGACAATGATAAATGAAAATTACTTGAAAAAAATATTACTCATAAAATAATTACATGTCAAAGATTTGCAAACAAGCCATTATGGTCTCCCATGTAAAAGGAAGAGACCCTTTATGAATTTAGAGAGAATTTATCACATTTGCTGGAGGGATTGTGTACACATGAAGCTCTTCTACCTTAACTTGACAAATAGAGATATCTGGATCCTCTAAAGCAATTCTTACTATACACAGATCAATTTTGTCTATGAATTCAGCCTGCATCTATCTATGAAAATAGATATGATGATATGACTGACCTCAACTTGCTTTGTCTCTATAGAGGCACGAATATCCTCAATAATCATCTTCTTATCTTCCCCTCCTTTGCAACCTAGAGTCTTTGTCTCTCAATTTGAGAAAGGTCATCTCTACATCCAACAAGGTCAACTTCTGCTGATGTTAAATCCTCTGCGAAAACCAAAGGTCTTGCGATGACTTTAAGCTCACACCATTATGCATAAAGCTTTTCCAAGGAAAGGATGATATCACCAAAACTAGAAACTTGAACTTGAAGCTTTTCGAAAATCATGGAGAAATCCTTACAAACACCTAGTGCTTCAACAATGTTATCATAAGAATCTATAGTTTCCAAGGAAGAAATAATGCCTTCTGCATGCATTAGACGATTGAAATCTAGTTGCCCTAATAGCTCAACTCTGGTTACTCTCAAGAATGAAAAAATAACGCAAAAGGTTCAAGAAATGATCTTTAACATCAGGAAGTTGGTGGTCTTGCTCGAGCTCACACAAGTGCTAGGGCCAATTGAGCTAAAATGAGGACCACCTAATTAACCAAATCCTAAAGCTGAAAAATACAAAGTCAAAAGATTACCTGATGAGTTATTCAAATGAAGGGATCAAATGTAAAAATATGATAATACCTGGCGAAAGAGGAGATATAGGCAATGCCTCAACTGGTGTATCATGTCTAAAGTGGAGGTCATGGCTACTTGACAGCTTTTTGCCCAAATTGCGGTTGCGACAAGTTATATAATTTGTAGCTTATATCACTTAACGCAATCTTCTGAATCTAGCTTCCAAACCATAAAGTTTAAGCTTGCTTTCTTAATTAGTGGGTTATCGACTTCGTAGCTCTTGCTTACCCACTATGGGGTTTTCCTGGCAACTTGGTTGAGCCCATAAGGTCATAGGCTCATTGACTTCATATTGTGCCCAGCTGCAGATGAGAACATCTCATGTGTTGGTTTTCTAAAGCCTTAGAGAATCATTGGTGATAAAAGCTTGCCATTTTATTCTAGAAAGGAAAGAAGATAAGTTGAGATCAAAAGAGACCTACTATACAATATGTCAGGAATCATGCCTCAACACATGAGTGATGGTGGCATCATTCCTAAAGGGGCATTTGAAAACGTATATAATTTGAACCTCAGACCCACTACAGTTATATAATTCATTTCAATTGTATGATTTCTATCTAAAAAAATGTGTGTGGCCTAACAAAAAGAAAATTTTTTATGATGGACAAAAATCGAGAGAGGGAGGGAGAGAGAGAGAAAGAAAGAGAGAAATCCTCTCTCAGGTCACTACATTCGTCAACAGCTAGAAAAATTATTCTGTAGTTAACTTCTCCAGTAACTTAAAAGCATCGTCCTTAGAAGAGAAGACGGCAAGTTGAAGAAAATGTTGCCACCGCAAATGAGCCGGATACACTTGGCCGAGGCATATGTCGTGGCTTGGATTAAAGAAATGGATGGTTTACTTGTGGCCATGAGTTAAAAAAAGTGAAAAAAATTAAAAAATAATGAAATAAATGACATTTGCTTACCACAAGATGGGGTAAGCACAAACGATGGCCACAGGATTTTATATAAAAGGGGGTTCGGCCACAAACATATATGAGAGAGAGAGAGAGAGAGCCACAGTAAAAAAAATGGCCGTTAAAAAGGGCAAAAAAAAAGGCATTTGGGAGATTGAAAATGAACAAATGCAACAAAGTGGTGGGTTTTGTCACTGTTGTTGACAAGCAACAAGTTTAAGCATTAATGACAACATAAAAGTAGCGGGCGGTGGCAGTAAGAATGCCATCATTGTGTTGGATGTATGGTGCTCTCCAGGAATGGGTTCATGGTATGGACTACGTCATCGGGAGGTACATGTTAGAATTAAACTCCTATAAGGTATCCTAATTAAATAAGAAGTCTTTGGATTTAAAGATAGTCCAGCGTATCTGAGATACGTATGCGATCTGAGTTCAGGTAGAACTACACTTCTACTAAGAGTCATGATAGGAATGACTCTACACGTGTACATCACAAGTGGTTCCCATCTACCACTAGTATCATAGGGAGAAGTGTTGAGGGAGAAAACCTCGTACTCTACTTAGTCTACGAGTGAAATTTACACACACATGGATTCAGGTACACTTCCGCATCACATGATTTCTAACAGTACGCCACACTAGGATTGAAAGGATGTAACATGTCGAGAGGAATCAAAGTGTGCATACATGTGCTTCGAAATGGAGCAATAACCTTGAAATACTATTCGGGTTACATTTTCCATCTGCTTTTGAAATGCACCAGCATGGATCTTGTCATTAGACATTATCGACATTTAGAAGGCTTTCATCATTCTCCTGGAGGTCTTACGGAGATCATAATCAGGCTCATAATCGGTTAACCTGATGGCTATGATAGACTGCGGTTATTGCCTTCAATGCTGAAAACAGAATCACTGGCAATATGGTTACACGAATTACATCCAAGCAGGAGCAAACTGCTTCATTTGACCGCTTTCGGTCGGTGCTCGTGTTCGATCCAAGAAGCCAACAAAAAATAAATTAAAAATATATAAATAAATCGAAGAAATGGCAGTTCATGAAGCTGCATCTTTCTAGGTGAATGTAATTGTGTGCAATCAAAGAGAGCAACATACCCAAAGAAGAAGAGCCGAGAACGGTTCCCAAAAAAAGGGAAAGAGCTAAGAGAACAGCCGTTAAAGAAGTAAGCCGAAGATACATAAGAAATCGCCGCCTTGGATTGTTGTGAATGTTAGTCTTTTTTATTTCAGAGGAACCATGGGAACCGTCAAGGGCTGACAGTGACAATAGTGCTTGTTAGACCGGAACTCAAGAAAGCGGTTCCGCTTTAAAAAATTTTTAAAAAAAAAGAAGAAACATGAAATGTAGAATGAGACGGGTAGAAAAAGAAAGAGAGAGGCGGAAAAAAATTTGACACATAAGGAATTAGGCATGCACAGATGAAGAGAGAACAAGACAAACGACAGCACCACAGATTTTTCTTGGTGGATTTCCAACAACAACAATGGCCAGATCCAGAAGTTGCCCAACTCAAGCATGCAAAATAAAACGACATGCATCACAAAACGGCTCAAACGTCAGATGTCGGCACCACAAAACAAAACCAATAAAGCCCCACCATCTAATTTGAACAAGGATTTAAATAAATAAATAAAAAAGTATAGAGAGATAAAAAGTAGCAGCTGCTATGAACATGGCGCACCATTTGAGTCCATGCAAACAGCTGCACAGAAATACCATTTCAAGAATGAATGGAGCACTATTTGAGTTTAGTTGGCTGGACAAAAAGAAGACAATCGGAGCTTTTAAAAAAAAAATGGGAAGAAGAAAAGAAAAAAGAAGGGAAATTAGCTTAGCCGCGAAAAAAGATGAGACCCATGAAGATGCAACCGAAGCAGCGAACAAAAGCCTATAGCAGCATAGAAGAAATGCCATTGAGAAAGCTACTACGGAAAGATTATGAAAAACAGCGGTCGGAATCTTTTGCTAGCAAACATGGGTACGAATTAAAGCATATCTCCTCCGTCCAAACAAGCTACAAAAGTGTGGTAAAAACCACATTCCAAACAACGAAAATACACCAAGCAGAACCTAGCACGTGGTGGAATGTCTTGAAGCTCAAGCAAGCAAAAATACCCATGGAACTTCACTAGATCCCGATCTCCTGCTCCCAGGAGCTATCTAGCCAACTTGCTCCTGGCCTTTATCCGTCTTCGAATCCAGCAGCACATATGGAAGCCGTTCAATCGAGGCTCACGCGTCGAGGACATGGTAAGTACTGCCAGGCGCGTCAAACAAGAGCAAGCGTGTTTCCTCCCATACGGGAGGTTTGATTTTCGCTTGCACACTTCCCACTCTCCCTTCTCTCCTCCTCTCCTCTCTCCGTGCGACCGTCTAGCCGATGCACAGCCCACTTTCCCTCTGCTCGCCTGCTCCCAGCCGCAGCACCTCCATCTCTCCCTTCTCTCTTCCTCTTCGCAAGTAGCCCCAACCAACCGGCCGCCCGCATCGCCTCCCAAGCCGGCAGCTCTTCTCTTTTCGCCCGTTGGTTCGCCTCCCCTCTCTCCCTTCTCTCCTCCTCCCCACGCCTGCACGCAACACCGCCTGCTCACCCTCCTTGCTCTCCTCCCACCTTCCCCTCTCTCCTCCCTTCTCCCTTCTCGTTCGTCCCGCCTGCAGCCCCGCCTACCTAATCTCCCTGCTCTCCTCTCTTCTCTCCCCTCTCTTCTCTCCTCCTCTTCGCATGCCCTCCCACCAGCGAGACTGCCCTCCCTGCTCCCTCCTCCTCAATCTTGCCCGCCCGCAACTCCGCCAGCCCCGCCCTCCCTCCTCTATTCTCTCTCCTCCCTCCTCCTTCCTCATCACTGACCGACCACGCTTGCGCCCTCACCCTCTCCCGCCTCGCCTGCCTTCCCTTCTCCCCTCCTCTATTCTCTCCCCCCTCTCCCTTCTCTCCTCCCTCCTCCTCAGTCCTGCCCGCCTGCATCTCCGCCACCACCCCCCTTCCTCCTCTCTTCCTTCTCTCCTCCATTCCCATTTCAACTTCAAAGCAGGAATAGTTCTCAAGGATTCACTCGGATTTCAACGTCATGAGGTGATCTTCACCTTGCATTGTGTTTGTCTACCAGTGTTATAAGAACCGGACCGGTTCAACCGGGAACCGGCCATGAATCCAGTTCGATTGTACTCGGTTCGGTTCTATTCAAATGAACCGTTTGAACCGTGTAAACCGCGGTCCAACCATTACAGACGGTCAAACCGGATTAAGCCGATTCAACAGTGAAGCTCAAAATCTAATATCGCGCATGATTTTTCTTCTTCCCGCACAATCTGTTTTTATTCCCGCCCAAGTCGTTTCATGCCTGCTGCGTCTTCTCTTCCCCTTTCTCCCTTTGTTCCGTAGTAACTACATCTTAAGCTTTTCATGGCCGTCTAGTCGTGTCCAGAGATGCTTCTCAGATTGCTATGGACGAAGATTGTCATTTACGAAGTTGAAGATCTTTGGTCGAAGATGCTGCTCAGATTGTTGCGAGACGGACCTTGATAGCAAAAGACTACTATTGATTTTCCTTGCTATGTATTCAGGCTGTTGTGCAAGGATTGGATTTGGGGTGGAAACATGGCCATTTGGTCTTCTTGCTCAAATATTCACCCGATTGCTTGAATCCAAAGAAGATCTTTTCACCGGACTTCAAGGTTTCTCACTATCGGAAATTTGGACGGCTCTGATCTACTAAAATCTACTTGTTGGCACCGGA
>JAXCLR010000081.1:35785745-35810030 GCA_035584095.1 Annona squamosa | reverse complement strand
TGTAAAATTTTATGTAAAGACCATGATGATAATTTTGAGATGGAAATGAATATTTTTGCTTTATGAAACAGTTTTGGATTTATGACTATGATATGTGAAATATATTTCATGTTAGACGAATAATGGAAATTTTCCATGTATGGATAAAAAAAAAATCTTGCCATGTGATCAAGGAAACAATCCTGAGTCACGTTTACTAATCAAAACGATCCCGGAGTAAGGCTTCGAGGCACCTCGGTTTGGGGGCGCCACAATAGTAAGCTTCATAAAATTGCACAATTGTGTAAAATTAGCACATGAAGTCCATATCGAGGTGGGACATGGTTTCAACCGTGTCTCCCCTAGGAAAACATGGTTCAAATAATGTTCCTGCCTAGAGGGTGAATTTTTGCTTTGTTTCAACTGATTTCTAGACCAGACACTCTTTAAACCTCGTTAAAACTTCTTTACACATTTTAGCCCTTGTTACATGTTGTTTTTATTTTATAGCATCCTTTGAATTCTTCATCTTGAATGAGCTTTCCTTCTTTTCTTCCAAATCTTCAATCTATAGACCTTATCCCACATTCGTTCCACCTAATTGCACAAGTAACGCACGAATGTGAAATTTTATGCATAAGAGAGTTAAACCTAGCATTACTCATCTCAACGGCATGATAAGTCAGTCATTTAACTGCAAAAGCACTAAGAATATCAAGTATAATGCTAACATAATAAATTCCCTCACTCTTGACCTTTCTCGTGTCTTCGAATGAATAAAATACCAATCACGTATCATAGATCTAAATCAAGATTTCCAAAAATTTTAGGCGATGGAAAATTATGGATATATATAAATTGAGAATAATGAACATTAGAATATAAGAATCAAACTCTAATCAACCCAATGAAATATTAAATGTGAAGCACTTAACTTTCTTGCTCCATATACAAATTCTCTTTCAATCCCTGCAAATGCAGCACACACAATCAAATGATCAAAAGGTCTTGAATAGGTTATATGAGGTTGTAAGCAATTGATTGAACAAAGAAAGGGGTTTTAATGGAACATCAAAGGCAAGAAAACTAATGAAGGTTTAAGATACTCAATAAAATATTTCACATGTATTTCATTAAATTTTAGTGCTTAAATCTCTTCCAGCCACTCAATGGACTTATTGATTGACTTATGAGGTTTTTCTAAGATGAAATACTAGGTTCAAAGTTATCAAGTTCAAGTCAAAAATATATGTACAGTTTGAACCATCTTCAAACTGATTGAGTGTCTTGCACAAAATTCCACACTTATTCATTTCTTTCTTTTAAAAGCCCATTATTATCTATAGTTTTTTAATTACCAAGTTCGGCTTAATTTTTTACCACATTTCAAGATATCTGGGTAAAATACAAATAAAGTATTCAATAATTCTCAATATATACAAGCCTTAATTTCCATTTGTTGGTTCCGAGTTTATGGCAGGACCTCAAGAGGGGAGACATGAATTCAGTTATTGTAAAATTTTAAAACTAAACCCCTTGCAAACTATGTGTCCTTGAATGGAAGCATTGAGAGAAATAGAGCAAGTAAACAATAATGAGCAAAGATAAAAGGTTATGGTGGTTAGGGATAACCCTTTCCACTCTACTCTTTCAAGACCACACTCTTGTGTCTTGGATTCCACTATATTAATCAGTAATACATTTAGAGCTCTTGTTCTCTTCTAGATTATAGCTTTAGGGGGTCTTTACAATTTCAACACAAGCAGATGATGAGTCTTACTTCAACTGTGCATTACTTGTCTTTACTTGTCCTTGGTCTCCAATACCAAGCCAAGTAGGATTATAAGAAAATGAATTAAAAGAAAGTTCTTCATTTTACAAATTATATAGAGACAATTTCAGCACAGGGAAGAACTTTGTAAGGCTTGAGATTGATGAGAAGCTTCAGCACTTATAGTGAATATCACAGTTCTTCTTTGTAAAATACTTAATAATCACTTGATTACTTGTTAGTGGGAAGATGAAGGCTCAAATGAATATTCTATCTATCCTTCTTCACTCCACTTGACATGCTTTAAATAATAGAGAAGTTATTTCAAATGTTAGAAGGTAGGCGGCGTGTATTAAATGAGCGAACGTTTAAATTTTTTTGACTGTTATAGTGCAAGTCATAGCTAGAGTCAACTTTGATTGTGACTTCACTCAAGTTACACCTTATAGTTGACTTGGGGTACAACTTCGATTGGGGCATTTTCCCTTTTCAAGTCCTCCTTTGAAATGCAGTGCTCCTTAAGCTCCAACATGGGTCGACTTGACTCAAGTCGTATGTAGAGTCGACTTCGCACATAACAACTCCAGTTAGTAGGAATATACAACCCCTAAGTTGACTTACCTCTGGAACTTCACCCAAGTCACTAGTGTCGTTGACTTGGCCGTACGACTTCAATTCCTATTTGAAACTTTAAAATTCAAGTAGTATGCTTTCGTAGCTTTAATCATCTAAGTCCTTGACTTGAGTCAACTTGAACTGGATTCCATCCAAGTCGCTTAGCGGTTGACTTGGTTGTGTGACTTATCTTTTGCTACTTAGTGTTTAAAATTTTGTTCAGATCTTCAGAGACACAGGTTGGAGTCTAAGGTTGACTTGGTCTTCAATTTGCTCAAGTCGTAGGGTTGCGAAAGAATACCTCAATTATTTTCTTTTGAAAAGTCAGAATAAGTATTGGTTTTAAAAAATCTTACATCCATAACAAGATTTGCAAAGTGTAAAATCTTTTAAGCACTCTCTTCTTCTTAATTGAGTTTCTCAAACAATTTAACAACTAGAATATTTGGTAAATGAGTCTATGAGTTAAAAATAACGGTTTAATGAAGAAAGCAGGCTCAAAGGTTTTAAAGTAGTTTCAAAAGGGTTGATGATTCAAAAATAGGTAGGTTAAGGCTAATCAGCTAGAAAATATTACCTCTTTCTTATCCTTCCTCTTACGTGTACTAAAATTTTGCTTTAGTAGATTAGAAACATAAGGTTAGTGGAAGAAAAATTAGTATCCATGCATATAGATTTCATCAAATAGTCTAGAACAAAAATATGGATTTTTTTACAAGTGCATGCTCAAGTAGTAAATTTAATACTTCACTAAACATTATTCTCATCTTCTCATCCCTAAAGCTTTCAAACGTTCTTAGAATTTCAACTAATATACTCTCAACATGTTTATTAATCAAAACCTTGATCATGGGTTGCTTAAGAATCACAATAGTTCAATATAAGGTCCAAGAAATAACCTATATCAATGTGCAAATGCATGTTGAAACAAAATCTACCTCAATGCATGTTAATGTAGATAATTCAAATAAAAAATGCAATGCATTGGCACTCTCATACTTGAAAAAAATAATAGTGTCCTCAATATTATGAATAAGTCATTTTGTAACCTATCAACTAATCAATGAAGCATTCAAACAAACTAGAATCTAATCAAAAGCTTTCAAAGTCTAAACAAACAACACATAACTAAATTCTCATGTCCATCATAAAAGGAAACAGAAAGTAATCAAGTCCAGAACAAATATTCAAAATAAGTTCAAAGTATGCAAGCCATGCAATTAAGCAACCAATCATTCGCTATTCCAAATATCATCCATGCCACTTCAAGCACGTTCAAACGACCTTCTACAACATCAAAAAGACTTCCTACATTATGAGATCTTGTGATTTTATATTAATTTTTATTTATGATTAAGATGTAATACACTTATGAAAAAAATTAGAGAGATCATTTGTAAGGAATTTCATGATTTTAAGGGGGTGTTCCAAACTATACAAGAATCTTAGATCGAATATGTATCTTGGATGAGAATCTAATGATGTATATTGAGAATGTGTAAAATTATATTGGAAATTGAAAAAACTGTCTTGGGAATGGTGATAGAGATTTAATCCAAGAATTTTATGCAACTTAGAACACACCCTTAATTTAGTCATAATAAGAAATTTTGTAATAATATTAGCAAAGGGGGTAATTTGCATTTTTCTAATAAAAGAGAATAAATAGGTGTGAGAGGAAGTTAGCTTCTCATATCTTATTCTCTACCCTTCTTCCTCTTCTCCCATTTTCTCCTTCCACCATCATTAGACTTTAACCTACCTTCTAAACTTTATTTAAGCTTTCAATGATCATTGTTTAACATCAAGGAGCATCAAGCATCAAGAGATTTTAAGTTTCAAGCCAAGATTTTGAAAGAAATTTGGGAGAAATTAGATTCCGAGTAAGTGACTTATTTTCTCTTTGACAAATTGTATATTTAATGTGCAAATATGTTGTTTAACCCTTCCACACAAGTATTACATAAATGGTTGAGGATTTTCATGATTTTTATTCATTCAAGAGTGGTGTAGAGATTAGGATTTGTTGAAAATTAGGGAATTTGATGGAAATCCATAAAATGAATGATGTAGAGGTACTTCTTAACCTATTTGAAATGTATTGGGTTAATCTTGGTTAATTCCATATAAGATTTTCAATGATTTCTTAATAATTCCTATTGAATGTTTGATTAAATGACTAAGAGAAGTGAACGAGTGTATTTTGAATGAAAATGAAAACTTAAAACTTTAATGATGCATGTGGCATATTGAAAAAGGTGAGCTTGAATATGGGATTAGTTGAAGTAGACTTGAGCCATAGATAATGCAATTCATATATTCTGTCATAACATGAAATTAGAATTTGCTTAATGATGTACTATGCATACATGATGTGATAATCTTAGGAGTTGATAATGAGCTAAGGTCTTGACGAGTGAGGTTGTGAGTTGTGAGTGTGAAAAGCTCGTTCAAAAATGAACCATGTATCTCATACCTATCATAGAAACCACACCACCTACACAAATGTTTCTTATTAGTTTGTGCACAACCAATAAGTGGTGTTTGGGGAGCCAGAATCTGGAAGTAACTTTAATATCATCTTTCATGGTAAAAAAAAAAACAGCTCTTGGAGGCTTATAACACATTGACTATCACCTAGAGAATAAATAGATTGGGTCATGAATTGGCGAATGTACCTCAGTGCGTGGCCTTGAATTTGATAGTACTTTGAGCTGCTTAGGTAGTAATTACCATCCCTAGTTAGCAAGACCAATTTTCCCTGTGTAGTAAAATGCTTCTTAAGAACCTGCCAATCGTCATTTAGAAAACCAAAAGTTGCATTAACTTACACCAAGTTGAGAACATGCTTTTACCCTATTAATTGAAGCTTAATACTCTCATCCAATTCGTTGGGTTTTAGTAAAAGTACCGCCTACAAACTACTTAAGAACTCCAATGTAATCTTAGTGTAACTTGGTAGTTGAGTCGTTGCGAAAGGATCCCAGCAATAGTTGATAGATGTTATTACACTCGATTAGACAACTCCAAGTGCTCCAAAGTGTTATCATCAATGTACTTATTGCATTTCATTTCTCTAAGTGTTAAGATGTTACACCTCTCTTGCATATCACGATCCCATATAGGCCATGGCAAAGGAGGATGTGAAACCCCAACCTAAATATGATTCAATGTATGCATTGAATATGCACATGTGACTTATATATGATTAAAGATTTTATGATATTTTGCAATTAGGGTTTAATTAAGAAGGGTGATTAAAAATTTAATCACCAGAGCCCAATATGAGTCAAGGTGACTAAAGGGGTATAATGAGAATTAAAACATGCTGATGTGGCATGAACGTTTAGTTTAATTTCTATGATTTAATTAATGGAGACTAAAATAAAAATTATGGAATTATGTTGGAAAATACTAGAAAATTCATAAGTCAACGCCTGTAATGCGGATTTAAGTAAAATTTGAGATGGAAGTTGATAATGTTGAGCTTGATATTATGAAATTTTTGGGTTATGAAAATCCTTGATGAAATTGTATTAATGATTTATTGATCATATCTCAATTTCAACCGTTAACTTTAAACGGCTACAACGGGAGCTAGGAAAATCGGATTAAGATGAAATTTGAAACGGTTGAATAAAATTATGAGATTAATATTTTGGAAGGCTTGGATTAAGCATGAAATTTTGGAAAAATAACTGCATTGAAAAAGGTGAGCATGGTTGACTACTGCTCCATAGAGTACAATGCATTTAATGCTAGAGTACCAAATATAAATGCATGATGTAAATGGGATTTGAGGTGGCAATTGCAGGAAATTTCTAGTGCCTTTTATGCAATTATTTGAAATACAAAAATATGAGAATTATCCAGCTATTAAATACATATCATGATGGGGCTACAAAAGGCAAAACCTATTCATAGGTAGTGTGGCAATGCATGAACGTCAAGAGGGAGTAATTGTTGAATTTTTGCAATTTTTATTTTATTAATAATGCACATATATAGCTGAACATGTTGGGATGTATAAATAAGCATTTAATTATGTTAAAAAAATCCAAGCAAATTCGTGATTTGTAGCTGCCCATGAAAGGTGGAAAAATGGACAGCTTATGTATGCAAATGACGTCCCATGTTTGATGCTGCTATAATGACTTTTATTAATTTTTTTACAACCAAATTAATATATGAAATAAGGGGTAATTAGGTGTATAAATTACCAACATTTTGGGATTTTTAGAAAATGGAAATATTGCTGGAAAATTGGGCAACAGCTGGACATGAATAAGAGGGGTAGGTGGGCGGTTGAGATGAGCTGATTTTCTAGATTTTTAAAAATTGGTAAAAAATCATTTTACTTGGCTGTGAGTTCACCAGAATATAAGGGGAATAGACATGCATTGAATAGTTGTGTAAAATGTCCAGCAAGTGGGGCCCACATCTAGAAAAAAATCCAGCTCCACAAAGGCATTGCACGTTCACATGATTTGGGCAGTTTGGCGAAGTGTTGAAACTCCCCCTCTAGACCATCAGCTCACATCCAGCCATGCCCAGCAAGGAGAAGAGAAAAACCAAGGAAAAAGAAAGGGGAAAAGGAGAGATTACCCATTTAATGAAGTAAGTATATGATTATTTTGATTTTATGCATCAAATCTAGAAATTATATGATGTTGAAAACTAAAATAAGAACGGAATAGTAAATGAATGAATTTGAGTATGAAAATTTTTGAAAAGTATAATTATAGGGTTATTAAGGAACTACTCTGTTTTTAGCTTAAAAGGATAGGTACTTTGTAAATTAAAAATATGAGAAAATTAACCCAAATAAGGTAAAACAAGAAACAGGATCAGCTATAGAAAATAATTTTTCATAATTTTTCTATAAGGAATTTTGGGCTGAAAATTTTACAGGATATGTAAGACATATTGAGGATCATAGAAAAAATTAAAAATTAGTTTTTATGGGTATAAATATACCCCATAGTTAACGTCATTCAAGGTAAAAAAGCTAAAATAAATATAAATGCTTAATTTTTTATGCTGAAAAAATTTATTTTATTTAATTAATGTAGTTCTTAAGGTATAGTATAAATTTCAGATCAAAACTACTTGATTTGATATTTATTCAAGATTTTGAGATCTAAATACACTTGATATCAGTATATGTGGATAGTTTGAGAAAAAAAATCAAAAAGAAATATGAAACCTATGTAGAAATGATCCAAATTGATATATGTGTTAAATAATTTAATATGGATTAATAAAACTGGGATTATATGCTGAAATTTTGGATTTGTATAATTGCCTAAGGTTATGTGTCAAAAGACAGGTTCGATGGGTGAAAACAGGTTCCAAATTTGCTGTTTTGCAAAACCTATGGAAAGTGGATTTAAACCCCATAAAAATACCCTCAATGTAGTGCTAAATAATAGTAATTAACCCCTTGAAATATGGATTAAACCTCTGCCTTAGAAAATTTTATGAAATATCTTATGTATATGTTGCTAAATGGGCATACATGAAGCAATAGACTTGCATAAGTGATGAATGACATATAGAATTTAGTTTTGTATAAAAATACATGAAAATAGGATATATTTTATCAATATATTACTGTTTAGGAAAATTTTTCATAACACATATTATATGTGTCATTAAGAGGGTTTAAGTGCAAGATATGAATGATGGAAAAGAGTAATGAGTTAACGTGGTTTGCTAAAATGCAAAATAGATGGAAACATATTGAAACTTGTAAACAAGGTGCTATTTTGATAATCTTTATTAATCTCAAAATTTGGGATTGATATATGAAGTTTAAACTCATGAACATGTGCTTAAATTAAGCACTAATAAAAGAAATGTCAAAAATGGATAAGTAAATGATAGATGAAGGATATATGCTAACAAAAAATATATGGGTTGGAAAACTAAGTTGTGTGCAAGCATATGAGATTTATATGTATAAATGCAATGTTGTGTTTATGTGCATAGGCAAGGAAAAGAGTGGAAGGAAAAGAGATTATGGCGATCTCAGGTAAGCAAGCGAACTTTCTAAAATGTCATTTTCTTTCTATACGATTGAAATGTTTATGTTTGTGTTTAAAATGTTTATGTTTATGTTTTATTGAATGGACAAGCACAAGTTTTGAATATGACGGTTTTAATGCAAAGCCATAAGTTTTGAAAAATGATAACTTTAATGAAAAGTCTTAAGGTTTGCTTCATGGAAAGCAAGCGATACTTCTTAAGATAAATAATTTATCTTAAGTGTTGCTGAGGATGGGAATGCTTCATGTTAATGGAATTGAGAAATTTTGCTTATGAGTAAATAAGTTCTCCATGCTAATATTTTCTAAGGATTTCGTGTTTGATATTGATGGTTTTAAGAATTTTCTTTTAAGCAAGCAAGTTCTATATGATATTGTTTCAACAGTATTTTATAAGAAAAAGTGGATTTTACCCTTTTTCAGGAAATATTGTTTGTAAATGAGTTTTGTGTTATTTCTATAATAACTCACATAAACAATGATGAAAAAGATTTATTTTGCTAGGTCAAGATAATTAAATAGTAAATGATGTTTTGGACATAGTCCATATGTTTTGAAATGATGTTCGAAAAGTTTTGACTTCCTTTAGATAAAGAAATCTATGTTAAAAATGTTGGAACAATGTTTATATGGAAATGTTAAAAAGGGAATTATGGATGACCAACCTCCTATGATTGATTTCATAAAATCGTTTGATTTTAGGTTACTTAATGGCATGTAAAAGAATGTACAATTTTCCTTTATGTAAAAATGATTGATATGTGGACAATTGTTAAATTTTTAGGTTATGGACAAGTGGATAGTAAAATTGCATAACTTTTGTGAACAAAAGGTCCTAAAATAGAAACTAAGCAAATATTAGAGAACAATATGATTTATTTCTGAAAATACAAAGCAATTAGTGTGAGCTTGGAAGAGTGGAGTAGGGAGGTTGCCCGAACCACTATAAAAATCTTGTCTACTTGATTTATATTTCTGCTCTCTACATTATATTGCTTTCCATTTCATTTCTTCAATCAAGGGGATTAAACTTTCAAGGGGTTAAATTTTTAAGTTACCAAAGAAATTTTTAAGAACCCAATTCACCCATCCCCTCTTGGGTTTTTCCATTAACTCGGGGCCAATAGTGTTTAGAGTTTAAGTTTTGGTTGAAGCAATTCGTCGAACATGTGATGAGTACGGTTAAGGTTGTAAAATTTTTAAGGATTAACGATGTGAATCAATAAGGAATGAAAGAGAAGATGTTTTAGGGTGTTTGAGAGGTATTTTAATGTGGTTTTAGGGTAATTTTTTAGTGGAGGTGACATTTAAGGGATTTGGGTAGTGGGAGAGAAGACAAGGGAATTGAAGCATTTGAAAATTGGCAGGAGAAATCAAGATTAAAGAGAGTTAGACCACTGCATAGTTTGGATCATGTGACGCACTAATTGCTTGGTTTCTGCTCTAAATTGAAATTTTAACATGGGATTGCTTGTGTTTCTCTAAATTAAACATTTTTGGGATCATTCGACTTGCTGAAATCTTCATAATCACTTATAAAAGTACTTTGCTTGATTGAATTTTCACACCCCCATTTTGTTATGCACATTGTGATCACAAATTACCATTCTAAATGTTCCAATCTGTAAAATCATATTCAAATATGCTTCCGGTAAGTGCAATGTGATGTTCATAATTAATTTCATGTAAGGAACGCAATGGATTGCCCAAATTAGCACCATAAACAAGCGAGTTCAAGTGGCTTCCCTTTTAACGCATTGAATCGAGTTTGTGAATTTACTACGAAATTAAGTGAGCATTTATTTTCTATAACCACCTACATGAACGGGACGACCCAAAAATTAGGTTGAAACAGAGAGAATGTTATTCACAAACTCGATTCAATGCGTTAATGCGTTAAAGCATTTAATTCCACTAACCAAGTTCAAAAAGTATATCACAAAAGTATTTTGCATTATGTTCCATACTATAATTTACATCTCTCATGAGAAAACCGTTGATTAAAAGAGTTGAATACAATAGTCTATAAAAAATGATGATTTCATGGAAATGAGGATAAAATGCTTAGAATGTCTTCCTATAATTTTACGAATGCATGAAAGATCTTGTCTAACAAAAATACAAATATGAGTGAACACACTTCGCCCTACACCGTGACTCAAGTGGGTTTCATATTGTTAACTCAACATGACTAACAAAAACAAATATAGATCACCTAGACACGTGTTGTGATCTGAAAAATGGGTGAGCACACTATGCCACGTATCGTGATTCGAAAAGGAGTGAGAACATGACACCACATGCTATGACTCACAGTAAGTTTACGCTTAGCCTATTGACCAACGATTACTGAGTTTAGGACTAGAGAGGAGCCCATCGGTTACACTAGCGACCTTACACAACAAGCTAAGTACACTTTCAGCTTTCGAATTTACACATCAGATTAGCATCTCCCACATTTTGCTTTATAAGCTAGTGTTTGCCACATTTAGTCACTGGATTTATACAGCAGACCAGCTTATTTTGCCTACAACCTTTAGTTTGAAAATTGGGAGGTTGTACTAAAACCTGGGTTTAACCAAGTTTTGAAAATATGTTTGGATCAATTTGTACAAAGTAGAAAAGTTTGGGCCTAACTAGGCTTATAAAAAAAAACTTTGAGCCTAACTAGGTTTGACTCACAAATTTGCTTCCAAGTAGGCTTGTTCGAGAGTTTCGGCCCCAACTAGGCCAGTGTGATATTTTGGTTCAAATAAACTAGCTTTGAAGGTTTTGGGACCAACTAGGATGTGTTAAGCCGCCCTAGGAAGTTTTAGACCTAAATAAGGTTATTAGAGGGTTTTAGGCCCATTGAACCACTTTTAGAGGTTGTGGGCCCCAATGGGTTCAAGAGGGCTAGACTGGACCCAATTTAAGTGTTCTGGGTCCAAGTCGGCCAATTGGAGGTTGTGGACCCAAATATGAAATAGTAGGCTTAAGTAGGCACATTGGGAAGTTCTTGGCCAACTTTAGGTCATTTGAAGAGTTTTGGGCCCACTTGAGCCTACTTAATGGTTTTTTATACAAATGAATTGAGATAGGCCCAAATAAGTCGGACTAGGCCCAATGGATAGGCACAGATGGAAGTTACCAGCCTGGCTTCCAAATGTGAGTTGTGTAAAATTTACACATGTACAAATCACAATAGATTTATAACTACCAATTATGGCTTAAAAAAAGAGCTTTCATATCTTCTTAATGCAAAACATCTTTCATTCTGCACTCATTTGAAACGCTAGTTCAAGGGAAATATGTAAATTTGTATAGGTTTTGCACTAGTTTTCATCATTTGTGTAATTCTTACATCTTTTGTGGTTTTCATGCATTTTAGGTTGTATCTAGTTTAAATTTATCTTATTTTGGTTGTTTTAATTTCATTTGATCATTTAAGACTGCATTTATATATTTTTACTCTTTTGTTGTAAGAAAAAGAGAACAATTCCTATGTAATTTCAAGTAAAAACGAAGATAGAATGAGAAAAATCACTTGAAGCTGTCAAAAGAGCAATGTTGTCTCCAACTTACTTAAGGCCGTGGCTACAGGTTTGGAGGCCGCGCCGCCAATTCCACCTACTTAAGAGTTGAGCTGTAAATGTTGTCCAAGAGCACCGACGCCGTGACCACCAAGTGATGCGTGTGAAATCTCAAACGTGTGAAGCTCCAAATAAAAAAGGGCATAAATATATCTTTTAGGGTTTCTTAAGGATAACTTCGAGGGGTCGTTCCTGCTGAGAAAGGGGGAGAAAACCAAGAGTTTCAAAGTAAGGAGAGAAAATCAAGAGGAGACTAGTTGTTCATTGCAAATCCATTGAGCTTCATCTCTTCTTCTTCTTTTTTCTCTTCTCATTTTCGTTATTCTCCTTTCTTCGACAGGTTGTAAACTTAATTTTAGTGGAAATTGAGGTCACATTTAAGGGCTGAATCTTCCCATGGTAGGAGATATGTAGGATTTGATATCATAGACTATGCTATTTGGTTTCCTTGTGCTTGAATGAGAAAATGATTGTGTTGTAGCTACGTTACTTGAGATTACCCTTATATATCATGCTTAATGTGTTTTCAAGCTTTGCAATCTTATATATTGATTAAATATTCAGATTCATGTTTGTAAATGCGAGATTTAAATAAGATCCATATATACCGCATAAGTTTTCCAACTCTTGTTTGCTTTGGATGTTAATACGGATAGGAATACACTTATTAATCCTATGTAATCTTGATTGGGCTATGTGGTTATCAACCTTGTTTTACTTGGTTGCATGGGAACATAGCAATTAACTAAAATTTGGTTAGGTTTGTGTGTGTTGGAAGACATATATGTGTATAAATGAATCTAGATTAGTAATCTCTACACAACTAACTTAAATTGGACCAAAATGACATAACTATAGTCAATGAATTCACATCTCCATTTATCTTAATCATCTTAAAGAAATCTCAGTAGTATTCACTTCATTTTGGTTATTTAATGCTTTATTTAGTTCAGTTTAATTCAATTTTTTGAAAATAAACTCTTATTCAATGTGGCGCCCGCATCACTACTCGAGCCTTACTCCATGCTCGTTATCAATTGGTAAATGTGAAATAGGATTGTTTCCCTAATCACACTGTGGGATTTTTGAATCCATTTCGTTTAGCGAAAATTTTTTCCTTCTGTTTCTTCCATCATTTTTCAACCAGCGTATACTTGAACCGAATTATACATATCATTCTCATCATTCATTTCACAAGCAATGATATACTTGTAACATATCTGTTGGTCCCGAGTTAATGGAAATTACCCAAGAGGGGAGGGGTGAATTGGGTATTTAAAAATTTACGACTTAAACAGAGACTTTACCCTGGATTAATCTAGTCCCCTTTATGAAGAAACAAAATGGAAAGCAATATAATGTAAAGACCAGAAATATAAATCAACACACAAGATTTTATAGTGGTTCGGGCAACCTCTCTACTCCACTCTGCCAAGCTCACACCCCTTGTGACTTGGGTTCCACTATGTATTTCATAAATACAACTAGAGCCACTGCTCTTTTCTAGATTCTAGCTCTATGGGGCATCAACAAATCACAGCACAAGTAGGTGATGAGTTCCACTCCAATCACACACTACTTTACTTACACTTGTTCTTAGTTACCCTAACTAAATTAGTTCAATACGGCAATAAGAATAACAGAAAGAATCTACACGTTACTATTGTGTAGAGATAGTTTGGCGCAGAGAAGAACTTGTACAGCAATGTTGATGAATCAATAAGAAGCTCTTGGCAGCTTGGAAGCAAAGTTCTTCTTCAAGATGTTGGCTTGATCACTTAAAGCTCTTAAGGATGGGAGTTATGCACATTCAATGATTCTCAGCTACCCTCCTCGTTCATATTAAATGTCTTTTATAATTGTGGAGGGAATCCGAACGTTTAAAGGTAGGTGGTGCGCATTTAATGCGCCAACGTTCGAATATTTTTCGACAGTTGCGACCCAAGTCGCAGGTGGAGTCGACTTCGGGTGCTACTTCACCTCGGCAGCTTGCTTGACGAACTTGAAATCCTTGGAATGCTTTTGATTACTTGGTATTCTTCATGTCTTTGTTGTTCTTCCTTGATTTATTTCTCTTTGAACCATTGTGTTTTCATTCTAGCTTGTTTCCTTTAGCTCCATGATTTACAAGCCTTGAGTCCTTGAGTCTTGAATCTTGTATTCATGAAAAAGTTCAATATATCTTGATTAGAATAGTTGAGTTTATGCATCTTACTTTTCTTTGGACTTGGATTAGTCTTCATGTGTTCCAATTTGAACATCTGAGTTGACTTGATCTTCAACTTTACTCGTTTCTACCCTGAAATCGATTTAAACCTGATTTTTTTCTGAAATTCTTGCACTGTCCAATTGAAGTCGATGTTGGAGTCAACTTGGGATGCGACTTCGGCAGCCCCTGTTCTCGGTTTAAACTCTAGACAGAAACGACGCCTCCAAGTCGCTACCAGAGTCGACTTGGTCTGCGACTTCGGTACCTCTCAGTCTTAACTTCAACTCTGAAAGGAAATGTTTTTTCGAAGTCGATTCTGGAGTCGACTTGGTCTGCGACTTCACCCAAGTCGCATGCGGAGTTAACTTCGTTTGCGACTTTGGCGGCTCTGCTCCTCGTTTTCAACTCTGGAAGGAAATGACGCCTTGAAGTCGATTCCAGAGTCGACTTGGGGATCGACTTGGCCTAAGTCGATGCCTGAGTCCACTTGACTTGCCATGGTTCATATTCTTCAAATTTATAGCTTTTAATCATTTCCACAAACATGTTAGTATCCAAGACTTACTCAAATTGATTTGTTAATCATCAAAACATAGACTTAGCTTATTTTCCACATATTTCCAACAATATCAACTTGTTTACATACATCATGAACATTCATAACCTAATATATTCATAATCAATACAAGCATTCAATCATTCTCTAAACATATCAATTCTTACGTGATAGCTAACAATTTGTTAACATATTAAAGAATACCAATCATTCTTCCCTTCAAATTATTAGGTCCTTTCTCCTTTTGAGTATACTTGAACCTGTTTAGGGTTGGGAAAACAAAACTTCAGTGATAAACTCAATAAGTAAGCATTTTACATTTTCATAAAAATGCACTTCTCATCGTTCAGTAGGAGACTTATCAAGCGATCAACTACCAATAGGAAAATACCTTTCATGAAAACCTTTGATAGATACCCTTCATGAAAAACATTCATATAAACCTTTTATAAAACCCCTTTTTTCATTAAGGCAACTATATGTCTTAGAACATTTTCATATATATCTTTTTATAAAGGACAATTTTATGTCCTAAAATGTTTTCACATAAATCTTTTTATATGAGGACAATTATATGCCCTAAAACATTTTCATATAAACCTTTTTATATGAGGACAATTGTATGTCCTCAAACATTTTCATATAAACCCTTTTTCGTATCCCGAATTTTGGGCTTCTCAAAGGCAAAGCATATGCATGCAAACCTTTTTATCTATGTGGTCATTTTTATGTCCTAAAATATTCTCATGTAAACATTGATTCCTATGGACATTATCATGTCCTAAAATATTTTCATTATCCTCATTTTAGGCTTTTAAAACAAAACATATGCTTATATGTCTTTAACCCTCTGGTAAGTGACACTTACCAAGTGATCATTCTTTCATAGAAAAGAAACCATCCATATGATAACACAACTAGCTAGCCAGTCATCATGATCCTACTCCCATTTCAAGGAGAGCGTCGCCAGCCTCCAACCTTCCCTTAGCGACTCGACCATACGTAAAGGTGGGCCTTAGTCTACAACTATCTCGGCCTGCAACCGCCTCCACCATGTAACTAATTCATGATCCTCATGCACACTCGTTTATATTCGCATTGTCATGCTAGAATGATTTCATCAAATCAACAATTCTCATACTATGTTTTAGATCGAAACTTGACATAACATAATCCATCACAGTCCTCAGACTAAGCCCTTGTCAAATTTTAAAATAAAACATTTTTATATATCATTTTCAAATCATTATGTTAGGATGATCACCCTTAAAGAATTTTGAAAATATTTTAGAAAATAAATTTTATAAAACATTTTGCAGTATTTGAGAAAAACAATATTTTCATAAATATTGCTTGTTTGTTGGTAACCAAAATTTAAAATTCTCATTATAAAAGAAATTCTAGAACACTTCAGTATTCGAGAAAATCAGGCTTTTTTATAAACATTTTTGTTCCCATTTATAGGTTTTTCATTAGTAAAGGATATGCAACACATTTGCCTCTATTTTTATCAATGGTATATGCCTTGTCCACACGACGTCCTTATGTCTCTTCTGTAGAGGAGAGTTTGCATAATCTTTTGAATATCATTAAAACAAACTATTATCAAAAACTTAACATAATTAGTGGAATTAAATAATCATGTCAAATTATCATTTCCTACACCTTTTTTTGTCTTTTTTGTGCTCATTAATCCACTCCATGCATCATGTAGAGCATGTTAACTTAAGCTTTCCCTTTGAATTTCATCCTTAAACAAATTCAGACTATATTTATTAAACTTAAAATCCTGGGTTTCACAATCATCCCCCTCTTATAAAAGGTTTCATCCCAAAACTTGTTAAAAAAATTGTTATACTTCAAAAAACTGAGGTAAGTCTTGTTGGTAGGCTAATCTACCAATTTCCTCTAATATTTGGATATTCAAATCCCTGTTTTGGAACCTATATTCTTCTTATGTTTGTTCCAGGTTACATATACCTTATTATATTGCCTATCTTTTTCGTCATTCTTTTAAACAATTCTAAGGCCAACTTTCTCTCTTCCTATGTCATCCCAAACTTGTGGGTTATGGCCCACATATAAATCATATTTTTCACATTCAATTAATGTTGGCCAACTTATGTTCAACGAATTTTGCATAATTGATACGATTTATCCTTTTTACTAGCAGTGATGACTAGTTACATTTTATCATGCTATAAATGACTAAGTAGCCCCATAATGAACTGGCGCTACTGTAGAATTTCTTAAAATATAAATCATACTTATAACCTTCCTTTCCTCCTATTTTCAAGACTCGTCGTGAGTCAATGCATACATCTACACTAACTTATAGAGTTTCCCTATCAATAGGTAGTTATAATGTTTCTTTGTTGAGCTAATTTCCCTTGTTTTGTTCTTGATGTGTTGTTCGGACATTTTGAAGTAATATGTCCTACTTGGTCACAATTGAAGCACTTTATCTCTCTTGCCTCAGTAACTTGACGATTTTTTGCCACATGGCCAATCTAACCACATTTATAACATCAATTTGAACCCCTTAAAAATTCTCCAAAGTGACATTTGTAATAATTTTCACAAATTAGGGCACCTATTATGTTCAAGCTTGATTTCCTTTCTCTTGTCACTACTTTCTTACTTCTTTCCTTTCTTGCATCCTGCTCCTTGGTGCTAGGATTACATGGTTTTTGCCGCTGTTGTGCTTTTTAGGTTCTTTATGTTTTTATCTTATCGTCATCAACTCTTATAAATTCTGGTATTAAGTTAGGAAGTGCGGCCTCCATCAGCCTGTTTCCTCCCTGTCCTCTTGACTGGTCCTGTTGTGCTTTTTCCCAAAGACCTTGAATTATTTCTACTATTTGAGCTGCTCAATCTTGAGTAGCTTGTTGCATAGCTTCCTTTACAACTGTAGCTACCTTTTCTGTTATTAATTCTAATTAGGCAATGTTACCTATAGATGTTCCACCTTCAACATTCCACTTAGGATTTACATTTGCTCGTTGCTGATGAGTCCTTGGGTTTAGTTGATCTCCTCACCTTGGTTGCTTAGACCTGTTACTGATTTCACCTACTTCTCGTTGATTCACAGGTTCTACATTTGCTACAGCTTTTTCTTTGTTTAGCCCAGCTTTTACACTTGTGATAGGCATAATTCCCTTCTATACACATAAAAAGTAATATACTTTCTCATTTCATAACATATATTATAACATATACAATTAATCACTTTAAGAAGAATGGTTAGTAAGAACTACTTCCATTCCCTTGCATATTTAGTATAGTTATAAACAATTTCATATCTTCATTGAGTAACACTTTCTTATTAATATATTATATCCAATCAGTCATATTCAATAGAAAGGATCTGTAACAATCCTTTCCTTTTTACATATATTTATTATACAAGTGAAACTCAGTTCTGCCCGTATGTTACAAGTACCTCTATATCAAAACATAATATATTCATTTATCATTCAAAATCAAAAGAGACTTTTGCTAGCTTCATCTATCCTTTTCCTTCTAAATAGTGCCTACCTCTTGGCTTTACCAGTGTAAACTCCTTAGTTAGTGTATTGGTGCTAAATCAGTCTGGTGCATTTCCATTTCTATCCTCATTTTTGTTCTCTATGGACCCTACACTGGGGTCTTTTATCATCATCATTTTTGCTTTCATATATTCTTTTTTCAATGGGCTCATTGTCATTCATAATTCTTAATATATGATCATCTAGTCATCACAGAAGAGTTCCTCGACCACACTCTTGCCTTGAGTGTAGGCTTCCTCTATCACAAATCTTATCAGTCATAAAGGGTAGACTTGAAAATTATCTTTCTTAAATATCCACCATTTATCTACATTTTCCTCAATTCCTTATTCTTTCTCTATTTTTTATTTCCAGTGTCAACATTTCATAGTGGAAAATTGCTTTTCCTTTATGAATCATCTACCTTTCAAAACATAGCAAATTAGCTATATCTTTCAACATAATCATAACAATACATCACATGTTCATATAATATAAATCAATATATATTATCAACTATCCTACAATTTTAGTCTATCCCTTTCATCATTTTCCATTCTTTTCTCTACGTCTATCTACTAATCCTTGCTAAGATACCATCTCTATGGTGTCATATCTTTTCTTTACACATTTATTTACCAATCCTTGCTCAGATATCACTCTGTGTGATATTAAGTCTTTTCTTTCCACACCTATTTACCAATTCTTGCTTTAATACCAAGCTCTATGGCACCCCCAGCCCGAGATGTTACAACCTGAGCCTTACTCCAAGATTGTTATCAATTGGTAAATGTTAAACAAGATCGTTGCCCTGATCACGCAATGGGATTTTCGAATCTAGCTTGTTTAGCGGAAAAGTTTTTCTTCTTCTTTCCATTTTCTTCATCATTTTTCAAGCAATATATAATTGAAGTTAACTATACATATCATTCTCATCATTCATTTCACAAGCAATTATATACTTGTAACATATCAACTTCTTTACATACATCATGAACATTCATAACTTAATATCTTCATAATCAACACAAGCATTCAATCATTCTCTAAACATATCAATTCTTACATGATAGCTGACAATTTATTAACAGATTATAAAAAAAAACTAGTCATTCTTCCCTTCAATTTGTCATATCCTTTCTCCTTTTGATCTTTCTTGAGCCTGTTTAGGGTTGGAAAAACAAAACATGAGTGATAAACTCAGTAAACAAGCATTTTGCATTTTCATGTAAATGAATTTCTTGTCGTTTGGTAGGAAATACTTATTAAGCGATTAACTACCAACATGAAGAAACCTTTCACGTAAACCTTTCATGAAACCATTCTTTTTTCATGTGGACATTTGTATGTCCTAAAATATTTTCATATAAACCTTGATTCATGAGGACGATTGTATATCCTAAAATATTTGCATATAAACTTCTTTATATGAGGACAATTGTATGTTGTCAAACAATTTCATATAAACTGTTTTATATCCCAAATTATGGACTTTTCAAAATCAAAGCATACACATATAAACCTTTTATCCGTGTGGACATTATCATGTCCTGAAATATCTTTGAGTAAATATTGTTTTCTATGGACATTAAATATCTTTTAGTAAACATTATTTCCAGTGGACATAGTCATGTCCTAAAATATTCTAATGTCCCCATTTTGGGGCCTTTAAACCAAAACATGTGCATATACATTTCTAACCCTCTGGTAGGTGACACTTACCAAGTGATCATCCTTTCATAGAAAATAAACCATCCATGTGACAGCAGCACTAGCTAGGCAGTTGTCCATGCTCCTGCTCCCATTTCAGGGAGGGCACCATCGGCCTCCGACCTTCCCTTAGAACCTCAGCCATAAGTAGAGGTGGGCCCTGGGCTGCAACCATCTCGATCTGCAACGGCCTCCATCACGGACCTAGTATATGATCCCCATGCACGCACATTTATATTCGCATTGTCATACTGCATGAATTCATGAAATCAACATAGTCATCAGACCGTGCCATTTTTAATCAAACTTGATATAGCATAATCCATCACAGTCCTCAGACTAAGCACTTCTCAAATTGAGAACTAGGCATAATCATTTTAAAAATAAAATATTTTCATAAACCGTCTTCAAATCATGTTGTTAGGATGACTACCCTTCAAGAATTTTAGAAGCATTTTAGTAAATCAATTTTACAAAACATTTGCAATAATATTTTTTTCAAAATTTTGCTTACTTGTTGGTAAAACATTTAGAATTCACATTATAAAGAAATTCTGAAATATTTCAGTATTCGAGAAGACCAGGCTTTTCTTACAACTATTTTATTTTCCATTTCTAGGCTTTTTATGAACAAAGGATATGCAAACACATCTGTCTCCATTTTTGTCGGCATTATATGCCTTATCCACAAAACATCTTTATGAAAAGTTTTCACTATTATATCACCGTTTAAAAGAAACTGTTATCAACTCATTTTATATCATTAATTTATTAAGTCGGCCTTAAAACTTTTTGAGACAATCATTACAAAACTTTTTAAAAGTATTTCAACTTCCAAATAGGCTTAAAATATTTCAATATATCATTTCAAAGCATCTAAATAAACCATTTTATGACATTTAAATAACCCATTTCAAAAGCCTTATTTATTTACAAATATCATTATATGAAGAATCACACTTCTTTCTCAAAACTCCTTAGGAATAGAATTCCTGAAGCTTATTTTCGAATATCCTTTTATAGAAAAGTTGAAACTCTCTCATCATATAATTCATTTGAAATAGCATTTCTAAGAACTTACTTAACATGAAACCATCTTGAATCATATCAATAGTAAAGAATAAAATTATGCTTTTAAGAATTAAGCTTGCTTACTTTGTGAGCAATTCTAAAACTATCAATATAAACATTATCAAGTTATTTCCATATTTGAAACAAAATCGACATTCTTGAAAGCTTGCTTGCTTACCTTGTAAGCAAATCTTGAAAACACCTTGAATATGCAAGTTCATATCATCTCAATATATGACATTATAGTAACATTTTGGAAATGCTTAATAAAGCACCAGTAAAAGTACTTTTAATTATTTTAACATTTGGAATGAAATCAATATTTTCAAAAGGTTGTTTGCTTACCTGTAGCAATCAACTTGCGCCTTAGATCTTTTCCTTGCCTTTTCATAGACAAATGAAAATGATCATCTTATATACATCTGTATAACATCATATATTTGCACACTTTGCCTTTTACTCATTCCCAACCATTTTTATGATCTCCTTTTATATGTGAATCTTAATATTTCAACTTTATTCTATTTTTCCTTGGAGATGAATACTCTCATCTCTTTAGTCACATATATTCATTTTATTTTAGTCAATATCCCAATTAGGGCATTTATCTTTTTCAATCCTTTAAGATACTTACTTGAAACTATAATCAAGTAAGGTTTCTCAAATTCACATCTAACTTTCTAATATTTACATATGTCTACCTAAGTATCTTAGTGATTATTTTCTCACTCCTTTCAAAATCCATCTCTAGTAGGTTAAACCCTCATAATCACTTATTATACTTTTTTATATCCTACTTAATTTAAATTTCAATCCAAAAATCTAAAATTTAACTTTTAATTTAATTTATTGCTCAATCTGTCCTTATTAATGAAATCAAATGCACTTATTTTTTAATTTTTGATTTACAATCAAAATAAAGTAGTTTAAATATGAAATTTCAATCATATCTTAATAACTACATGAATTAACCAAAATAATTAATTCAAGCACAAAATATTACGTATTTATATTTGTTTAGGTATTCTTACTCTACTAGACAGTAGTATCAATTTTGGGATGGGTTAAATCACATTAATTATTAGACATATTTATGTCTTCCAAAAATTAATTTTTATTTTTATTAAGTTATATTCAGGATATCTTCTATACCATATAAAATTTTTAACTCAAAATATCTTGTATAAAAATTATTAAAAATCAATTAGTTTGGCTGATCCTAACTACCATTCAACCCTGCTCAAGTCGATTTTCTCAGATTTTTAATTTGTAACTTGCTTAACCTTTTAAGCTCAAAATTTGATCATTTCTTAATCATCATATCATGATTTCTCACACAAAGTTTCATAGTAAAACTCATTCATTTACTATTTGTTTCATATTTTGATTTTCTTTTTTCATTACTACTATTTTTTCTCCCATATTAACATCTATTTTCAATATACATCCAAAACCCTTGATCAGTAGTTCTTAATTCTTGAACTCAACATATTTTCTTTGTTTAATCATAAAATTAACTCAAGAAATCAGAATTTTTCTTCCATTATACCTAGCTTTGGACGTCAAAGTGAGTATAGGTTAGACATTACATGGGCTGATTAATAACCAAATAAAAAACCTATTTAGTTGGGCATACTTTAAACTTAAAATATGCTAATAAACCACTAATACTTGGATTTTGGAAGAGGAATTATCTCCCCTTAGCAATCTTCAAGATGCCTGTGGCGCCCCGAACCGATACATCACTTCTTTACCTCAAGATCTATCGATTGGTAAATGTGAATCAGGATTGTTGCCCTGATCACGCGGTGGGTTCTTAATTGGATTGTGTCCAAAATTTTTTTGATTATTTATCTATCATCATTCATAATCTTGACATGAAAATCATCATACATTTTGATATTTCACTTGTAGTAAAATTCATCATTTCATTCAAAACATCTTTACATGCCTGTCATTATACACTGAATCATTGTATATATGACACTTGCAAACATTCAGTCATTAATTCACATGGAACTTAGAATTTAACTAAGTTTATATACTTAATTAGCTTAACTTAGCATACTTATGCTTTTCCATTTCTCATAGCCTTCAAGGCTATCATCATGTACCTTCCTCCACGTCTGAGGTTCGCAACCTTCTGAGTTTCCTCGGTACCTGTCTAAGGGTTTGGAAAACAAAACGTGAGTGACAACTCAGTAAGCAAGCATTTTATCTTTAAGGCAAGGCTTCTTGAAAACCTTTTTATCAACATCGGGAATACCTTTTTCCTAAGGACATGTGTATGTCCTACGAAATCATCATGAAATTTCGTGTTCCTGAGGACAATTCTATGTCCTTGAATGTTTTCATAAAGCATTCATTCTTAACATCATTTACAAGCCACTCCTAGGCTTGTTTAGGCAAAACATATACATTTTACCTTTGACGATGAGTTTCCTTTAATTTTATATGAACATTTTTAATGTTTATAGACTTTACATGAAATCAATCGGTTGCCAGTGGATATTTTCCGTCCAAAACAACATAAATACTTAGGCAACGGAGACATCTCATTTCTCAAAACATCATTAACATAAACCATTATAAAATTCTTTAGCTAAGAGACATTTTATGTCTCAAAACATCATTAACATAAGCCATCGTAAAATCCTTTAGCCAAGAGACATTTCATGTTTCAAAACATCATTCACATAAGCCATCATAAAATCAAGAGACATTTCATGTCTCAAAACATCATTCACATAAGCCTTTCTCGGCAAAGAATATTTTTATGTCCAAAAACATTCTTTATTTAGACTCTTTTACAAATGGAGATTCCTATGTCCAATCCACGTTTCACATAAATTCTTTTCATAATCCCCGTCTCGGGGCTTGTTTATAGCAAATAAAATATGTAAACCATTTTCATAAATGCATTTGTATGAACATATTTCCTTTAATTCTTATTATTTACACTTTTTTGTAAAACACCCTTTCTTTTAAGGTAACCATTTCATAAAAATCCTTTTAGGATACTTTCATAAAATCATATTTTCATTGCCCAATCTTTGGGCTTTTCAGAAATAAAACATGAGCAAATGCATTTCTCTCCATCCAGTAGTGACACTTAGTAAGTGATCATGTTACCTTTTGGAAGAGTATCCTTAACACGCTAGCCCAGCGGCTGTTTATTTATCTTGCTCCCATCTTAGGGAGGGCGCCGCTGGCACTCCTGCCATCCCT
>JAXCLR010000081.1:35756273-35776100 GCA_035584095.1 Annona squamosa | reverse complement strand
TTCATATGTTTCAGTTTGAGCATCTAGGTTGGCTTGATCTTCATCTTCATACAAGTTTGTCTTGAAATCAGTTAGTCTCAGCTTGTCTTCTGAAATATCCCCTCTGCCCGATCGAAGTCGATTCCGGAGTCGACTTCGTCTGCGACTTCACCTCAAGTCGCAAGTGAAGTCAACTTGGGGTGTGACTTCGGCACTTCGGGGTCTGGACTTCAACTCTGGAAGGATTTGTCATGTTAAAGTCGATGTTGGAGTCGACTTGGTCTGCGACTTCGACCCAAGTCGCATGCGAAGTCGACCTCGTTTGCGACTTCGGCAGTTCAGCTTCCCATTTTCAACTCTAGAAGGATTTGGCACATTGAAGTCGATGTTGGAGTCGACTTGGGGATCGACTTGACCTTAAGTCGATGCCTGAGTCAACTTGGAAATCGACGTATCCTTCCATGCTCTATTTTCTTCAAATGTATATCCCTTAAACACTTCCACAAACATGTCAGTAGCCAAGACTTGCTCAAATTGATTTGTTAATCATCAAAACATAGATTTAGCTTATTTTCCACATATTTCCAACAGTGGAAGCTCTTTCATTAATGGGTAATACAACACCATCTTCGATAACAATTCAAGAGTTTATATATGTAGCATGATAAGTTGTTTCATTCTTAACTTCTAGTAACTGAAGTTACTCCCATAAAAAAAATAACCTTGTAAATGATTGGCCTTCGGTGAATGCAGGGGTAGAGTTTGTTCGGATGCCATTTATAAGATCTCTTTGGTTCAAACTCAAATACCTACTTTGATACCATTTGCTGGTCCCGAGTTTATGACAATAATCCAAGAGGAGAGGAGTGAATTGGGTATTTTAAATTGGGCATTTTAATTTTTTTACTTAAAAAGAAACTTCCTCCTTTTTAATTTAATCCCCTTAATGAAACAAGCAGAGAATATGGAGAGAAATAAACCAATAAAAGCAGTTGAGTAAGCCACAACAATAGACACAATTTTATAGTGGTTCGGATAACCTTCCTTACTCCACTCTTCCAAGCTCACGCCCGTTGTGACTTGGGTTCCACTATTGGATTGTCAAATACAACTAGAGCAATAGCTCTCTTCTAGATTCCAGATCTAGGGGGCTTGCACAAATACAACACAAGTAGGTGACGAGTCACACTCAAGTCACAACACTACTTTGCCTTCACTTGGTTTCAATTTTCAATATCAAACCAAGTGTTAAATACAAATAATGAATCAAACAGAAGAAACTACACTTACAAGTTTGTGTAGGCAATTTTCAGCTCATAGAAGAACTTGTTGAGAGAATGGTCTGATCAGCAATGATGCTTTCAGCAAGTTGGAGCAAAGTTCTTCAGTTGAAGTTGGTGTAGATCACTTTAATGCTAAAGAGAGTGGAAGATGAACTTAATGAATGCTTCTCTAACCTCTAGCTTGTCCTCTTGAATGCTACTTTATAATGGTGGAGTAAATTCAAACGTTTGGTGGTAGGTGGTGCGTATTTAATGCGCCAACATTCGAATTTTTTCGATCCTTGTGAACCAAGTCGCATATGGAGTTGACTTCGAATGCCACTACACCCAAGTCGCAGGCCGGATTCGACTTCGGGGGTGACTTTGGTCTTCAGCGTTTACTTCAAGTTCCATCTTAGGTCGACTTAGTCTTGAACCTGACCCAAGTCACAGGTATAGTCGACTTCAGGTGCGACTTCACCATTTTTGTGCATATATTGAGTTTGGATATCTTAAAAGTAATCCTTGGTGCTTCATTTTCCTCTCATGTCTTGTTCTTCAATTTATATTCTTGATTTTTAATGTTTGGTCTTAAGACTCAGCATCTACTTCTCCTCTTGAGTAGTTTATCCTTGTGGCCTTTATCTAAAATGATTTGCCTTCCTTGAATTTAAGGTCGAAAGATATAGTTCATAATTTTTCTTTAATAATACTCCATCTTGAATGATTCTTTCTTGGCCAGTTGCGTGCTTGGGCTGTCTTGGTCTTCAGCTCGACTCAAGCTGCATGCTTGAGTCGACTTGAGGTTCAACTTCACTCAAGTCACATTACGGAGTCGACTTGGGAATGCGACTTCACCCAAGTCGCAAGTGGAGTCAATTTCGACTGTGACTCTACCTGTCTTCGAGCCCAAATTTAGCACTTGAAGGTTTTGACCTTCTTAAGTCGATTGTGGAGTCGACTTGGGTCTGTGACTTCACCTAAATCGTAGGTGGAGTCGACTTCGACTGCAACTTCATCTGTCTTTGTGCCCAAATTCAGCACTGAAAGGTTTTGATCTTTTGAAGTCGATCTTGGGAATTAATTTCACTTAAGTCAATGGCTAAGTCGACTTAAGATTGCGACTTGGTCTGCTCTGTTCTGAAGCTTAAGTTTTTATCCTTTAACAAAGCTTAGCAAACCACATTAGTGCCCAAAACATTCTCAAATTGAGTTGTTAATCTTTAAAACATGGATTATGCTTAATTTGCCTTTAATTCCAGCAAGGAGGAGATGATAACTCGTAAAAATGCAAGTTATCATGACTCATTTCAGACTAGTTTTGCATGTTAGTCCAAGAGAATGTAGTAAAATTGAATTCGTTTAGCTTAGTTTTCACGTATTGTGCATTTTAGGTACAATATGTAGTTTTTATACATTTTTAGTATAAAATAGATATTTATAAGTTCATTTATTCGGTTTTAGTTGGTTTTGTAAGAAGGGCGGGTTACTATCAACTTGTGAGTGTGTCGGGATGAAGAAATGGGCAAAATGAAGAAGCAAGCAGGCTGGTGCCCTAGCGTCGACCAGCGGCGCCTAGGCACCAACCTACCGCCTCACAAGAACACTTCAGATTCAAAAAACTTCTAGAAAGTTGGGGCTGTGACGCCGACCCCCACACTTGTGCATTTTCACACGTCTCATGCTAAAAGTAAGAGGGTATAAATTATCACTTAGGGTTCATTTGGGGCATAAGGAACAGAGGACAGAGCATGAGTGAGAGCAGCTCAAGAGGGAGAAAAGAAAAGCTTTTTAAGCTAAGAGCAACTTAGAGAGGAGAATCACTTCATTGGTGGAAACTAGCAAGTTTTAGCTTCTCTTTCTTGTTCTCTACATATTTTTCTTCTTCTCTCTTGTTGGAAATAAATTCAAACTTGGTTTCAATGGGATTTGATTCCATGTACATGAGCTAAACTTCAATAGATGGGAAGTTGAGATGAACTGATATCTAAACTATGTTATTTTGGTTCTTGATATTTTGAATATGAATATTTGATTGCTATGTATGTGTGCTATGTGGATTTACCCTTGCAGTGATGTTTAATGTTTTTTATAAGATTAGCTACCTTGAAAGATGATTTGGTTGCTAGATTCATCATGAGAAAAAGAGAATCTAGGCAAGATGCATGTTTAAGGCATAGCTTTCTCTTTTGGAAAAAAGTGAATTTTTAATGGATTGAAATATAACATTAAACCCTGTGTAGTTATAAGTAAGTTATGTGCAAACCAACTCTATAACAGTCAGTTGCATGAGACCATAGTGATTGGGTGTTGTGCAATTAGCTTTACTTGTGTTGGAAGGCATATATAAAGAATACTAAACCTAGACTAGGAAATCCCTACACAATTCAACCAAAGGAACCAATTTAATATAATTTTGAATCAAGGAATTCTAACTATCCCATCTACTCAGCCAACTTGACAAACCCCCATTACGATTCTACTCCTCCATTATACTTTTTCTCATTACTTTCTATTTATTCTACACATTCAATTAAAATTGTTTAAAATCTCTCAATCCACCCAAGGCAATTGAAGTAATTGATATAATTAGCTTAGATAATATCCTCATGGGAATGATACTCTACTTACCCTTTATTAATTTATCGGTACGTATACTTGCATTAAACAAGCATTTTTATTAGATATATACGCAGCTCGTCAAGTTTTTGGCACCATTGCTAGGGATATTTTGGTGCTAACTAATTATTATTACTCTTATTATCTTTATGTATAAATTTGTAATTATATTCCATTGTATAAAGTTATTAGATATATAAAATTTTCAATTCAGCATAGTTGAATTTGTTCATGCAGGGCTTACTGCTTATTGTATGCACCAGGGAAGAGCTGAAAAGGATAATATTGTACCATTTGATCCGGATCTAGAAATAACATATTTGAGAAGGCGTCGCAGGAGCAAGAAAGCTAGGAATCTACATAATCAAATGGAGCATATGGGAGGACAAGAAAAAATTTTAATGCTAATCAGCAAGGGAACCAACAGGTTGAGGTTTCACTTCATCCACAACAAGATGATTTAGATCAACGTATTTGGGATCTTATTGCGATAAGACAGAATGCAATGCAGACCAGCATTCAACCTCCCCCTGTCGACACCAATAATTTCGAGATAAAGCGTATGGTATTCCAAGTGCTCCAATCTATCAGGCAGTTTAGGGGTTTACCTTCTAAAGATCGGCATCATCATCTTCGCAACTTCTCGCAAATTATGAATGCGTTTAAGCAATACGGAGTCTCCAACGAAGCAATGAGGTTAAGAACTTTTCCATTCCTATTGAGAGACAGAGCTTTGGAGTGGCTAGATACTTTTCCACCAAACTCTGTCAGCACATAGAACGACTTGGCATAAAAGTTTTTTGAAAAATATTTTCCGCCTACCAAGTTAGCCAAACTCAGAATGGACATAGTTTCTTTCAACAACATGGAGAAGAGACTCTATTAGAGGCGTGGGGTCGCTTTAAAGATTTACTCTAAAAATGCCCTCATCATGGAATTCAACCATGGGTGCAGATTCAGATATTCTACAATGGTCTCCAAGATTCCACTTGTCATATGATTGACTCTTCATTGAATGGTTCATTACTAAGAAAAAGCTATCGAGAATTATGGCGCCCCAACCCGACACGTCACATCCTTACCTCAAGATCTTATTGATTGGTAAATGTGAATCAGGATTATTGCCCTAATCACACGGCGGGTTCTTAATTGGATCTCGTCCAATTTTTTTCTATTCATTTATTTTATCTATCATCATTTCATTCCTTTGCATTCTACAACATTCATCATACAAGCAACAATACACTTATAATAAATTTCATATTTCATTTCATAGCATCTCAACATATTTTTCTACAATAAAAGTCTTCTTGAATTAATACTGACATTTTACATCCATATATACATACGTTCAATAATTGAATCACATGGAACTTAAATTTTAAATAAGTTCACATACATCAACATACCTTAGAACTTTAAACCATGCTATCCATACATCATGGTTATCATCACGTACCTTTCCTTCATTGCTTAAGTTTGCAACCTCCTGAGTTTTCCGGTACTTGTCTAAGGTTTTGGAAAACAAAACGTGAGTGACAACTCAGTAAGCAAACATTTTATCTTTTAGGGCAAGACTTCCTTTAAAACATTTTTCTTAAATATCTTGAACACCTTTTTACCTGAGGACATATATATGTCTTTTAACATTTTGGGAAAATTCTTTTGTTCATGAGGATAATTCTATGTCCTTGAAAATCTAGAATATTTTCATAAATATTCATTTTTAAAATCATTTACAAGCCATGTCTGGGCTTGTTAAGGCAAAACATAGACATTTTACCCTTTTTAATTAACTTTCTTTGGTCTTGTGTGAACATTTATAATGTTCCAAGACATTTACATAAAACTATCTTTTGCCAGTAGACATTTTACGCACAAAATATTTTTCTCATAAACTCTTTTTAGAGAAGGACATTCTCATATCCTAAAACATTATTCATATATGCCTTTTTCGGTAAGAGACATTTTTATGTCCAAAAATATTTTTCATATTCCTTCAGCCAAGGGATATTTGATGTCCCAAAACATTTTTGACCTAACTTACTTTGGCAATGGACATTCATATGTTCTAATAAACTTTTCATTTAAGCCCTTTGGCAATGGACATTCATATGCCCTAATAAACTTTTCATTTAAGCCCTTTGGCAATGAACATTCTTATGTCCAAAAATAAGTTTGACATAAATTCTTTTCGTAATCCCCGTCTTGGGGCTAGTTTATAGCAAACAAGTCATAAAATACATAATCATTTTCTTAAAAGTATTTGCATAGAAAACGTTTCCTTTCATCCTTGTTATTTATATTTTTGTGTAAAATACCCTATTTTTAAGGTAATCATTTCATAAAAATCCCTTCAGGATAACTTTTCGTAAAAATACTTTTATATCCCAATCTTTGGGCTTTTCAAAAGCAAAACATAAGCAAATGCATTTCTCTCCATTTAGTAGTGAAACTTAGCAAGTGATCATTCTACCTTTTGGAAGAGAATCCTTAACAACACGCTAATCGAGCAGTTGTTCCTTCATCCTTCTCCCATCTCAGGGAGGGGACCGCTGGCCTCCTACCATTCCTTCGCGACTTGGCCATTTATAGAGTGGGCCCTAGTCCATCTCTGACTGTGCTCTACAACCGACATATTCCTTATATTGGTGCACCATGCATCCTTATCATAGACCACAGTCCGTGTGGTTTAAAGTATCACAGATCGCAGCCCGTGTCTATTTAAATCGGGATCATAGACCGCAGTCTGCATCCATTCTTGAAAAACATTATAGACTGAGGTCTGTATCTTTAAAAATTATTTTGAAAAAGAATATCACAGACCACAGTCACTTGTAAAATGAGTGCACCCACTTTAAACAAGTTGTTATTTGAAATCTAATTTTCGAATGACCTTCTTTAAATTCTTTAAGAAATATTTTGAGTGAAATATTTGGATAAACATTTGAAATGTTTTGGTAAACAATACATCTTAAAACCCTTATAAAAGAACTTCAAAACTTTTGGATTTTTAAAAATAAACCATGTATTTTCTAATATTTTCTTGGTTTTTATTTCAGGGCCTTTTTGCTCACAAAAGTTATGCAATTATGCCATCCCTTTCTCAATCACCCTAAAATCAAACTATTGTCTGCATATCTATCTTACCATTTTTACACAAAGAGGGGATTGCATAGTCTTTTGCATGCCATTTTAGCAACTCGAAATCAAACCATTTTATGAAATCAACTTATTAGGTTGGTCATCCTTAAATCCTGTTTTAATAATATCCGTATAAACATTTTTCAAGACATTTTCAACATATTTTCTTATCTAAAGGAAATCAAAACTTTTCGAATAACATTTTAAAACATATCGACTATGTCCAAATCATTATTTGTATTTAAATATCATGACATAGATAAATTAATTTTTTCCATAAATCAAATCACTTTTTCTTTTTCTTTTATAAACATAGATGTTTATCAAAAAACATCATAAGAGAAACTCAAAATTTATCTGCTAATATTACTTTGTAAAAAAAGGCAAAATTCTCTTTTTCTTATAAAGTCTTTATGAAAACAACATCGTAAAGAATTTGCTTGCTTGTAAGCAAATTCTAAAAAACATCGGCATAAAATATAAAATCTTTTAAAAATATCATCATGGAGAATTTGCTTACTCGTAAGCAAATTCTTAAATTCATTAGCATCAAGCATTTCCAATCTTTGACAACACTTGTGATAAAATATTTATCTTAAAAAGTATTGCTTCCCATGAAGCAAACCTTGAGACTTTTCCTTAAAGTCATCCTTTTCCAAAACTTACAACTTTTCGTTAAAGTCATCATTTTAAGACTTGTGCTTGCCCACTTGTAATATATTCATAAAAATATCAACATGACATCTTAAATCATTTCAACACATAGGGAGAAATAAATGATTTGGAAAGTTCGCTTGCTTACCTGAGATAGCCTTAATCCCTATCTTCCATCCTTGTCTTTGCCTAGATAAATGAATATGCATCAACTTCAATTGCTTACATCCCTTAGGGTTTTCCAACTTATACAAATTTATTTGGATTTACATAATACTAACTTAGCCCACTTGTCTTTCAAGTCGAGTGTTCATACGTATCAACATAGCCTATACATTACATTATCCATTTATTCATTTTTAATATACTTATGTATGGTAAACTTGCATACATATAATAACCATTCATTAAATCATTATTTGGAGGTTCATTACCTCCATTTATTATTTTTAACATAATTTTCACTTTTCATAAGCCGGTACTCATTTTAAGCACTTAATTAATAACTTAGGCATCATATAATAATCTCAAATTTTTAGATTATCATTTTTTACTAAAATAGTACCTTAATCCACATTTTTCATCATGTTTTCTTATGTAAAATTCCAAATTTTAAGCTTAATAAATATAGTTTGAAATCGTCTAAAGGATAAAAATCGAAATCTCATAAAATGAAGGGTTCAAGTGTAACCCATATGGGAAATGAAAATTAGTGGAAAAAATGATTAAGTAAAGTAGGGATTAGTGATAATCAAGGAAGGACAAAAATGGTTGGAGAATGCTTAGGTGGCAACCCGTTAAAATTCATTTTCCATGTCATTTTGGAAATTTAAGAATATGGTTAAATCGGAAATTTCTTAAGAAATTCATATCAGACAATGTTGAAGTCTAATTGAGATGAAATTTTAAGGATAACTTGATCATGAGGTAACTTATGTGATCAACAGTGGAATTTTGAAACTTATGATTAAAAATATTATTATCATAATTAATGTTATGAATTAGCTTCAAATGACCATAAGTTGGTCTATAATGATTATTTCAAAATGAAAATTTTCATCGGATATGTAGAATTATTTAGAATAATTATGAAAATTTCAAATTTTACATTTGAAATGTATGTGAATTTTTTGGAAACATATATGTCCAGTTTTCAATAATTAAATAAAAATCAGTACACAACTCCTATTAAGGTGAAATTTTAGGAAAAAGCTTAAATTAATATGCTCAATTTAATGAAGGAATTAAATTTTGGAAAACAAGTTTCCAAAATTTTTCAAAGAGATTTTTTGTCCAAATATGAATTAGTAAACTAAAATATAAAAAAATTTGAAATTTCGAAAGGTACATTTTGTGAGCAATTGTATATATATTGATAAAAAATGTTCATAATATATAAGTGTGTATGTAGGCAGTTATGATTTAATTTATTAATACTAAAATTTCCATAAAAAATTTGCGTGAAAAAAATCACGCTGGCAGCAAATGGACGGTGCATGTAATTACGTGGACAGTAATAATATGACGGTGGTGCATGAAGTAGGAGCTGTCCAAAATTTGATAATGGACAGATTAATATGCTTGCAGCTGTCTTATGATTAAACGGTAAATAATATATATATAAAGGGGCATTGGGCGCTGGACGTCGGTTTTGAGCAGCTATATTATCCTGCTGAATGATGGACGCTGCAAGAGATATAAAAAAATTCCTCTGGCAGAAAAAGAAGTCTAGCAATCCAAGCAAAAAAAAAAAAAAGAAGAAAGGGCAGCAGCAAGGCTTTAACGTCATCCAGGTTCTGTCCTTATTTAAATTACTTCAATGTTGAACGTTAATAAATATGTTTTGATACCATTAATTCATCCAGCATGATTTTCTCATGATTTAAATAAAACTCAGCATGATTTAATACCGGTTCAACAGACTTTAATTATCAGCATGATTGTTTCCATGATGTTGTTTAAATTAATATGATTTTAAAAAACTATTTAATTAGTTTAAACATTAATAATATGTATCGTCATTAATAATATGGATATGATAATTATTTGATGATTGAGTGACACCATGAATTAATTTAGTGTTGTTTAATTAATTCAGCAAGATTTTGAATTTTTACAAAATCATGTTTAAATAAAAATTTATGGTTTATTTAACATCAAAAATTCAGATTTCCATATTTTATGATTTTGAAGTTTAGAAATTCAGGAAGAAATCATGCTAGATGCTGATTAATTTCTAAATACATGATAACATTGATTGATTCAATATGATTTTAACGCTACTGGAATTAATTTAGGATAATTTTAAACTACGTTATTAATTCAATAAGTACTCTGCTGAGTTTTGATAAATGTTGCTGAAAATATGAATCGATACCATTAAACTAATTCAGCATTAATTTACCATTAGTTAATTCGATGTAAAACTATTTAATTAAATCAAGTTGGATTTACTGTTTAAATAGTTCAACAAATGGATTATAATTTTCTGTATAATTTTTACCGGTTAATTGATGAATTGCTCAAAACTATTTAAATATGGAAATTTTCTCCATCTGATTTCATGTTGAATTAGTAAATTGAAATGATAAAAATGATAGGCGTGAAAATAGATCCAAAATAGATTTTTAAATATGTATAAACCATGTTTAATATATGATATAGGGATGATGAAAGAAAGGTTGTAAATTTCTGAAAATTTAGATAGGATGGGTTCTTTTTTTAATTTATTGAATATTAATCCATGTATATAAAATTTTTAATTAAGTATTAAAATGATTTATTGGTTTGATAAAATATGACTCTCAATCAGGTGACGTCAAAAATAGCTAGGCTATAATGTTTGAATTTTCATGGTCTAAATAGTCATGAAATAATGAGTATATGTATCAATGTTTAAAAACAAATTTTAAATTCTGTTCTAATCATGTTTAATTAGTGATTTATAGATGATGAAAGGATAGTTAGTATTAGCCAAATACGTAAATGTGATTAGGAGAATGTTGTATAAGATAAAATATATATGGGTTAGAAAAATAAGTTCATTGCGCAAGCATGAAATGTTATAAATAGTCTTTTTTCATTTGTATAGAAAAAGAAAAAGGAAAAGTGAAAGGTACAAGTCGATTACGCAGATAAGTAAGCAAAGCTTTTGAAAATACAATTTTACACGACTTTACTTTGCAATTTAAAATTATTTTAGCAAATGCTTCGTTAGAAGCAAATCCTTTTAATGTCGAAAAGGTCGTGTTGAAAGGAAAATGAGATTTTAAATTGATATTTAAAATAAATATTTTAGAATAGTTTTGTTTCGAGGTTTTGAAGTATTTAATGATATGTTTCAAAGGTTCTCTAAATATTGGATTATTTTGAAATTTCCAAAATCTATTATTTGAGAAGGATTTAAGGAAGGCCAACACGATAAATTAATTTGAAAAATGATTTGAGTAATATTTGAAGGTTATACAAATCTATCACATATAGAAATGAAACAATAAGACAAGTGGACAAAAGTATATAATGTTAGATGAAAGCATATACTTGCATGTCCTTAATCATAAAAATTCATAAATGGGAAAAGCATTTGTACAAAAAATCTTTTGATTTTAAATATTTTTAACGACGTTTTATCGTTCAAAAATTATTTACAAACAAAATGGTTAGAAAGTATTGTTATTTCAAATATTTTCTTTGATACTTCAATAAATCTATGACAAATAAATGTTTTAAGGTTATCCATCATTACAAAACGTTTTGAGTATAGAACTCATTAACATGGGTTAAGCCCAGTTTTCAAGATTTGAAAGGAATAAGGCTGAGGTCTGTAGTATTTTATGAAAGCATGCTAGCATCAAGTTTTCAGAAAAATGACACAGACTGTGGTCTGTAGTTTTTATAAAATTATTCTAGGATGTGAATGTGAAGGAAAAGTGTGCACAAGGATTATGTATTAGGTTTACTGTAAAGGATATGCAAGCCGGACGCGGTTGCAAATTGGGCCCCCTTTGCATAGGCTGAGTCGCTTGAATAAAGCTAAATGCCAGCAACGCCCTCCCTAAAATGGAAGATGGACACGGATAGCTGCCTGGCTCATGGGCTATCACCTAGAAGAGTTTCTCTCCTAAGAAAGGATGATCACTTAATAAGTATCACCTACCAGATGACAGAGTCATATTGTATGTTGCATATGCTTAAAAAGGGTTTTATGAAAAGTATTTTAGGACATGAGAATGCCCTATGAGAAAAGGAGTTTCGATGAAAAATGTTTTAGAACATAAATACGTCCATAGAAAAAGAATTAATATGTTAAGTTTTACAAGCACATGATTGTCATGAATTGGAATTATGAAATGTTTATGAAAGATTTTTATGAAAAGGTTTCCTTCAATTCTAGTCAAACGCTTATTAAGCGTTTACTACCGAAAGGTGGAAAATGCATTTAAAATGAAAAATACTTGCTTATTGAGTTTTGACTCATGTTTTGTTTTCCCCAACTATAGACAGGTATAGCACAGGCTACGCAGGAAAGGAAAAGAGTATGAAGAAAACTTTATAACAGGTTGGTCTGCATATGGTATGAATGGATATATGGTAGGAAATTATCAAAGTTCGTATATGAAATGATCATGCTAAAAGACCTGTATTGTAGAAAGACAAGTTAGAATGTTATCAACGACAGTTGAAAGTTTGGTGATAAATGTGTGCCTAATGGAATTTTCAAACTATGTATATATGAAATGTTTAGATTGAAAGAACTTGTGATGTAGATAAGTTAGTTATTATGATATGAATAATATATATGAAATTGATGTCAAGAATGTGTTCAATATGATGATATGATGTTATGTAATGAGATATTATGAGTATTATGTGTAAAGTTGACAACAGGTGTTTGTTATGTGATAAAATAAAAGGAATGAAAGAAAAAAAATTTGGACGAGATACAATTAAAAATCCTGCCGTGTGATCAGGGCAACAATCCTGAGTCACGTTTACCAATCAATAAAGATCCCGAAGTAAGGCTTTTAGGCACCCCAATTCGGGGTGCCACAACTTAACCCAAATTTAGGGTATTAACACATATTTAAAATCTAAAATTCATTTGCTTGCATAATAGCAATATCTCTACACATTGGGTATCCATTTAACCCATTTTGACATGTCCAAACATATGTCTATAAAATCAGATTTAGAGCTAATCTTTTCAAACCCTTTTGGACACTCAAAATACGTTAAACATGGGGTAGTTTACCATCCATAACATCTATAAATCGTTTGGGCTAATTCATATATCATTTTTAATATAAAAACATAGAAATCGGATCATATGTGTAACCCCAATTCTCATCCTTTATAAAATTCATAATTTAAGCCCAAATCAACATGTATAATCTATTAAATCATGAATCATCGTATAATCATGATAACAAATCAAAACAGCAACATCATATATGAATTTAAGAAAATTTCAGTTATGATTATCAACCCATATTCAACCCTAATTTCCATTTTCATCCTCTTAAACCCATGAGTTCATTCTTTTCATTCAAACCTTTTTCAATATCATAAGCAAGGGCATCATAAATCATCCTTTAAGGGTTCAATATGAATCAAATTCATGACTCATAAGTTGAGGTGAAAAATTAGGTTTAAATGATTCAAGAACTCAAGAGAAACTTACTTGAAATGGAATCAACCTTGAACTCATCTTCTCTAGCTTAAATTCCTCTTCTTTCTTTCCCTTTTTTTCTGCACTTTTTCTTGCCCTCATGCTACTAGAATGGGGACATGCACGCTGCTGGAGTTAGGAGCTTTGCTCCTTAAAGTTTTTCTCTCTCCAACCCTTACACCATATGGACATCCACCTATGTATAAGCTGAATTTTTCCAGCTTTGTGGGCCCCATTTGCCCCATCAATTAGTAGGTAATTAAATGCATATTATCCCCTTCAATGACATTAAAAAATGTGGTCTAATTAAATTTGATAATTATCCAAATAAAATCCATTAAAATCCATACCATTAATCCATGTTGTTGTCCACCTCTTGAAATGTCCACTTTCAGCTGCTTTTGCCATTTTTTCTACACCTAATTCAACTTTAATTTATGGGTATTTAATCACCCTAGATAATAGCTTACTTAGGTGTCCATTTAGCATATTAAAAAATCATAAAAAAATCAGATAATAGCCTTGGTCGTCCACCCTTTTCTTGATCCACTTGCTGTCCATGTGATCACATCCATACGCAACTTCCCCTTTTGCAATTTTTCCACAAAATTTTAGCTTTAATTAATGTACACTTAATTACCCTAACTAGGAGCTCATTTAGGGGTCTATTTAGCATTTTAAAAAATCATAAAAAATCCAAAACAGCAGCTTTGCACATGCACATCTTCCTTGCTCCATGTTGTTGTCCACTTGTGGAGGTCCACTTATCATGGATTTTTTGGCATTTTTTGCCACAAAATCCATCTCAAATCATGTCCATATCTCACCCTAGCTTCATAGGTCATTTGAATGCATATTTTTCATTTCTTAAAAATAAAAAATATCAAGGAAATAGCCCTTTGATCGTCCATGTGTGGCCACCTACTTCAAGCTCCTTCGAGCTAGCCATTTACTCCTTAATTTATCTCATTAATCACTTGATATTATCATGAATTTTGTCATTTTAAATAATTCACAAAATTCATTTGTAATTACCTCTTGCTGACACCTCATTTTTGCCATTAAAAATATAATTATTTACCTTACTTTAACATAAATGAAAGCTACTTTATGGTGAACAAAAGTTAATGGTGCTCACTTTTTTCATGCAACCATAATCCTATCATCATTAGCTTGATCAAATCTTTTTGTAGCATTAGTCTCATAATTTTAACCATTCATTTCAAATTTCATCTCAATCCGACGTTTATAGCTCAAATTATGATCATTTGAAGTCATCTTTGGATTATGATGATGATGATCGATTTTCACCCAAATTTCATTAATATTTTCATAATCCAACCTTTCCATAAGATTGAACACAAAATTATGTGTTTACCTTTCAATTTTCATCTTAATCCGCCTTATTGGCATTGAGTTATGAATTTTCTAACAATTGGCACCTTTAATCCATAATTATCAACATAATCTCCATTAGTTAAACCATAATATATGAGATAATTATCCTCAATATATTGACATTTTCTAATCCTCATTAGGCCTTTTTAATTGGATTGACCTATATTGGCTTATAATCATCATTCATAACCATTTGCCCTCATTACAATAAATCATCAATCTTACAAAGAAAATCATTTATAATTTTACTAAATCCTATATGATCCATGTTTATATGTCAAATGTATACATATAAGCCTTGCTTGGGTCTGAGTATCATAGGAATCTTATGCATTATTGGAGAATATGGCAGCCAATACATATCAGTTGTCGTCTGATAGAAACCGAAGTGGAGTCTTACTACAATTGGATGTGGTTTCATCTATAAAACCCACATTGATGCTCTATCTAGGCAGATTCAAAATTTATCAAGGTCTGCCAATGTCAATGCAGTAAGGACTTCCACATCACAATCGTTGTCAGCAAAATATTGCATGTAGTGTGGAGGGTTCGGTCATCCGTGTGATCTGTGTGTGGGGTGATACTGAACAGAATCCAAATGAACAAGACAAGGAACAGGTGCAAGCAATCATGTTACATAGTGGTAGGAAACTACCAGAAGTAACACAGCCAGAAGTAGAATTTGGAGCTGCTAGTCCTATTCAACAGTCATAGGAAGCAGAGGAATGAATTGAAACACACCAAAAGTAGCTTGATGCAACTGCCAGTATTCAAAGGCCTCTCCCTCCATTTCCTCAAAGCTTGCGGAGAACAAAAAGGAGAGCCTGTTTAAAAAGTTCTTGGATGTATTAAAGCAATTGCACATAAACATACATCTTGTCGAAGCCTTGGAATAGATGCCCAGTTGTGCCAAATTCATGAAAAGTATATTGTCGAAGAAAAGGCAATTGACAGAATTTGAAATGATGGCATTAACAAAAGAGAATAGTGCTATGGTGCAGAGAAAGTTGCCGCCCAAGCTCAATGATCCAGGGAGCTTTACCATCCCATATACAATTGAAAATCATTATTTTGGGAGAGCTCTCTGTGATTTGGGAGCCAGTATAAATTAATGCCAAAATCTATATTTAGAAAACTTGGCATTGGGGAAGCCCAACCTACTACATTGATGTTGCAATTAGCAGATCTCTCCATGACATATCTAGAAGGAATTATTGAAGATGTTCTGATTAAGGTGGTCAAGTTTATCTTTCCACCTGATTTTATTGTTCTGGATTATGAAGAGGACCGAGACGTGCCAATCATTCAAGGTCGGTCGTTCCTTGCAACTGGCAAGGTAATAATTGATGTGCAAGTCGGAGAGCTAACCATACATGTGCAGAATGATTAACTCACATTTAGCAGGTTCAAGGCGATGTAGTTCCCAAATGATCTAGAGGAATATTTTATGATCGATGTGGTGAACTTAGCGGTTCAAGCCAAGTTCCAAGTCATCTCTCACAAGGATATTTTGGAAGCATCATTGGTTGGGGAAGTAAATGAAGCTGATGAAGAATCAACTGAGATGGTATGATATTTGCAGCAATCTCTAACCTTTACACGCTAAACACAGAAATTTGAATCGTTGGAGGTCAAACTAGAGCCATTCAAACATTTAAAGCCATCAATTGAGGAGCTGCCAGTTTTGGAGCTGAAACCTTTGCCAACTAATTTAGAGATCATAAGAGGACTATTGGTTGCACTATTGCAGATATTAGAAGAATTAGTCTGTCTTTTTGTACACAAAAAATTCCATGAGAAGAGAATGCAAAGCCATTTATCGAAGCCCAGAGAAGACTAAATCCTATTATGAATGAAGTGGTTAAAAAAGAGATTATCATATGCCTTGATGTAGGCATTACATATCTTATCTCTGACAGTTCTTGGGTTACTCCTATGCAATGGGTTCCGAAGAAGCGTGGCATGACGGTAGTGTCCAATGAGAATAATGAATTGATCCCAACGCGGACAAATACAGGTTGGAGAGTTTGTATGGACTACCAAAAGCTGAATAAAGCCACAAGGAAGGATCACTTTCCACTCTTGTTCATCGACCAGATGCTTGATAGGTTGGTAGGTCAAGAGTTCTATTATTTTCTGGATGGCTATTCAGGCTACCACCAAATCATGATAGCGCTCGAGGACCAAGAAAAGACCACTGTCACATGTCCATATGGTACATTTGTATTTAGGCGTATGCCATTTGGCCTATGTAACGCACCAGCCACATTTCAGCGTTGTATGATGGCTATATTTACTGATATGGTCGAAGATTTTCTAGAGGTATTTATGGACAACTTCTCCATATTTGGAAATTCATTTGATGAGTGTCTTGTCAATCTTTCTAAAATGCTTCAATATTGTGAAGACACGAACCTGGTTCTTAACTAGGAGAAATGTCATTTTATGGTGTAAGAGTGTATAGTACTCAAGCACTGAGTTTCCAAATAAGGAATTGAAGTCGACAAAGCGAAAATCAAGGCTATTGAGAAACTTCCTCCTCCCATATCAGTAAAAGGCAGTTGCAATTTTTTGGGAGATGCAGGGTTTTATAGAAGATTTATCAAAGACTTCTCAAAGATTCCTAAGCCGCTATGCATGTTGTTAGAAAAGAATTTACCATTTGATTTTAGTCAGGAATGTGTGCAATTGTTCTAAGAGTTAAAAAGAAGATTGGTATCAGCGCCAATTATCATTTCTCCATGTCGTCAAATTTTATTTCTGGGATGAACCATTTTTGTTCAATCAATGCTTGGATTAGTTATATAGGAGATGCATTCCTGAATGTGAGATAGAACTAATTTTGCAAAGCTGTCATTCATCACCATATGGGGGCCGCTTCTAGGGCGACAAAACACAGCAAAAGTACTTCAGCCTAGATTTTATTGGCCATCTTTATTTAAAGATGCTCATTTGTTTGTCAAGCGGTGCGATCAATGCCAGCGTATGGGAAATATCACGAAAAGACATAAAATGCTGCTTACTAATATCGGTGAAGTGGAAATCTTTGATGTGTGGGGTATTGACTTCATGGGACCCTTCATCCCTTCTTTTGGTAATCAATTTATTTTGGTTACAGTTGATTATGTATCCAAATGAGTTGAAGCAATACCAACTCCAGCGGGTGATGCTAAAATGGTTCTTAAATATGTCGAGAAGAATATCTTTACTCGTTTTGGCATACCAAGGGTAATTATTACTGACGGAGGTTCACACTTCTGCAATAGGAAATTCATGGAGATCTTGAATAAGTATGGAGTACACCACAGGGTGACCACAACATGTCATCCATAAGCCAATGGACAAGTCGAGCGCCCAACAGAGAATTAAAATAAATCCTATAGAAAATAATTGGGCCTTTTCCCAAAGACTAGGCCCACAAGTTGGATGACGCTTTGTAGGCATATCGAAATACGTACAAAATGCTGCTTTGAATGTCTCCTTATTAGTTGGTGTATGGTAAGGCTTGCTATTTACCACTTGAATTGGAGCATAATGCATATTGGGCAATCAAGAAATTAAATTTGGATATGCGATAAGCAGGTGAACGAAGACTTTTGTGGCTTAATGAGTTGGATGAATTCAGGATGCGTGTTTATGAAAATGCCAAGATTTATAAAGAGAAAGTGAAGAAATGGCATGACAAAAAGATCCTGCCGAGGCAATTTGAGCCAAGCCAAAAACTCCTGCTTTTCAATTCTAGATTAAAGCTTTTTCTGGAAAAATTCAAATCACGATGATCAGGGTCATTTATTATGTTAAAATCAATTGATCATGGGGCAGTGGAAGTGTACAATAAAAAATCAAATAGGAATTTTGTGGTAAATGGGCAGAGATTGAAACATTATCTAGGGGAAGATCTACAGCGCTGCAAGGAGGTGGTGTCATTGGAAGATCCATCGAAAGATGGAATGTCGGGCTAAGGACAATAAACTTAGCATCGAATGGAGGCAATTCATTATTCTTTTTTATTTTTGTCTCGAGGCATGGATTGATGATCTATCTTATGTGCCTTGAAGCAGGGAAACTTGAAAAGTATTTGGACCAACCAAGCATGCAACTCCTATTCAATCGGTTGGATAATTCTCATGATTTTTTGGAATACAAAAGTTAATTCTTTAATTAGAGGAGCTCAAGATCATGGTATGTCAAGCAAGTAAGGCTATGCGAATTTGCTCTAAGCACCAAATGTTCAAGTTATGGGAAAGCAATGAAGTAAGTTGGTGGCTAGAACAAAGTGGAGAAAAAGAGCATTGGCGTCGCGGCGCCCCAACTCGCTGCCCCGGCGCCATGAGATGAGTCCTGATTTTTGCGGAGGCAGCAAGTTGACGCCTAGGCGCCACACCATCAGTGCCCTAGTGCCATTGATTCGAGGCTATTATGAGGAACTATTGGAGGGAGACGAAAGGGATATAATTGCAATCTCTCGGGGCTACTATGGAAGACCACCAAAGTGGAAATCAACATGAGGATAATTAACATCTTTCAAGCGTGGTGATCTCCTATATCATTGGAAGATGATGTTTTATTTTATCTTTGCTAGACTAATGCTGTTAACCCACTTAAGTGATGTCACCATGGATAGGGCGCTTCTCCCGCATGCTATATACTCAGACTTATCTATAGATGTGGGGAGATTCTTGTACAATTAGATATGCAACAGTGCTCGGGCACCTAGAGGCAATTTTTGGTTCCCATCGCTAATCACTGGGTTACGCAAAAGAGCTGGAGTTTGATGGGAGGCCACAAAAGAGGTATTGAATTGTTAAGCCATTATCGATGGCCTATCTTTCCATGTACCTTCCCGAGTTCGAACCACCACTACTCATCCAACAACACAACCACTGGCTGCTTCCTCGTCTCAATCACTCTCAACTAGTGTGAGACTGACCAACTTGGAGAATTTAATGGCAGCCCAAGTCCGATTTCTACAATAGTCCAATTTGGCTATGGTGGCGCATTTTCGAAGACTTATGGAGGATCGACATGTTGGAAACAATGCTTCAAAACAAAACAAATTGATCAAAGATTGAGTTTTGATGATTAACAAAGACTAACTTGAGA
>JAXCLR010000081.1:35728000-35748281 GCA_035584095.1 Annona squamosa | reverse complement strand
TATATGTAAATGGTGTATATGATGATTTTTCTGTAAAGACAATTGTTATGACTCTGATAATGTAAAGACAATAGTTACGACTATGATATGGGAAATGTTTTCCTAGTTGGATGAATGAAAACATTATCTGTATTGATGTTATATATTTATAAAAAAAAATTTCCGTGTGATCAGGGCAACAATCCTGAGTCACATTTACCAACCCTTTTCGACCTCGGAGTAAGGACTATGTGGAGCCTCGGATCGGGGGCGCCACATATGAGCAGACTATGTGCAAATCAATTCCATAATAGTCAATTGCATGGGAACATAGCGATTGGATGTTATGCAATTAGCTTTACGTGTGTTGGAAGGCATATATAAAGAATATTGAACCTGGACTAGGAAATCCCTACATAATCCAATGAAAGGAACTGATTTAATATAGTTTAGAATTAAGGAATCCTAACTATCCCATCTACTCATCCAACTTGACAAAACCCCATTATGATTCTACTCCTTCATTATACTTTGTCTCATTACTTTCTATTCTACACATTCAATTAAAATTGTTTAAAATCTCTCAATCCACTCAAGTCAATTGAAGTAATCGATATAATTTGCTTAGACAATATTCTCGTAGGAACGATACTCTACTTACCCTTTATTACTTAATCGACACGTATACTTGCGTTAAACGATGCATTAAATGAGTATTTTTATTAGACATATCGCAACTTGTTAAGAGATGAGAGAGATTGCTTGGGAGGGAGAGAGAGAAAGAGAGAGCGGGAGACGAGAGGGGTGAGGGAGGAGCACGGTCGGATATTTCCAATCTGACAGGGGCTGGGGTGTATTTTCCCAGTCATTAATTCGCCTGCTGCAGCTTCGTCTTTCCAAGTTTTCATCCAACAATCGAAAATCATTCCGCACGATCCAACAACTAAACGTGCTAGTCGGAAACGTTGGGTTCAATCGACCGGTCATAAATGACCACAACTCGGTTATCGAAGCCAAGAGGAAAGTTGCTTTGTGTAAAGAGCTTCACTAGCCACGTGGAAGCCACATGCAAATTTCATTAAACAATTGTGAAACTGTACCACTATGACATATTTATGAATAGTTGGCAAATGGAAATCCAATGTGTAGTCTTGGAGATTAGAGTAAGATCAGTTGATAGAACCACTATACTTTTAAGCTTTTCATCTAGATTATTTTGTCAATGGTGTACATATGCAAATGTTCGATTCTTTCTCTTTAAGGTTTTATATCTCGAGTTACGTAGCCATCTGAACTTAACAATTTGTCTCTGGCCACTCATCAACTCCTAAGTCTCTAGTCCACCTACTTTGCAGTACTCTCATTCTGGGCCACTCAAAGACTCAACCGCTTTCCATAAAAAAAATTTTAAAAAAAGGAGAGAGACTCAATCGCCGAGTAATTTGTTAAACCCTAACAGAAGAAATACACCTAAGAGATACACCTACAATTGTGTACAAATTATGTGGGCATGGATGAAAAAATACTTAATAATAATAGTGAAAATTTTATTTTTAATTAATTCACTCAACAACCCATCAAATTGAAAAGTATGAAAACGGTAGGAAAAGTTGTAACTTACTATTGTTTTTTTTTTTTGTTTTCCGAAGTAACTTATTATTGTTGAAACAAACTTCTTTACCAACATCAACCTTGTATCTATTGAAATTCTATCATAAATTTAATAGATAATCTATCCAATATAAACAATTTTTTTTCTTTAACTAATATCGTCATATTAATTCTCCAGAAATAATATAAAACATTTTTCTAAATTACTAAAAACCCCTGAAAATATTTTTTCATTTATTAATTGCCTAGTAAGAAATAGTCATTAATTAGCTGTTTTCCCCAACCTTCACCATAGTAACTATAATGCTAATAAACGGCTGGGAACCAAAGCCATAGAAAAGCCCCCGCTAAGAGCCAAATTTGGAATCTGATTCTGGGTCATTGTGACATATGGCAAACAAACATGATGTCAAAGACCACTGCTGCCATAACTTAGAAGATATGTTAAAAAAGTCGACTTACAAGCTATTTGCCAAAGTGAGAGCTTAGAAAGTTGAAATTTTGGCAATTTCAACTACTTGCGAATCCACCCAAAACAAATTTACGATTTGTCCTCCCAAAAACATATATCAGCGAGAAACTTCAACAATTTCTGCTTAGACCCACACAATGGCCAAAATCTATACATAACGCAGATTTATTTGCTTTATACATATAGTTTTTACACAAATTGTATTAATGCCTATGACGTAAAGCTTATTGCAAATATAATTATAGATATTTAAATTATTTGCAGCTATGCCTACAAGAATCAATCTCTTAGTTATGTAACAATAAACATGATTAACTTTTTGATAAATCTAAACCATCCATTGAAATTTATTAACATGACTTTACTTAATACTCTAAAGATCACCTAGTTGGATATCTTGAAAGATCAAGTTTAAAATAATCGGGCTTGTTCCTCCGTAATAGGTGACAAAAAAGCGGTTCCATGTAACCCCTCAAAATTTAAGATTTTAATGTTTTATAAAAAATTCAATCTATTCATTATATTTAACATCAATTTTTTAGTTATGAGATAAGTTTCATCTAAATTTAATATGTGCATAGGTTATATTTGCTAAAAAGTAGGTAAATTTATGTGTAAATTATAAAAAAAATGCTTAGATTTATTCATATATGTATTGAAATGTAGTGATACTTTATAGAATCATTTATCCTTGTAATAATGATATTTTAGATGGTATAGATGTTGAAAATGTTACTTAAAATTTGGAATTTAGCGTTAAATTATTTATTACGTTGATTTTACATGTTTATAAATGAAGCTCATATATAGTAATATTAGATAAATGAAAGAGTTCCATAATAAGATAAGCAATGCTAAACATAATAGATGAACTGAATTTTTAAACAACTATCTAGATGTTAAAATAAATGAGATTTCATAAAAACATTTTGTAAATTAATTTCATAAATTTATATATATTAATGTTCAATTAAGGTAGATTTGGTATGTTGACTAATATTTTAATTTTATCAAAAAGGTAATAATGTTTTTAAGGTGGATTTGGTCTATTAAATTTATTACATTTACATTAATAAATTTAATATACAGTTTGGATTTATCAAAAAATTAACAAGGTCTAAAAACATTAAGAGGTTGAAACTTGATAGTATAATTGCAAATATTTTAAATATTAATAGGCAAATTTGGGATACGTTTTAAATCATAGACATAAATGCAATTTATGTAAAAATTCATAGATATAAGAGCAAATATTGCTCTAATACATAGCTCTACCTTGTTGTCCTTGTACATGTGGACCATTTATTACTCCCCCGGATAGAATTATTTCGATGTTGGCAAATCTTTCATATATTGATTTTCTGTTGATTACATCGGAATACATTGGAAATCAGGCCCCGGTGGCATTGGAATCAACACTTACGCACCCCACATTTCATACCATTAAGCTATGCCCTAACTCCATTTATTGATTCTCTGATAGCTTACCTTCCTGGAAAGGTCATCTAAGGACCAAATCATCTTAATTTTAGGAAGGAGGGCTTACTTATCTGTAGTAAAAGATTTAAAGATGCTCCAAAAGTTGGGTCACCTCATGAATCGCATTCGAAATTTTTCAAGAGGGGACTTTCGGAATATCATCTTCCAGAAAATCAATGTTTTTCATTTGATATTTTATTCTGGGAATATATCATCCAAAATGGGGGAATTTGTATTTTTTTTTTAAACTAAATTGATTCGAATGAATGTGATGGAATGGACCTTCCACTCATCTTCCATTGCAACTTCTAGCTAAGTTCTTGGGATTACTCACGCGCGCGCATAAACACTTCCAAAAAGAAATTTCAAGCGAGTGCCAGGAACGGAAAAGGACGTATGCCTAACTTGGTGCGATATTAGATTTTTGTTACCTTTGTTAAAGGTGAAAACCTACTTTGAGTCTTTGATTATTATCGACAGTAACAATCTGGTATGATAATCGGGTAGGCGCGCCAATTACATATGATCGCCAGAAACGGGAAGAAATTAAAAAAATTTATTTTTTATTTTCTATTACCATTTTTTAATTTTTTATAGAAGTGTGGACTCAATCTAATCACACCTCATGTGAAATTTGATCATTTTTAAGTTTTACTTTTCATTTTTAAAAATAATAAAGTATGATGCATGTATCCAAGCCTTTTTATTTTTAAAAATAAAAAAATTTGTCAAATTACGCACAAGATGGAATCTAAGTGAGACCCCCACTTTTATAAATATATATATATAATAACTACCAAGAAAATTCTTATATATATTTATGGATTTTGATTATAATATCTTATATACCTATGTATTTTCACTAATTTCTCTAGTATCCACGAATACTCTACGAGATCCTTCACATACCCACTGCTTTTAATGTACGTGTGAAATAACTAATGGATACATAGTTATAAAAAGAAATTATGGTATTAATTACATTTGATTATACAACTTTTGAAGAATCAAGACTAAGGCATGAAAAAGTAGAAGTGACGAAGATCGGTATTTTCGGGAAAAAAAAAAAAGATGTTTCCACAACCTTAATCATTTAATTACATTGATTCTACGTTTTCATCATATAGGACCTATGCAGCTTTTTTATTTGGAAGAGACCTTTTTTCTTTTTTTTCAAGTTAAACACATAGTCATGGGAGTGGGAGGAGCTCCAATCAAAAAAAACTTTTCGGGAGGAGCATATTCCAAATAATCTTGAAGATGGGCACAAATGGAAAAGTTCATTGAAAGCAATGCTTCAGTATGCATGAAGCATGGAGCCCACTCACGGCTCCTTTTTTATTTCACTTTTTTTTTCAAATTTAATTAATTTATATTTTTCTTAACATTTATTTATTTTTCATACTATCAAAAATAATTTTCATTATTAAAAAGAATCTTTTAAGGGTTAATGTATAGATATCAAAATTTGTGAAAAATATGTCCTGCATGTTATATAAGTATCATTGTGATCATATTCAGCCGCTCGTAAATTAACCGATATATGGGCCGTCAAAATTTTTTTTTATATAAATGCAGGCTTTATTTAGATCGCACCCTTAGAAAAGCTGTCAAATTGCCAGATTTCACACGGTGTGATCTATGTGAGCTCAAACACCGATGAAAATAATAAAATATTTTTTTATATATTCACTAACATTTTTTCCTTCACACTGTTCTATTTTTCCATTATTTTTCGCATCTTTTTATAAGTTCATCTTATTTTTCAATCATCTTTCATATCTTTTTATACAACTGCAGTATCTATTTTTAACTTTATTTTCTTTCTTACTCATCATTATCACTACCAAAACATATTATTTTTTCTTAATTAAAAAATTTTTTAACAAAATTTTTTTTCAAAAAATTTATCAAATACCAAATTCACAGTAAAAAAAAAAATATTTTGAAATGAGAAAAGGGTTACGGGCCGCATTGAATCATTACCGATATACTTTTTTGAAACTGGTTTGCTAGAACAAAACCTTTTTTTAAACAGAAAATTTATGTACATTCACTCCATCTTGCAATTTTTTGAGAAGGTACCATTCGAGTTTCAGGATAGTTATTTTATTTCAAGGGACTAGAGCATCTTTAAAAAATGTCTAGATTGTTTAATATTTTGGAAATTAAATTATTTTTTCCTTTTAAAGGTATTCCAATGCAATACAGTTATATAATTTCAAAAATATGATAAGAGTGAAACCATTGAAATAAAGCGATGGTTTAGCCACTGGGCATGCCTAGTTGGTACGGGATAAGGGCGTTCAAGCATCGAACTGCCCATCCAATTTCAAATCTCCCCGGTGAATGGGAGTCCAGGACAACACCCCCACCCCCCGGCCCCAAAACTGCCATTTCAAATTTGGGGCCGATGTAGAATGTGTTAATAACGAAGGGTTCAAATTCAATAAAACTGAATCCATGAATGGAATTGATGACACTTTTCCATTTGGTACCATCTTGATAATATGAAATATACTATTGTATTTAAATATTTATTTAACTTAAAAAACTCAAACCACTGTATAGGATAACCTGATTGAAGTATAAAATCAACGTAATGAACTATTTGATTTATACTCTAATTTCGAAAATGTTAACTTAACACCTTACCATCTAAACCACTTATTGTATGTAAATGAATGGTTCCATGAGATTCTATAAATTATTAAAAATATTCTAATGCATTCATGAATGAATCTTAATATTTTTTTATAATTTATTTTTTAGCAAGTATGACCTGTTCAGGATTCCAATTGAAATATTTTTCATATCACAACATATAAATAATTTTAAATAATATGGCCAACTAAATTTTAATTTATCATCAAGATGGCTCCTAATGAAGAGATTCCACAAATTTTGATTGATGGGATCTATTGGTCCCTTCAAAGGCTATTCAAAGAACCTTGAACTAAAATTAAGAAGTACGTACAAATTTTCCATTAAAAAGAATTAAGTACAAATTCAAATCAGAAAGCACGAACCAATTCATAAGGACAAAAACACTTACAGTAGTTTGGCCAACCACTAAACTAATATATTTTTCAAGTACAACCATTTGAGTTATGCTAGTCCACTTCAACTCACGAATAACAGTAGTATAGTTAATTCAACTATTTTCTAGATTAGTACTAAGCTCAAACTAGGCTTATAAAGTAATTAATAACTTGATTCAATTTTCTTTTGGTTTGATTACCATCAACACCAAAGTCATATAAAGAGTAAAATTTAAATGAAAATTTAAACCAGTTCGCCACATACGCATGAGCAAAAATACTTTGATTTTTGTAGAACTTGTAGCTTTGAATCATATTAACAATGAATCTGTAACTTCAACTTGCACTTTAATCTTCACGAGCAAGTTAGAATCTCTCATACGTGAACTTGGGTGTCTCTCTTAATGCCTTCTAGCTCCCCACGGCCTACTTTTATAGCCTTAAAATCACGTGAAATGCAGCATATAAGATTAGCCAAAAGATCTTGATCTTATCTAAACTCCTTAAAAACTACAGTTCTATCACCCATAAAACATCATATGTTTTCAATCCTAAAGTTGACCTCTTCTATTGCTTGTTGGGATAGTGGTTTTGCCACTAAATAGTTGACCTTTTATGAACAAAAGGTTGACTTTTTTCTCCTATTTGCTTAAATCAAATTTTTTCAAAAATCCTGTTTCAAACATGTTTATCTATACACAATAATCATAGAAACATATAACACTCATCATTAAATGAAGCAAATCTTAAAACATATCCCATAAATCATTTCAAATGCGAGTTATTCTAAGCAATCCCACATGTGTATTCAAATCTTAAGATGACCTTGATTTTCCAACTCATCTTAACTTCTCAAAAATCATTTATATCACACATGAAAAGATAATTCTACGTCACACTAATCTTTTCGTAACTCATAAAAGAGTATAATTCATTCACATATCCTCAAAATCAACAAACCTCAATGTCAACCACAGATCATCAAGTCCAAACATGCGTAGTCAAGATAACAAGAGCATGTTTCTTTTTTCACCATTAAACCCAACCAAAAAAGGTAACTAGACAATTTTTGATAATGACAAAACACTACAACTATTATAAATTTTGTTAAACATTGCTCCACCTATCACCATGCTTACAAATTAGTGGAGAACACAAAATTTTGGTGCGTTTTGAATGGTTATATCTCTCCCCTTTTGCTTTAAGCAAAGAGTGATGAAGTTGAAAGGACAAAAGTAAACATGACTAAATTAGAGTTGTAACCCAAGTATGTTAGTCTAAGTACGGTGAAACAAGAATTTAATAAAATCAAACAAACATTAGCAATTTGAGCATAAAAAAACTAAAAAGGTCTTCTTAGTGTGAACCATTTGATGGAGTTAAATCATTCTTCTTTGGAGAAGGTGTGAGCTCCTCATCCTCTTCTTCTTCAGAGACTATGTTAAACTTGGTACCTTAAACTTCCTTAGTTGAAGAGAGAATTTTTGTTTTAGTGAAAGTAACTTCATTGATTTTTCTTTAAATATAGACTAGAAATAGACTTTTTACGGGAAATGTTTTGCATAAAAGTAACTAATTGTTCATCTGAATAGTCTTTAAAGTTTTGAAGAAGAAAGTTTAGGAGGTAGAGATTTTAGAGAAGAAAGATTAGAATGCAGAGCTACTAAGAAGTTTTCTTTTTGAAAAAGCATTCAGTGATGAAATCTTTGGTTGAATTTTCAAGACATCCATTCTTCAAAAGAATCAAGAAGAAATTGACAAAAGAAAATTTGAAAGCTAGATACCTATTCAAAAATATCAAGTCTATTATGTTTTATGATGGATGATTTGGATGTAGTTTTGGTGGAAGGTCTTGGTGAATAAAGGTTTAAGTTTTTGAATAACAATCGAAGGGTTCTCATCATACTCAAAAAGTTTAGGAGAATATGGTTCTTTACCTTCTCATAGATTCCTCTAATTTGTATCTTGATATTCTTCTTTTTTACTACGATAACCTATTTCACCTAAAGTCCTCTTTTTCTCTTCAAGTGTTGAAGGGTGCATATCTAGTTTCCATCATTGACTTCTTCATACATCATTCTCCTGAGAATAGATTTACTAGCTATGCTATGGTAGTTAGGTTCAATAAATCTTTCTTATCTCAATTTCAGTCTAAAGTGATTAAACATTTGAATGAGAAATATTTCATAAGAAAAATTGATTTAAAAAAATCCAATTCTTCAACAATAAATTCAATTTGTATTTTTTTTACAAAACAAGTGTGTGAATCATTTGTTTTCTCAAGATAAATATAGAAAAGCTTTACACGATCTTGATATATCGATAGACCCAAGTATAGGAATTTATATAGTCAAGGAAGCAATGCACCATGCAGGGGTCAAGGAAGTAGCACCTCTAAAAGAAATTATAGTTTATAAGTTCATTGGGATGGTGAATTGTTGATGAATGGTGCATAGACTAAATAGTACGAGTTGATGTGTATGGAAGGGAAGATATGATTTAAGTGTATTGTGACTATACAAGTTTAGTATAAGCATTTAAGTAGGTAAAAACTTCAAAATAGACATGTAAATAAAGGGTGCTAGTTCAATGCACCCGAGAGTATTGAGCTTCAATGCTCCTGCACATATATACTTATTTTTTAATTTTTTTTTCAAAATTTTTTTATGAACTTATTAATCTAAGCGTATTTAACATGTGTATCAATTTTTACCAATTTTTGAGTTTTTAGATATTTATTTCGAATTTTTAAAAATCACTGGCATTTTATAATTTTAAATTACTAAAAATGCCACTAATTTTAAAAAATCAGAAATAAGTGTCTAAAAACTTCCAAAAATGGTAAAAATTGATACACATATTAAATACACTTACATTAACATTTCTGTAAAAAGTTTTAAAAAAAAATGGGTGAAGTACTTCCGGTGCATTGAGGCTCAATGCTTCCGGTGCATTGAACTGGCTCCCGTAAATAAATATGAAGCAACATTCTTATGTTATTAACAACACAACCCATGTTCTTGCTAAAGGGAATTTTGTACCAAGACAGAATCACACGGGATCTTGTTGTTGCTCGGACACATGTTTTATATCACACAACCCATGTTCTAGGAGAGTAGGTGTGCAAATAAGGAATCACATGGGGTCATGTTAATAAAAGCATAATCTGTATTGTTGACGCAGGCCATTTTTGCACTGCTTATTTTCTGCATTTTCTCCCCCATTCTTCTTATCTTATGAAACATATCTAAGACCCTACCTTCCAAATCACTTTGAAGACCTTCATCAAGCATCAAGGAGGAAGAGTTCTTAAGATTTAAGCTAGGATTTTGGAGAAAACAAAGAAGAACAAGATTCCAAATGGTGGCTTATTTTCCCTTTGAATAAATTATATATTTAGAATATAAACAAGTCTGTTAATCATTCCATACAGGTATTACACATGGGATAGATCATTGAAACTATTTCTAATGGTATGAGGTTGTTTACAGATTGTATAATGATGGAAATTAAGAGACTTGAGAGAAACCTTTGGAATGGATGATCTAAAAAGCTATTTAACATGTATTAAATATGCAGGGTAAATTTTGGCAAATTTCATATAGTGCCCATCAAGTGTCCGATTAAATGCCTAAGAGAGGGTTGAGGTGTCATTCACATGCAAAAACGGGAGTTTAACACCTAGACAATGTAGGTGATAAGAAGGTGATTAATCCCAAAGAAGACTTAGACATGGGTATATTGGATGGAACTTGTTGTGTGGGTGATGTGCCTCATGGGTGGAACCATGGTTATAATTGGAAATTTGGAAAAGAAGGATGTACGATTGAGGTGAGAAGATTCTTGTAGATAAGATTTAAACCATGGTTAACCTAAAGAGAATATTAAGTTTTGGATGGGACAGTTATGGGCTTAGGATTTGTGTGTAATTTAAGTAGTTTAAAATGATTTTATTAATTTATTGATTGCTTTGAATTTGAAATGCTAGGAGGAACATGACAAAACATTCGAGGTGCAGAGCTTTTTTGAGGGAAGGACTTCTTTGAAGGTAAGTAGGTTTTACAGTTTATGCTTTGTTAATGAAATGTTTTAGAAATCATGTTTGAAATGTTGCATTTCAACACCATGTTGTTTGATAATTTCGAATGCTTTTTATGGAAAGGTGAAACCCCTAGATTATCATGTAAGGTTAAGTGGTTAGTGAAACCAAAAAAAATTAATTGCATAATTTAGATGCTTAAGTGAAATCTATTTTATTTGACATTGGGTTTGACCACTTATCCAAATTTGGGTAATGAATCCCATTGTTAGGCATCTTTTATACATTCTTGCTTGCATAGCATACATTGCATGTGTACTTGTAATTGACTTGAAAGACAAAGATTTTATTTTATGGGTGCTGGATTTATCTATGCTCTATCACAAGCTCTGTGAGGGCATGTGTTTTTATTATCAAGTCAAAAAAATTGCGCCATAGACCCTCTAACTATACGTATTGGCATTTTGGACTCCGATGTTTGTGTATTAGCATTTCAGACTCCTAAAAGTTTCGACGTTTGCATTTTACCCCCACGCCCCTACAGCGTCAAAAAATCAGCGTCTGATAATCTAAAATGACAAGAATACCCATTGACTGCCACATCAAACCTACCTCCATCATCCCTCAAGATTGGAAAGATCGGATTCGAGGGTCTCCAGGGTGGAGGGCGTGCGGGGGTATATGTGCCCAAAATCCCTAAAGGCCGAGGTCGTGACGTAGAAATCGGATGTTTACGTCTTTGGCGTGGTGATGCTAGAGCTGATATCCGGCTAGGAGGCGTTCAAGTACAGGTACGTGCGGGAGAGGGGGGATTACGAAAGGATTTTGGTGGTGGAGACGGCGGCGAGGGCGGCGGAGGGTATGCTGCTGCGGCAATGGATGGATCGGAGGATGCATGATTCGTATCCAGAAGACGTTGCGCAAAAGATGGTGCAGCTGGCACTGGAGTGCGTGAATGTGGAATCAGCCAAGCGGCCGGACATGAAGCGTGTGGCCGGGAAGATTTCGAAGCTCCTCCTCCAATCCCACGACTGGGCAGAGCGGATGCAGCAGTCCCCTCCCTTCTCCGTCTCCATAGCCCCTCGTTGATGGAGTTCGACAACATCGAACACGCCATTGAAGCTGGTTCCACTTTCATCCCACTTCCACTTGAGGACTGATAATGTTGTTGTTGGGGAGCAGATTCACAAATTCCTATTTACTAATTTTCCGTGCTGTTGATCTTGCACAGTGCTTTGATTGAGACATTGCATTGCAATACGCCACAATGTTCATAACCATTGTTGTGAATTTGTTCTTGATTCATTAATTTATTCCTTTTGCTGCAAAAATAAGAATGTAATTTCTACCGTTCAAAAAAAAAGAATGTAATTTTGGAAACTTCAGATGTTTTTTTCTCCCACTTTGGGCTTTACTCTCTGCGTCAACTTTTGCGACCGTATTTTCAATGAAACCAACATCGAGAAACGCTTCGCTGCTTCCCTCAAGAAAATCTGCCCTTCCTCCGGTGGAGACAACAACCTCGGCCCATTAGACTCCACACCTGCAAAATTCAATGTCTCTTACTTCCACCTTGGTTGGCCGGAAAAGGCTGTTGCACTCAGACCAAGTGCTCTTCAATGGCGGATCCACAGATGGCCTTGTAAAAGGCTACAACAAAACCCTGCTGCATTCTCAGCTGACTTTGTCACTTCCTGATCAAGACGGGCAATCTGAACTAGGAAATTCCATGGCCCATAGTGGTATGGAATGGCTGAGTGAAGAAGTGGTTGTCAATGGGTATTCTCGTCATTTCGGACTGTCAGATGCTGATTTTTTTACGCCGTGAGGGCGCAGGGGGTAAAATGCAAACGTCGAAACTTTTGAGGGTCTAAAATGCTAATATGCAAACATCGGGGTCCAAAATGACAATACACATAGTTAGAGGGTCTATGGCGCAATTTTCCCTATCAAGTCAGATAAGAACTAGTTTGCATCGTACGTGAACTAGTTTCAGGCAATAACTCATAGTGGTTGATCCGCTTGGTGGATAAGAAGTGCCTTGGAAGGTTCATGATGCCATAACAAACATGGGAAGGTCAATGAGCATCGGTATATTGTTTGCTTAATTGGATGTGGCATGATATGACATTCATGCACTAGTAAGACATTCATGCATTATTTAGGGGTAACCTTGAGCCTTGATTCTTATGGCTTTTATATGATATGAGTGTTAATTAATTCTATCAATTTTCAATTATATGCCTACTTACTGAGTTGGTTCATATTCACATTATTTGGCTTCTTGTTTCTAGATTACAGGTTTAGTGATGGAGGATAAGGAAGTTACTTTCCTAGCGAGGGCTGGATAGAGTCCACCCATTGATTATGTGACCTTAGAATCTAGGGTGATTGTTCTTTTGGAATACAATTTTTTCTTTTCAGTTACGATTATATATTTGAGATGAAGTTTAAGATACATATATTATGGGATAAAATGGTTATATTTGATATGATGACATTTTAATTAATGTAGGATACATGGTTATATATCATGATGTGTTTTATGTTGATGGACCTATTGATGAATGTTACTTCTTAAGGTTTTTTATGATTATCTAAAGCATGAATATTTTGAAATGCTTAATGATAGTAATATGTTCAGCAAGTCATATGTAATTTTCACTACCTGGGGAGCTATTGTTGGGTTCTTTTGTAAAATCCATTACAGCAACTATAAATCTAGTCATTTTGGCTATCAAGGTGCTATAGTTTTCACCTCTGGCAATATTTCTTTCTTCTTCGGCGACAATTCCTAGATTTCTTCCTACTTTTACAGGAGATTTCTACAAAAATATATCGTCTACTTTTCCATTCCCTTTCTCTTAGTTTCTTTAAAAACAAGCTTGGGAGGTGTCATCTAGGTTGTTGATACAATTTTAGTAAAATAGATTTAGTTTGGGTTTTAGCTAAAATTTATTTAATGGGTTTTTGTTTCCAATCTAACCACAAGTGCACAGATCGTAGATTGTAGTATATAAATTATTGATCCTCGAGAAATTCAAGACTTAAAATTTTGTTTTAAATACTTTTGTATCAAATATCAAGTGAATAAAGTGAAACAAAAAAAAAACATAAAAGTAGAAAGAGAAAATAGAATTTAGAGTGTAAAATTGGAAAATAGACAACGTGGATGCGAGTACTTTTGGTTTAAGGTTTCACGTGCGTCTTTTGCAACGGGTAATGGTAAAATTTATTGAATTCGAACATTATTTGTTAAAGGTGAACAAACCCTTTACCCTTGTATCTTCTCTTAAAACCCACAAGACATACCCTAATTTTTTTAACCACTTATTCTCATGGGATTAAGTTAATTATGATCCATTAAGTTTTGTAGTCGTTTGTAAATTCCTCAAGGTTATCACGTCTATTCTCTTGGTCTTAGATTTTTAGACTTAATATCTTGATTATTGTATATTAGATTTTCACCTCTCTATTCCATCACCTAATATATGGAATCATGTCAAGCTTATCTACAAAGCAAGCATTAAAATAACAAAATATTAATTTAACAACAATATCCATCATAAATTAATTAAAACTACACACCACACTATATTGTACGCATGTTATATCTTAAACCCTAAATTTAGGGCTTGGTCGAGTATGTTTAAGTCCAAAATAAAATTAAAATTCAAACTCATCTTAAACAAGAGAATTAAAATTAAAAAGAAAAAAAAAGTTTATTAGTTGGAAGCCCCGACAGTGTATAGGCTGCTCCACGCAACTCGCAGCTCTACTTCTTACCCCATGCTCTCTAGTTTCCTCTTTACCCTTTGCTCTTTCTGCGTAAAATTATCTCCCCTGGTTAGCTGCTCTAGATCCCTTTTTATGCAGCTGAAAAATCGCGTGAGAAAGAACTTGCGCAATAGATATGCCAATCGAACTGCGTTAGTTGAACGGCTTGGATTGGTTGAGGAATCAATTAGTCAATGCATAATTTCCTGAATGCTGTGGATGGTTTAGATCATGCCGCTGGACAAACTTGGAGAGCTGTTTGGATGGGGATGCATTAATTGAAATTTTTGCATGATTATTTGAACGGTGATGATATGGACAGCATGATGTGTCGAACAACCTTACTTGAATAGGATTTATATGGGCAGTTGAATTTTTTGGAGAAAATCTAGATGACTAGATTTAATTCAAATGGTGAACAGCTCAATTTGCTGCTCAATAAAAAATGAACAGCTGGGATGCATGGATCTTGAGCTGTTTCGATGGCTGGAAAATAATGGATGGTGGGGATCACTTGGGCAGTGGACAGCTTGAAATGGACGTGATTTATCAACGGTTTATATTGGCCTGGATTAAAATGTGAACATTTTAGATTTCTGGTAGGCAACAGATGAGCTTGGACGGCTGGATGATTTTATCTGGTCTAAACGATTGTGATTGTGTTGCTGTTGATGTTAAAATCTAGGCAGTGATGAGTGGTTAGAAAATGGACGGTAAAGATTAGTGGTTGGGCAGCTAGATTTTTGCTGAGCTGTGGACTGCATTGGACAGTGCGGATTATCTTAAACAGCTTGGTTTTCTGATCATTGAATTTCTGGCCGTTGGATTGAATGGATGGCTGATTTCGCTGCATTGATGTGATCATATAGTAAGCCCCACAGCTAGAATTTAATTTCCTGCTTAAAACAAATATTTAAATTATTAATTCATGTTAATAAACAGGTGGTGATCATATAAAAAATTATTTAAAGCCCAATTATTACAACAATTTTAATAAACACATCGAAAATAATTTATTTTATGGTAACAAATAAAAATTGAAATTTCAAGCCAAAAGATCACAAAACTTATTTAAATAACTTGAAATTAATATTTAGTATCAAATGTTGCAAATACATATTTTAAAGAAAATTTCATATTAAACTCAATTAATTACCCACCAAATTAGTATAAAATGCCCATAAAATTTATTATCAAATATGCCTACACTTGAACTTTTGTTTGTCCTTAAGCAAATACCATGTAATTCAAAATGAATTGCAAATTTTCAAATTGACATTCCAAAAGCTTTTGAGCAAAAAGCAATTGTAAATGAGAGATAGGTGAGAATGTTAAATAAAAAAATTTAAACATGACACTTATTGAAAACCTTGGTCAAAAATTCCGTCCTACTCAATTATCACAGTATATATTGTCTCCTATTCTACTTTCAATTATTAAGAATTCAAAAACTCTCACAGTAAACCCCTAATTATCAAAGATGAGTGATTCTGTTAGCCTCGACTAAGCAAATATCTCACTCGCCCGCTCAAAAATCCTATTTAAAATATTTTTTTCTTTTTTCTTCGTGTACTTATTTATCTAAGTGTATTTAACATATAGACCGAGTTTTACCAATTTTGGATGTGTGTATATATTGTTTTTAGATTTTTAAAAATAAGGGTATTTTAAATATATATATACACACACACATAAATGTTTAAAAATCTCAAAAAAATTGATAAACATATTCAAAAATTGTAAAACTTGGTCCATAAGTTAAATACACTTAGATAAACAAGTATATGAAGAAAAAAGTAAAAAAAAAAAAATTGTTGTAAATAGGTTTTTTAAAGTAGGTTAAGTGAGGCATTTACTTAGCCTGGGCTAGCAGAATCACTCCTCATTATCAAATGTTTTCCTCTTTTATCTAGTTATTCAATATACATATTCAATAATTCAAGTAATGGTAGAAATGCAAAACAAATTTAATCAAATTGCCTCATAAACGTCTTATCAAATTCTTACATTTAAATTTTCTCTACTAACTGAATCAACCGATTCATAGGATCATAAGGACTTATTGGGACAAGGAAAGTTCAGCATAAGAAATAAAATTTTTCAAAATTGAACTATCTCCACATAATTTTGAGCCTTATTTTACAACAGGAAATAGTAATACCCGCACGCTTAGGGCTTCCATTTTTTTGCAAGATATTAAATGCTCTAACATTTAGGTGCAGTTGTTTAATTCGTTGTTAAGTCAAAATAATCTAAATAAAAGGTCTAAGTAAGTTAAAACCAAAGACAATAATTCTCCATACTTTGATGTCATGTTCCATAACAAATATTTTTATTATATGTTCCAAAGACATTTGAAATATTATATGCAGGTACCGTGTTGTTTAATGATTTGGTATTCTTCTTATAAAAAAAACCTAGAGTAGAAGCACTAGAGAATTGTATAAGGTTTGGGGGTTCATTGAAATCGAATAAAATTTATTCAATAATCTAGGTTCTGAGGTAAAATCTATTTTATTTGACATCGGATTTGACCACTTATCCATACTCAGGTAGTGAATGCAAAGGTTGGGCTTATTTTATATATTCTTACATGCCTAGCATGTGTCATTGTGATTGGTTAAGATGAAATTTTGTTTTAGGGGTGTCAAATTTATCCATGCTCTAGTTGTGCTGATGACCATTTGTCTTGCACACTTGTAAGTTGAGCTAGGGGAAATCCAAATCTGTGCTACATGTTCCATGAGGACGTTTTTTTTTAGAGCCAAATATGCAGTAGTTTGGATTGTATGGGGGCATCAATTTGGGGTGGTGATCCACATAAGCCGATCCCCTTGGCAAATGAGAAGGGCTTTGGAGGGTCCATGAGGGTGGAACAAATGTGGGAAGTCAGAAACCATTCATGCATTGTGTACTTGGTTAAATATGGCAAGATATGACATTATTGCATTAGTAAGGGGTTTTAGGATAACTGTGAACATTTATTCGTATGTTTATGTGATGGGATTATCAATTGATTCTAACAATTTTCACAAAAGTGCCACTTCTAAAGGAACATGTGATTGGATCAAAACAAATTAGATTTGATAACCAATAGGATTAAGTCATAATGTAAGTCTTCTCAAGAGAATAAGACTACCAATTCGTACCCTTCATTACGGGACCTCGCGAATGAACCCTTTAGTAAGCTCAAAGGTCTCAACAAAACAGATGGTCGATCTATAGAACCCCGTCGGAGACTTGACAAGACCTATGTAACCTAATGAGGAAGCACTTAATGAAGGAACCTCGAGACATGAGCACACCAACCCTTGAGCTAAAGAAGACCATCACAGATTTAATTAAGAAATGATGTTTCACAAACTAGGTGCTAAGGCAACCTCCTAATCTTACCAATTATAAATAAACATGTAATAGGTCTCATGTAATGGCTAGTTAAAGAACTTCAGTAAAGTAATGTGAATCAAGTAAAAATATGAACTACAATAATGAAATCATACCATAAAAACAAGAACACGTATACTAGTTCAGATCTCCCTACCCTACTCCACTCTCCAAGCACAAGGATTTGAGTTCCACTAATCAACTTTAACACACAAGTTACAGTGGTACAATTTATTCAACTGTCTTCTAAATTAGTACTAAATTCCACGTAAACTCATAAAGTAATCAATACTTTGATTCACTCTCTCTTTGTCTCATCAAACAACAAGGTATTACAACCTTTCTGTGTCCTCATATTTTGTTTCATTTTTAATTCTTTATTTGTCTGCATATTTAATGTTCAAGATTGATGGTGAAAATGGCCAACCCAATAAGTTCATTTGGGGTGGACCCCCTCGATCAAAACTGCTAATCCATGGACCGGCATGTTAAGGGCTTTTTATTCGACAAACAAAAGTATAAATAAAATAAACAATAGAAAAAATGGAGCTACACATCATTTTCCGGGGTAAAAAAAAAATTTGGTTGTCGTTTTCTCCGCATTGAGCTGGGACAGGAAAGAGGATGCATGCATCTTAAAAAGCAAATGCATGTTTCAAAATTTTGCAAGAAGCACACGGACCACCGATGAGCCTGGAATCACTTAATGACAGCGAACCCCACCAAACAGGATAGCACGGGATGGTCCTGTGTTGCTTAAATAAATTATCGCTAGCGGCTTTTGATGCAACCCATTGCACTTGAATAAGGTGTGTAATGCGTCACGCTTTACAGGTAAGAAGCTAACTCTAATACTATCTTAACTCATTTAAATTTATCGATCCAATTGGTTTAGCAACTATTTACAAGAACTTCTACACTAACCCTAATTCACCGAACAGAAATTAATTGGATCGCGGATTGTTAATGTGTTGATAAATTAAGTTGCTTGCTGGTTGAATAAGGAAAAAAGATAAACAAAATCTAATTCATAAACAATCATCAAAGACTTCTAATGCTAATAATTTATTTAAATTTAAAATATCTATTTTTGATATTTATTTTTAACTAGGAAGTTGATGTCATTATAAAGAGGAATGATCCTGATAGCTCGAATTCAACAAATGTCTCACTTAGACTATCTCAAAAAACTTATTTGCAACAACTTTTTTTTATACATTTGTTTAGATAAATGTATTTAACATATAAACTAAGTTTTATTATTTTTAGATATCTCTATTTTTTTTAGATTTTTCAATATCTATGTATATATCTTTATTTAAAATACTCTTAAATTTAAAAATCTAAAAAAATAAACACATATTCAAGAATTGTAAAATTCAGTTTATATATTAAATATACATAGATAAACAAGTGTACTAAAAAATTTAAAAAAATTATTGTAAATAGGTTTTTTGAAGTGGGCTAAGCGGGTATTTGCTTAGGTCGGGCTAACAAAATCACTACTCCATTATAAATAATTATGTATGAGAAACGCCTAGGCTAAGTAATAGCTTACTTAGGACACTTTAAAAAACTTATTTAAAAATTTTTTTGTTCTTTCTTCGAGGAATTAGCCTATTAGCTTGAGTCAAATAAATGTTTTACTTAATTCACCTTAAAAAATCTATTTAAAATATTTTTTTATTTTTTTCTGCATATACTTGTTTATCAAATGTATTTAATATATAAATTAAACTTTACCATTTTTGGATATATTTATATATTTTTGAGATTTTAAAACATTAGTATATATGTATTTTAAAAAAAATTAATCTAGCGCAAACATACTGCACCATAATAATGGTGCAATCCACCAAAAAAGGGCTCCACATGTGTTAAAATTAACATCTACCATACATATTGTATTTAGAATTATTTATTTTAATAACATATCAATTTTCATCTATATCCAATATGTGTATATGCCCCATCTTAAAATGATAAAAAGTTAATACAATGAAATAGTTTAATGCAATCAAGTTTAAATGGATATTTTTAATATTTAAATCATTTAAAGTATGATTTTAGATGGATAAATGATTAATAAAGTATTATTAAATTTTAATGTATAGGGCCCATTTTGTATCGAACTTTATTGTAATTATGGTGCAGTCTGTCTACACATGATGGGCTCTCTTATTTAAAATACTCGTATGTTTAAAAATCTCAAAAATATATGTACACATCCAAAAATATTATGATTTAGTTTATATGTTAAATACACTTTGATAAACAAGTGTACGCAGAAAAAATAAAAAAATCATTTTGAATGGATTTTTTGAATATGGGTTAAGTGAGGCATTTGCTTCACCAGATGTAACAAGATCACTTCTCTTTTTCTTTGTATATTTGTTTATCTAAATATATTTAACATATAAATTAAATTTTGTCCTTCTTAAATATATGTATATATTAACAATGCTAAAACACCCATGTATTTAAAAATCTTAAAAATAT
>JAXCLR010000081.1:35696667-35714032 GCA_035584095.1 Annona squamosa | reverse complement strand
GCAGCAGCTGCCTTTTAATTAATTTTTTATTTTTTTAATTATTTATTTTATTTAAAAAGTCAAAAGTAGAATTTATTGAAAAGTTAGCTACTTTTTTATCTTATTTTGTCGTTCAATCTTGACCTTTGATTTGTGGTTTTTATCACATCTTAACCCATTTATCATGTCCATCATGAATTTTTAACCATCCATAAAAAATTTTATCGAATTCCGACGCACGGATTGCAATTTATGAATTTTTTTCTATTTTTCCACAAGAATCCAAATTTGAATTAAAATATCCAAAAGTAATACTATTTTGTCCCGTAGTGATTAAATCTCTATTTTGTCTTCTTGTGATTAAGTTAATCCAAGTGATTAACTCTTAATCACGTGTCTTAGTCCCTAGTTACTATTTACGTTCACTATTCATGTGCACTATTTACGGGGTTAAATTCTTCATTTTATTATTTTAATCTCCAATACACATATCCATCAATAAAATTTATGAATTTTCATTTATTCATAAAATAATTATAAAATTATAAATATTGAAATGACGCATATACGGTTGAAATAACGTGTATACGGTCGGAGTTTCACACATTTTTTGAAACTTTCTAGCTTTTCCACATCCTTCTTTTATAGGCTTTGGATCACTTGAAATGTGTCCTAGAAGATAGCTCAAAAGGTCTTAATGTATATTCAAACTCCTTGAAATTTAAAATTTTGCAGCTCAAAAAAGATTGACCTTTTACAGGCAAAATATCAACCTTTTTATGCTCTAGATGAGTCTGAGAGTTTTTAGAATGAAAAAGTCAATCTTTTATAAACAAAAGGTCAACTATTTCCTTTATTTTACCAAATTTGAAATCTTGAAAAAATTCTACTGCAAACATATTAATCCACTCAAAATAATCATAAAAAATAAACCAATCTTTATTCAAGGTTAAAGTGCCTCTCAAAAAGCATATTCCATGATTATTCCAAATAAAGTTATCAATTGAGCATATTCCACGTTTATTCCAAGCATTTCAACAACAATATTTTATTCTCAAGTAATTTATGAATCTCAAGCTCAACTTATCACTATTCCTGTTGTAAACTCAACAATGACAATTCTACAGACACGCTACATTTTTTAAAACCCTATTTAAGAGCATCAAACACAATTTCACAAAATCAAAATCTAGCATATTTGTTGTCATTATCAAAACCAATCAAAAAGAGATAATTATATAAATTCACATATATATCCGAAAATGATAAAACTTCATACATATGTTAAACGCACCTAAATTAAGAATTTTATAAAAAATTTCAAAAAATTTTAAAAATTTATTTTTCTTCTTGGTACATTAAAGTTTAAATGTACCTAAATGCATTAAATCAGAACCTAGACAAGAGCTCATTTTTATGAAATTTCTCTTCTATGTAACCCTCTTTTATGTGTGAATGGATTCAATTATTTTCCTAATTTACACACAAATATATCCATTTTTAAGTAAATGTCGCTCATGCATGTACTTGATTTGGATGAAACATGCCTCTTTTCTAAACAAATGATATTAAATATAATAAATGGATTGAATTTTATATTAATTATTAATATTTTAAAAATTAAGGAGGTTGCATAAAACTCCTATGTAATCCAGCTGCATAGAAGCATAGCCAAACGAAATGTGTTACTTTTATTATGAAAATTTCAAATAAAATACTAAAATATCAAAAAAAATATGAAAGCTACATATATGAAAATGCCAAGCTTGGGCTAATGCTACAAAAAAGTTTTGAAAATAAAATGTGCAGATCGCGCCTCATAAATTCATGAGTCATATTATTAAATTTCCTAAAATGCCAAAAATGCACTAAGATAGCTCATATGGTCGTTATTTAGGGTTTGTTTATTAGAAATTTAGAAATTACTAGGTTTATTTCATGAAATCTAAACACGTGCTAAGACGTAATTTAAATATTTAATTTGTAACGATTGATACAGAAACATTTTATATTTTAGGTATGAAATCACTGTAACCCCGTTCATTTTTAAACCTTTTGTAACCTTATAACTGAACAGAAATTTATTTCATCTATTGTATAACATCATTTATATTATCACTGACTCTTTTAATTTATTTAGTATCATTGTATATGAACTCCATGTACAAATGTGATAAATTAATATAATGAGATAGTATAATGTTTAATATCAATTTTAAAATTGTATCTTCAATATTTAAACTGTTTAAAACATAATTATTAGGTGGATAAATAATTCTACACAAAATATTGTAATATTCTAATACATATGTGAGCGTATCTAAGCATATCATAATTTTCACATGGACATATGCTTTTAAGTAAATGTAACCCATGTGCACTTTTGATTTTGATGGAACTTGGTCTTTTAGCTGAATAAATAATATTAAATACAATGAGTGAAATAAATTTTTGTATTAGTCATCAAAATATTCAAAATAGAAGAAGTTACATAGAACCATTTCTATATAACCTAGTTACATATAGTTACTTTTATCTAGCTTAGTTACGTAAAAGTGGAGTCTAAGATGAAATGTTTGGTTTAGGCCAACCATCCAACTTGGTTAAATAGAACTGGAGCACCATATGTAATATTTAATTAGGAAATAAAAATCTGTTCCATTAATAGTCGTAATATGCCACAAAATTAAAATCATTTTAGACTATATATAAACTTGTCAAAAATCTACTTCAAATTTGGTATATATATCATGTATGTGTGTTTTGCTTAGAGGGATGATTCAGTAAATCGCTCACGCATTCAGCCAAGAACGTATTTGTTTTTCTTTTCATAAAATCGTTATTCTAGATATATTTAATTCATATAACAAAGTTTTACCATTTGTGTATATTTTGTTTAGAGGGATGATTCTGTAAAGCACTCATGCATCCGGCCCAAAAACATATTTGTTTTTATTTTTTAGTTATCTTCTCATAAAACTGTTATTCTAAATATTTTTAACTAATATGACAAGTTTCACTATTTTTGGAGATGTATATATCTTTTAAAATTTAAATATAGGAATATTTTCGTTATCTAAAATTATTAGAACTCCTATATTTGAAATTTTAAAAAATATTTATAGACATTTCTGAAAATGGTAAAATTGTTACACTGCAACAAAACTAGTGTTTGGTGACAAAATTGATAAGAATTTTTTTTTTTTGTTGCTTTGTTGTTTTATCTTCCTCTTGCCACAACTTTGTTAACTTTCATTGGCGACGAATCTTTTCCTTTAATTTGTTGTTATTGCCTAAACACGACAAGGTATCAGCAACAAACACTATAACAAAAAAAATTTGTTGCCAATAGCAATTGAAACAATTATATGCCCTTGGCAATACACTTTTTTGTTTCTGTTGTCCAAATTTGTTGCAGTGTTACATGTATTAATTATATTTAGGATAACAGCTTTTTGGCAAAAAAAAACAAAGAATAAAAATAAATATATTTTTGAGCCAATTCATTATTGCTCCTATGCATCGTGCTTTATAGTATCATAACATGTTTGTTTAAATGAATTTTATTTACAGTATATAACTAGTTTTGATTCGCAAAATCACCTTTGTGGTTCTCAAATGAAGCACTTGCAGTTGGGATTTGGTAAAGGGAGAAACCTTTTCAACGAAGCACTTCTATTTTTTTATATAAAAAAGAAATCACGAGAAACGATTGAGGCTTGGTTTGCAGATACGTTGCATGATTTTCTACTGTTTCTACTTTCTAGGAGCTTTTGGCTTCCTTCAATCTTGCTAGCTAGCGCGTTTTTCTTTGAAAAAGATTAATCATTCACACTTTCTTTTTCACATTTTTGCACATGATTTTAAATTTTATTTTCCTATCTTACTATTTCTATTACTACTTCTACATTATAATAGTTTTTCATAATTTTTTTTTACAATCACTTCATTTATATTATCCTGATGCTCTTTATAATTTCTGATGGCTACTCTTATTACATCAATCACGTTTTTAAGTTAAAAAAAATTTTCTTGTAATTTTTTCTTACTTTTTTTACTTCTTAAGAAAGGATAATTTGAAAATATACCCACATAGTTTGACCACAATAACAAATAAACTCACGTATTTTCAGAAATTGCAAATAATTCTCATATAATTTGATTATAATTACAAATATACTCATGCTGTTAGGCATCATTACTGTACCATCATAGCGTTTGTATATTTACAAAGACTTGTAAACTAGATGAGCATATTTGTAAAAACCAAAGATACCCAAAAATTACAGATGCACCCACGTAGTTTGCATATATTGATAAATATACTCACACAATAAATGTGCATGCTACCCATGAATTTGCAGATGTGCCCAGGTAGTTTGTTTGGGAAACCTGTTTTGAAAACGGTTATTTAAAAAGGATTACTGGATTAGGTTTTGGAAAAATTGCTTTCACGATAAACGTGCATGCTAACCCTTTCATGCACCCCTTTCCTTCTTCCATGCGCAATGCAACGGCGACGAAGCCATTGCACCAAATGCGCTGCAATTACCGATACTTTTCCCAACTGCGTTAACGTATACATCTGAAGGGGTATGTTGTACCTAATCTCGCCGGTTCTGAGTTATTTATACTTTCGTCTTGCGCAACGTACTTCTGTGATTTTTACATGGCTTGACCCGTGCAGCCTTATTTTTTCATTATGCTAGAATCTTATTTATAATATCATATTTTTTCTATTTTATATTACGAATTAAGTTCATAAAATCTTTCAAATTTCTTATAATCAACTGAAAAAGATCAAAATATTTATAATATCACATTTTTTTCTATTTTATATTACAAATTAAGTTCAGAAAATCTTACAAATTTCTTATAATCAACTGAGATATCAAAGCTACTCAAAGGGAAGAAACCGTGCCAACTAGGAGATGGAGCTCCCATCAGGGCAATATTATGATCACTGGGTTTCGAATTCAAACAGGTTGGCAAACGTCCTACATCCGGTACCAATAAAGCTAGCCTCTGTTGGCCGTGCATCCCTACTTAAATGCACTTCAAAAAACAATAACTACGTAAATAATCACTCTTGGGTATTTATCGCGTTTGTTAATCTCCACTTCCCATAAAAATTTTCTCACTTTTTTCTTAACCTTTGATCAAATAAATTTAATTGTTATAACATAATCTATTTCAATTCTGGCTAAATATATTGAAAAGAATTTTCGAAATTTTACGTAGACAAGCCACCTTTGTTAGTGCTTTACCTAACTAGGGTGATTAAGATTATATATTCTTAAAATTTGAAGCTAGCAACTGCAAATATTGAACTTCAAGTGTTAAAAAGAAAATTTTTGCAATCTTAAGGGTATCATATTTAAAAACTCTTCATGGGTAGATTTTGGGATTTTTGCAAAATAGATTCTATAACTTGCATAATCGTGTTCTCGTATGTGAGTTTTGTCATTATACAAAATAAATTAATCTCACGAGTTTATATCTTTCACTACAAGGAAAAAACAGTTTGTGTAGTTCATAAATTCGTTGCTTATAATATGAAATTTGTTGCAACTAACTTAACATGTTGCTAAATGTGCACGAAGGTATATATCCAAAAGATCTCGATTTAGCCGACGGTTAGTCCAAACCATCTAGATCATCTAGTAATGGAATAATCAGATCAATGGCAGTGAGATTTATGTGGAAAATAGCTGATCTCATAGTGAGATCAGCTCAAAAAAACATAAGAAGGCATAAGGCTAAAGGATTATTGCATCCTTATTTGTCACGATGCATCATGTGCATGTTTGGATGCTAAGAAAGTCGCTGTCAAATTCTTCTCAAAAGTTCAGAATAGATGAGTTGTCAGTCTCAAATAAGTAGCTATATCAAGAAGCTCAAACAAAAATATTAAACAATGAGGAGCAATACCTTTGGACTAGGATAATAAAATATGTGAAGTTAGAATGGAGAAATCATGGAAATATGAGGGGACAACCCATGGTAGCTTGAAGATGATATTAGCCAAAAATATCTTTACTTGTTCATGTAATTAATTTTTCAAATGAAATTTTTTGTGAGGGGACAATAGAACAACCCGTGTGAGAAAACAAAAAGAAAAAGAAAGGGGGTTTGATAAAGTGGGTTAAGCCAGCACACCATGCACAGGCACAACCAGCTTAAGAACAATTGCCCAAGTGCAACCAGCCTCGGAGTGATAAGCCCGTGATTCACCAGTGTCTAGCTGACTAGAACAAATTCCTCAAAGTTACAAAAATTTTAAAAAAACCTAAATAACTATTTGTAATATAAATACATTCCAAAAATAGAAATCTTATATTAAAATAAAGAGGATAAGATTGTTTAAGAGGAGAAATAGAAAATTTGAATTTGTAAATTATGAAAATAGAGGAGAAATAAGGAAAAATTTTATAACTACTCGGGACCTAAAGGATATCATGTTTAGATATTTCGATAATATAAAGTTTATACCGTGGAAGGAAAATTTATGAAAAATTATATTTTTGACCCAACAAAATGATTGAGAAATACAAATAGTAATAAAAAATTATTGAAAAATTCATGACAAATAAAATAATTAATGAGTATGTTACGATGAAATATAGGAAAAAAAAACTTAGGTCATTTCAAAATATTGGCAAAGTGTTTTGAGGCTTATTTGAGGTAAGTAAACTTGCACCCAAGGTATGATATTAAAAGCAACAAGTGGTATGATACATAATTCTTACTAGTTTAAATTCTTTTTCACAGGTTGAGTTATTTCAAAGTATGAGCATGATGATCCACGATTTTCTATGTTAGAAAGTTAGAAAGTTATTTATAAATAGTCAACTAAGTGGTTTATTGAGCACAATGCATAAGAATGACTTGTGCATGATATAAAGGTTGGTTGTCTTTAGTTAGCATCTGAAGACTATAAGAGTATAGTAGTACATGGGTAGTGATATTAAAACTACAATAAGAGATAAATTAGCTCATGAATATATAACCTAACTTTACGCGAGATGATAATACCTAAGTAGCGACTGTTTGAGTCGCATAGTATGGCTACCTGCAAGTAAGAGTGGTTGGCAGTGCCCTTGAGTTGCATAGTCTAAAATATTGTAGATGCATGAAGGAGGAAAACATATATATGCATAAGCATATATATATATATATATATATCATAATAAACTTTTAATGTGGATAGCTAGATAACACACATGTTGTTTTTGTCCCTAGGACCAAAAGATTCCTTTTATAAAATTCTATTTATTTACTAAGCTTCTAGCTCATACCATTTAATTTTAGTTGTGCCCTTTAGTTCTCTCTTTAGGTATATGGGTTGTGAATTCGAGACTTAAAACATTGGTTTCAAACCTTATGTTAAACACCAAGAGAATAAGGTAGAGCAGAAAGAAACAGAAAAATAAGAAAGCAAATCTTAAGAACATAGAATAAGGAATTAAATAATCAAAAGATGTGAGCACCTAGGGTTGTTGGTCCCAAGTGATGATCATTTAAAGAACTTCGATAAAATAGTGTGAACTAAGCAAAATTACAATCCATAATAATGAAATCAAACTATAAAGATAAAAATATGTATAATGGTTCAAATCTCTCTATCCTACTCCACTCTCCAAGCATAATTACTTGGGTTTCACTATTCAACTTTAATATATAAGTTATAGTAGTACAATTTGTTCAATTATCTTCTAGATTAGTATCAAGCCCCAAGTAGGCTTATGAAATAATCAACAATTTGATTCACTTTCTCTTTGTTTAATCACCATCAATACCAACTTAATACAAAAAATAAAACTTTAAATAAAAAGCAAACCAATTTAACACATCTACAAAAGCAACAACTCTTCAATTGATCAATACTTTGTAATTTTGAATGCCTAATAGCAACACCTTTAAGAATTTATAACTTTAACTTTACCTTTGAACCTCCACAAAAAGCTATCTCATAATGAAGTACTTTAGAGTCTCTCAAATTTGGACACGAATATTTTTTTCTTAATTTTCCAATGCATTCTAACTCTCTCAAGTTCTTCTTTTATAGCCCCTTGATCACTTGAAAAGTGGCTTAGAAGATAGCCCATGAAGTCTTCATGAAAATTCAACTTCTACCGCATCACAAAGGTTGACCTTTTCTAGTAAAAAGTTGACCTTTTGCTACTCTTATTTAAACAGTAAGAAATCTTAACTGAAAGTCTACCTTTCCCCTATTTTTTGCAAAAGTCTTGCGTTAATCATGTTAATCCACTCGAGATAATCATAAATTAATAAACCAATCTTATTTCAAGATTAAACACGTTTCAAAGAGTATATTCTATGATTATTACAAATGAAGTTATCAGTTGAGCATATTTCAAGATTATTTCAACCATTTCAAAAAACATATTCTATTTTCAAATTTCAAATTCGATCTTATCTCGTCTCAAAAATCATATTCCATAATTATTCTAAGTATTCCAAAAAGTGTATTTTATTTTCAAATTTTAAGTTTAATCTTATCACAATTAGTAAGATAAACTCAAAATGATAAATCCACAAACAAACCACACTTTTCAAAATCTAGCTTAAGAGCATCAAACATAAATTCCAAAATCAAATTTAAGAACACAAAATCACATCCTTTTATCATCATTGAGACTGATAAAAAATATATTATCACAGAAGTTCACAAGTGTCTAGGGTTTCTGTGAAATTCCAATTTTAGAAACGTGTATGAAACCCTACAGTTATAAACCCCAGGTAATGTAATGATATTTATGTAAAATATATATTAATGATATTTTACAATATATGACATTGGAGGATTAAATAGCTAATTATAGAATGTTAATTTGGATGAATAGTAAACATAAATAGTGAAATGCGAATAGTAAATGTGGGATTAAGGAATATGTTAAGTTAATTACTTTGGATTAACTTAATCCTAAAAGACAAAAAAAAGGAAGCTTCCCACAAAAGGACAAAAGTGTTTTTTGGATTAAAATATTAATTTTCGAATTTTTATGAATTTTTGTATAGAAAACATAGAAAAATCTATATTTTGCAATCTGGGCATCAGATTGGAGTGAAATTTTTTAGATGGCCAAAATAATTTGATGAACATGATGAATAGTCCAATATTGATAAAAAACTATGAATTAAGGGTCAAGATTAAACTTCACTTGAAGATAAAAGAAGGTAGCTCACTTTTCATTAATTATAATTTGAAATTTGGGTTATTTTTAATTAATTAAAGCAAATCTACACTTAAACCAAGGAGCAGATGGGATGTTGACATGTATGGGTTTTGGATCCAAAATCAATCTTATCTTAAGATCAACGGTTTGGATGAATTAAGCTTAAAATATACATTTTTTAATGAAATAAAAATAATTAAAATAGGCAACTAGGGGGAGGACGTGAACAGTAGTAGGGGAGGTTGCACATGGCTCAAGAAATTTCAATGATTTTGAAGAAAAATATTTAGAATTTAATCCATGGAGCTAAGGGGGTAAATTGCAAATATGTAAAAAATACAATACTTTAAATAGGGCAATGGGATGAACGACCAAGGCACACCATTCCCAGCTCTAAGCTTGAGAAATTCAGCATTCCCACCCCAAACAGTTTTTGGCCTTTAGTGAAAGAAGGAGAGAAGGAAAGAGACAGAAAGGCCAAGTAGGAGGAGAGTTTTTCTACTTGAGGTAAGGAGATTCTTTTCAAAATTTTTTTGAATGTTAAGTAGGGTAAAACCATGCTTAGATAATGCCTAATTATGAGAAAATAAGTGTAGTTACCATGCTAAATTGAAATTATGCCTAAACATTAAAAATTTGAAGCGAAGATAAAGCATTCAGGAAAATCATGCAAAAAATGAGTAAATAATGCTCCAATATTGCTAAATAATGATTTGGAATGCATTTTATGATAGTTATGATGTTGTAATGATGATATATCAATCTCATGATTTTTGGATTTAAACATTATGCTTAAGTGAAATTATATTGAATTTTAGTATATAGAGAAAATGATTTAATTAGCCAAGTTAATGATGATAAATTCAAAATTCATGAATTTTCCTATGATATACTAACTGAGATCTATGTCATGATATTTTTTTTTTTTGGACAAATGTCAATTTTTGAAATCCATGAACAGTAACCAACTACAGTAAATATGAACTGTAATCATGAATAGTGAACAGCATGATTTTGGAAAAAATTAAGATTTATTTTTATAAGGATGTATGAATTTAATTTTTAAGAGTTTATGGATAAAAATCTATATAATGAGGTAATAACCAAGTATTTATAAAGGGATAATCTCTATAAAAATGAGGTAATATGTTATCATAAAGCACGCATAGAAAGCAACCTAAGACATGGAATAGATGGATAAAATATCCAATGTCCTTTTATAGGAAGAGGAAAGGAGAAGGTTGAGGACACGGACTGGGAAGGTAAGCAAGCAAACCCTTTTTGAAAATACTTTTTATTCTCAAGTGTTTATGAAATGTGTTTAAGGGTGGTTATTCCTATAATGTTTTGAAATATGAATGTTTATGAGTTTTTATGAAAAGTCATGTCGACATATTGATATCATGTGATGTTCATGGACATGTACGCATGTATGATGCATAATAAAGTGGCTTTAGTAGAGGTAGAAAGGGGATCAGAGAGTCCCTCTTCACTATTGCCGAGTCGTATGGGCTGTGTGCCGGCGGCATCCTCCCAAGAGGCGGAGGCAAAGGAATGTTATGTGTGAATGAATGCATTGCATTTTCATACATTGATTGAAAAGAAAAGCATGAATTTGAAATGATGTTTTAAAGGGATAGTGCAAATAATTATATACATGAGAATGACAAGTTACTTGGTGTAAAAGGTATATAATGCCGAAAAAATCAAAAGTCATGCATGTAGGAGACCAGGTAGGCTAATCAGGGTAAAGGACGCGAGGTCCCCTTAACGAGGCCAAGTTGAGGAGCCGACATAATGGACCATGCTATGTGAGATGTTTCCCAGGTTAGCGTATCTACACACGAAGGTTTATGTCAGATATGGGAATAAAGTATTTGCACATCCAATATTTATGAAATGATTTTTATGAAAAGGTTTCTGTTCTGTTGGTAGTTGATCACTTGGTAGTGTCTTCTATCAAATGAAGACGAATACATTTAAATGAAAGAAAAATATTTTCTTATTGAGTTTGGACTCGTGTTTTGTTTTCCCCCCTTAGACAATTTAGGGAAAATTCAAGTGATGAAAAGCATGTTCTTGCTGAGAAAGGAAAAGAGGAATCTACAAAGGTTAGTAGATTTTTGTATGAATAAATGCCTTAATAGGATATGACGAAAAAGATATAGGTTGTATGAAATTATGAAGTTATGAATAGTATGAGAAGTTGATGATTTATGATGATATGGATAAGTCCATTATGAATGATGATGAGTATATGTCAATTATGAAGTTATGAATGATATGTACAATTGATTACAAGTGTATTGTCACTTACAAGATGAATGGTGTAGAATGCAAAGGCATAAAATGATGATGGATAAAAGAAATGAGAAAAAAAATTTTAGACGAGATCCAATTAAGAACCCACTGTGTGATCAGGGCAACAATCCTGATTTACATCTACCAGTCGATAGATTTTGGAGTAAGATTGTGATGCTCAGTTTGGGGTGCCACAGTTTCGCATGTGGCACCTGAAATGGATACGTGGCGTGCCTATTTAATCTAGATATTATATATTAAAGGAGAGGGAATCTTGAATTAACCTTGTGTCTTCTCTCAAAATCTACAAAGTATAACCCTAATCTTCTTAACCACCTATTTTCATGAGATTAAATCAATTAGAATTCATTAAATTCTGCGGCAATTTGTGAAATTTTTCGAGGTAATCATTGTTGTATATTAGACTTCCACTTCTCAATTTCTTTATTTAATATATGAAATTATTGCTAAGGTGTGAGTTCAAACACTAAGCAAGTGTTCAAATCACAAGTTATTAAATTAACCTCAAAATACCCATCATAAATCAAACAAAACCACAATATCCATTGCATTGTACATGTCACACATCTTAAAATCTAGAATAAGGGTTTAGCCTAGCATGTTTATGATAAAATTCAAACATAAAATAAAAATAATCCCAAACCCATTATAAGCAGAACAATATAATCTAAGGAAAAGAAGAAAAGAAAAGCTTATTGATTAAAAGCTTACATGGTGCCTCGAACGTTTCAAGTAACTCGTTGTGTCATTACTCGCCTTGTGCTCTTCACTTTCTTTTGCTCTTAAATTCAACTGTAGCTCCCTGGACGTTCTCAGATACCCTAGAATGCTCATGACAGTGTTTATATAGAGCTCCATCAAGTATTTGCGCAAAACCTAGAACCTAGTTTGTCATGAAGTCAATGCATAGCTAGGTGCTTCAAAAATTTTGAGAAAAAAGCAAGTATAAATGATTAACCATCTATAAAAAATCAGTGAGAATATTAAATCAAAAAGTTTGAAACATGATACTTATCAAGAACCCTAGTCAAAAATATCTTCGCACTCAATTAAGATTGCACACCCTGTCATCTTTTCTGCTTTAATCATTAGGAGTTCAATAATCTCACAATGAAAACTGCTAATTCTCATATATCCTCCCATCTGTAATCATATTATTTTAAAATACATATTCAGTATTTGAATTCTTTAATTGTAGTAATATAAAAAATTGTGAGTCAGATTACCTCAAATACATCTCATCAAATCCTAGCATCAAAATTCCCTCCACAGACTCACTTGACTAGTTCATAAAATTGTAAGAACTTAATGGAAAATTAGTTAGGTTCAACTTTGGCACTAAAAATTCAGAATTGAAGCACCCTACGCTGATTTGAGCCTTTTATACAAGCAAGAAACAAAATAACCCTCCACACTTAGTGCTTTTATTCTTTGAGAGCCCATTATATCCATTGGTTTGAAAAAGAATTTAACACAAGTCCAAAATTGATTCCCCTCATCATATTTTAGGACATATAGGAATATTTTTAAAATTTTTCTCAAATTTGTACAAGCTATGTGGTTAACTCGATTCTCATTATGCTTTTTGGCTCAAACTTTAGATTCACGGATCATTCAACTCAAAAAAGGGAATTAAGGACCAGGAAAAATCAAGCTTTGATTCAATGTAGGAGAATAATGAAATTCATTCAAAACTAGGTTCATTATTACACAAAAGAACGCCTTAAGTATGTCCTACAAACAAGTCAAGTATTAGTCTTGAAATTCTTTTAACCAGAATGAAATTTTCATTTATATGGGGAAAAATTATCCTCTTTAATTCATCAACTGTATGTATTAGAAATAATTTTTGACAAATTAGAGAGAATTACTCAAAGTTTGAATGAAAGCAAAGATATTGCCTTAGTATGTCAATTTCATCATGTGATTTAGGAGCAAAATATGGGTATTTCCGACAAATACATGTTTTTTAGCTCAAAATTCAGACTCATGGATCATTCAACTCATAAAGAGGAAATTAAGGACTAGGACAAATCAAGTTTAGGCTCAATATATGGGAATAATGAAATTCATTCAAAACTAAGCTCATTATCACACAAAAGAATGTCTTAATCATGTCTTACAAATAAGTCCAGTATTAGTCTTGAAAATCTTTTAATCAGAACGAGATTTTCATTTATATAGGGAAAAACAATCTTCTTTAATTCATCAACAGTATGTATTAGAAATAATTTTTGACAAATTAGAGAGAATTACTTAAAGTTTGAATGAAAGCAAAGATAATGTCTTAGTATATTAATTTCACCATGTGATTTAGGAGAAAATATAAGCATTCCTAGCAAATACATGCTCAAAAACAAATTTGACATCTCGCTAAAGTCCAATAATTCACAACTCAAAATTTTTTGAAATCTTAAGTGTGGTCTTCTAAAGGACTTACAAGAGTTTCAAATGGAGTCTAAATTAGTCTAGTGTCAACACTTATGCATATGTTCAACAAAATTCAGCAAAATTTTAAAAAATAATGCAACTCGTTCACCCCCACAATTAGTAGTGACATCATCCTCAATGTCAAGAATAATTTATTCAATCAATGTGTATATCAATAAGTCAGTGTTTTCAATGAGAATTGTAGCTTCCCTATTAATTTTCTAAGGCTTTCAAACAACATTCTTCCTAAGTGAGTTCCTACAAAACACTAAGTGAAAACTTTAAATAAAAAATATCAAAATTTTAAAAATAAAAACTAAAATACAAAAAAGAAACCAATACTTCCCTAATAAAATTTTAAGTTATCTCTCAAGTAATGCTAAGTTTAACATCTTCAGTCAAATTGGTTAAACTTGCATCAACTAATACCCAATATTTTAAAAACAAGTTCATGCAGATCTTCTCTAATTTTTGTTATAGATTATTTCACACACTTGTGGCTCTTTCCTTGCATAAACTTGGATTATCAAAAGTTGTAATGTCTATAAACTCTTCTTACAATATTATCTTCTGAGAGTAATCTATCATGTCAAAGATGCAGTCAATGACTAAGTAAGAATTTAAATAAAATGAGGGAGAAATTTTACTAAAGTTATGATCATTGATATCCATTTTTTTAGGATTTGTTTAATGTTTAGTGACTCTCTTTGAGAAAACAATTGAGTTTTGTACCTTGAATAATATGAATGATTTTTTATCTTTGTTTCTTCGGATGAGCTGGCTACTTTTACTTTCTTATTACTTTCATCTTGCATTTACATAAGATTTGACTGATTTTGAATTTTCTGTAGGCCATCATCTTGTTTCTCATTCTCTGCCTGATTCTCATCAAGCAAAATGACTTTCTGATGCAACTAGTTTAGAATCTACACTTTTTCATCTATATGCATCTCATCCTTTATCTAATACTCATCGCTTGAGATGACATCATAATAATTCTCAAAAAGAGTCACAGAGTCTATACATGGTTGACTAGGAGGCTCATCAGAATTCTCATTTATATGGTTGACTCATTGTGTAACTTGTTATTTTAAAATTTTATTAGTATTGGATTTTTCAAGCTATGGTGAAACTGTTAGTAGAATGAAGGGAGAAAACTTTTCCAACATATTTTTATAATTTAATTCAAGGGATTGAGGTGAAAAATAGTTTTGTTCAAATTTAAAGGAAAGATTATCGGACCAAGGAACGTTCAAATGTGTAGGCCCATCAAGATTATAAGTGCTTGAGAAAGACTTTTCAATAAGATGAGGATCGTCATAATTATAATAATTTTGCAGCTTATGTCCATAGTTTTAGTAGTATGGTGCATTTACTATTGAAGTCCCTTCTTCATATGAATTATACATACATACTTCCATAATTAACTGATTTGTCATATCATGGTACTTATAAAATATTTTAGCAACCATCTTATCATCATACCATTGACGACTATGGTGCGCCACGAAATAACTTTTAGAAAAAGAAAAAGGATAATGAAGGAAAATAAGAAAATTATCTTGAATAACAAAAATAGGGAGAATAAGAAAGAGAAGTGTCTAAATACAAAGTCTTAAGTAATGCTTAATTTCCCGGCAATGGTGGCAAAGTATTTGTTTAGTTTTCTCTACAAGTGCATGAGTCTTATTAATCACCTATTCTAATAGGATTAAGTCAATTAGAATAAGTTCTCTGGTCATTCATGGAATTCCTTAAGGTAATCATACCTACCCTCATGGTCTAGATTTTTAGGTTTAATATCTTCATTGTTGTATATTAAACTTCTACCTCTCAGTTCCTTCGCCTAATATATGGAATCATTAATAAAGTGTGTTCTCAAACACTATGAAAGAGTTGAAATTATAAGATATTAAATTACCACAAAATATCCTTCATAAATCAAACAAAACCACAATATCCATTATATTGTATACATGCTATATCCTAAATCTTAGACTAAGAGTTTAGGCTAGCATGGCTATAATAAAATTCAAACACTAAATAAAATCATATATTAAACTCATCACAAATAAGACAATATAATCAAAAGAAAAAAAGAAAAGAAAAGCTTATTGATAAGAAGCTTTAATGGTGTCGTGAACGCTTTAAGCAACTTCCTTCTTGTCTCGTGCTCTTCACCTTCTATTTCTGGACGTCAATCCTAGCTCCTAAGACATTCTTAGGATATTCATAACAAGTGTTTATATAGAGCTTTATCAAGTACTTAGGGAAAACCCAGTCCCTCATGAATTAAATGTGCAACCAAGTGCTCACACAGGTTGAAATATGTGGGACCTAGATCCTCATAGTTTAAATCGTGTGGACCTCTGGAGCGTGTGTTTTGTTCTAAAAAATTCGACTAAACCTAAAATAAATTCAAGTCTTCAGTGAAACACATTTTAGCATGTATTGATCATAGCTTTGCCTTTTTTTAATCCTTCTAAATCATCAAATTGAATGGGCCTTAGTGTTCGTGCTTCAATTCTCTAAGAATTATGCGTGTTTTACATTGAGTTTATCTGATTTTACACATACCAATCAGCGTGAGTGTTTTGCACTAAACAAAGCTAAATCAATAAATATATGGTTTAAATCATCTCAATCACTCAAATTCTCATTCAATTATTATCCAAAATAAATAGTATAAAAAAAATTTAACATGAGAACAATGGGAAACTAATAAATTAAGAAACAAAGAAAATTATAATTTATTTTGAATTTTTAATATTTTATTGAAAATATTTAATATTATTATTGAAACACATGTTAGAAATTTGTGAAATATGAGATTGAATATGTATACAATTATATATAAGTATATTATTCCATTATTCAATATTATACTAACTTTAGGAGTCACTTTATTTATAGTTATGAAGTGTGACTTCGTTAAACTCTTATTGTGTTATAACTAACAGAGGGAATAATCTAACATGATGTCACAATACGGTAGCCTCTTGTCAATAGGGTATCATAACTAACTAAATTAAATTAAGCCCCACTAGAAAAGTTGACCTTCACCTTCATAACTATGTTACAAAAATTACAGCCTATTTTCAGTTGCATCACCTTATCCCAACAAATAATTTCCACACCAACTTAAAGGCTTGGATAGGTTAATGAAATGGACCCTCGAACAATGACAAATTTAAATAAAAATTTTCCTCAAGATTTGATTAAAACAAGTCATGAATGATTGATGCGCACCAAGTGCTTGACGTTAAGAGCACCGTGATCACCAGTTTAATTAAAATTAACCGAAACACATTAAAGCTAACACTATGCGGATAATAGTATAGAATAACGGTGAGTCGAGTCGAATCCACGGAGAGGCTATATAATTTTGAATTATTTTAAGGCAAAAATAAAAGAGAGAAGTGAAAGAGGGTATA
>JAXCLR010000081.1:35640648-35657959 GCA_035584095.1 Annona squamosa | reverse complement strand
GAACCAAGAAATAATATAGTTTAGAATTCAAATCATCCTAACTATCCATCTAATGGAGGTTTAGTTCAAAGACATGACCTTAACATCCAATATATCCATATAAAAAGTATCTATAAAAATAGAGAAAGAAAATTGGAGAGAATAAGAGAAAACTGTTTTCCAGCGGTTTCCACAAACGACACTTGAATTCTCCCTTCAATTCGTGCTTTAATCTTAATTTCTTCTTTCTCTTGCTTGGCAATTCGTCTCTGGGCTCTCTCCCCTCTCTCCCCCGCACGTGAACCCCTAGGAACTATATATAAAGTCCCTCTTGCGCAGCTTACGCACTGGAATATTCGCGTATGGATGCGTATTGGCGCCTAAGTGCCAACTCCCTATGTGTTGGGCAACTTGGACACATTCTACAAACCCTAGAAATTCATGCACTTGGAGCTTCTTCTTAACACCTTGTGGCTGATCATGATTGACGCCTGGGTACCCCTGGGTGGCGCTTAGGCGCCAACTCTCTGGAGGCAATACCTGACTTGAGGCTTCAACATCGTCTAACTTAGGTTTCATGTATATGAAGTGATGCCTGGGCACCAACTCTCTGGAAGCCATGCTATAAGCCGTGTGTGCAGGAAATGGCCAAGGCACATAGGGTGGCGCCTAGGCGCCATCCATCTACCTTTGGTTGCCTCAGCTTGCATTCAATTCGTCCACTTCGCCTTCGTATGTCCCGTCCTTCCTGTAAAAGATGGAAAAACTAAATAAATGAACTAAAAATGCCTAAATAATGCTAAAAATGCCTGAAAGTTAATTAATACTCCTAAAATGCAAAGAGGATGAAAATTAGCTAGATGAATGCAAACTTAGCCTAATATCTTGAGCTAATGCACGAATCAAGTCCGAAATGGGCCATAATAACTTGTAAAAATACGAGTTATCACACCCCCAAACTTAAATGTTGCTAGTCCTCGAGTAACACATGCAAACAGTATGAATGAATGAATTAATTCATTAATTAATGCCTGCAAACTCTGTCAACTCAGTTTGCTTCGTGTTATGCATGATCAATCCTTTTAGCCATCTCACAAGGTCAAGACTAATTCAACTTGAAAAATCTTTCATTATACAAATAAGGCATGCATTTTCTTTTTCAAACCAAGTTACATGTGGATGCTAAGATTCCAAAGTGCAAAGTCATATTTTAACAAGTTAATCTTTCATTCGATCAGAAAACTGGTTAGAAAATTAATGAACACAAGCAAACGAAGGATTAAACTATAGTTTACAGCAAATAGCATTAGGTCACTGAATTCAATCTCTAACAAGTACACATTCTTTTTCCCCCCAAACTTATTGCAAAAGTTCTCCTCACCATATTTCAGGATATCTAGAGATCTTTTTTTTCGGCTCCTGTCACCATATTTTAGGGTATCTAGGGAGAATTTTCATTTTTAAAGCGTTGTTGCTATGATTTTCCTTTGCTTTTTTATGCGAACCTTGCCATTTGCCGATGCTAAGTCCCGGTTCTCATCTTAGGTCAACCACCCCCTTCTAAAAACTATTTTCTAATGCCTTGTTAAGGGTACTGAACATGTTTGAGTAATTCCTGTGAAATAATACCATTTCTGAACCTATTGAAGTACTTGGTCAACATTTATTTAGTTCAGTTTTCATCATCTCAGTCTGAAAGATATGCCTGTGATTGAATTATACAATGCATTGTGAACTTCCTTTTAATTCTTTCACATATTACTTTCAACCTATTTTTATACTTGGTTTTTAATCTGAATGGCCTATTTTTCAATTTTAAGTCAACATTAATCACAACCTTGCACATTTTTAGAATAAGATGGATTGAAATAAAGACAACTTTCATTAGCTAGAATTGACAACATGAAACATAAAATAAAGCATAAAAAATTAAAATAAAAAACTAACCAATGGTTGAGAATTATACACCACCCAAACTTGAGAGATGCATTGTCCTCAATGCATAGTCCTAAGATGAACTAAAAATGAAAATATAATGAAAAGTAAAAATAAAAGAAAAGAAAAGTAAAAAAGAAAGGACTAGAACTCCCCTCAGGAATTGGACTCCATCTTGTCCTCATCATCCTCGTCGGGCTAGGGCTAAGACTGCTGCCCGAACCAAGCTCGAACCTCTGGTGGTGTCGGTGGGAAAGGCAGGAGGGTGGAGACGTCAATCTGGCAGTCCTCTTCAATCCATCGTAGGTAGGCCTCCATCGCTCGGTCATGCTGACACTGGTATCTGGCTTGGGCAGCAACCAGATTCTCCAAGTTAGTTAGTCGCTCGGCTGTAGATAATGGTTGCGAGGAGGGACCCACTACAGATGGAGCTGATTTGGGGCATGTGGTGGCAGTGTGAACCCTGGGCTAGGTGTGGTAGGAGAGGTCATCTATGATTACCTGAATTTAGGACTTCCTCCATTTGCTCCCATCTGACATCGGCCCGCTTGTAGAGTCCAGTGATTAGAGATGGAAAGAAATAGCTACCCCGAGGTGCAGTAACACAGGTGCAAATCTGATGATAAATGAGGCAGCCCACATCGATCGCCATGCCGCTATAGATAGCATGGAGTAGCAGCGCTCTGTCCATCATCACCACGCTAACGTGGGTCGATGGCATCATCCGGGCTGAGATGAAATGAAAAATCATCTTCCCTTGAGACAGCATGTCGCTTCGCTTGAAGGTAGTTAGCTGCCCGCCTGTCGACTTCCAAACTGGTGCCCTCTAGCAAAACAGCCTGGTAATGGAGTTGGCATCTCCGTCTTCGCCTTCCAGAAATGCTTCGTACTCATTTGGATGAGGAAAACATGTCAACCCATAGTAAGCATTGATCGTCTCCACATGAAAATGACGATCTTACCTCTGACTTTCACCCGCCCCTCCTCGTGTTCCAATATGTTAGCATAGAACTCCTTGACCATGGGAGTAATAGCGGGCGGGGGTTGTACTACGAACTGTTGTCAGCCTCTAGTATGCAAGTTAAGCAATGGGGCATCGGAAAACTCATTTATCTTGATTCCTCTTTCTGGAATCAGATGTCTTTTCTGAAACGCGTCTGTGTAGCGCTTGAAAGCCTTAGCGGACATAACTCTGTTGGCATCGAATTCAATGGGCTCCTGTACTTTCTTTCTCTTAGTAGAAGATGAAGAAGCCATGTTGCAACCAAGCAGTCTCAAATGGCTCTTGCAAACAAAATTCCAACACAACCAAGCAATCCAACAAGCCGATATACACAAAGCCAAACTTCAAAATGTGCTAAATACAATCATTGTTCAACCAATACTAAACAAGCACCAACCAATTCCAAGAAAATCAATCCACAAACCAAACTGAAGACCAATCCACAAACCGAACTCCAAATCACTATCCAATCCGCGAATCAATCCACAAAATTCACTAATCTAATCCAATATTCTACTCAGACAGTTAGCAAATCACTTCAAAGCACTTGGAATGTACCAAAAATGAAGAAATTTTTACCCACAAAGCTTTCCACCTGAAATTCTGAAGTAGCCCGGCTTCTGTAGCGGCGCCTAGGCACCAACCTGCTGTCAACTGGTTTCCAATGCCGGACAGGTAAACGACGACAATGGGGCTCAAAATGGAGCCCAAATTAAGGGGAAAGTGATGGAAACTTCAATGTTGGTGTTAGGCCTAGGATTTGGTGAAGAAAAATCAGAGTTTTAAATGGATTTGAATGGATCTAAGCAAAAGAGGAGACAGAAGAAAATGGAATGGTTGGAATGGATGAAAAGATAGGGTGAATCCTTGATGAAATGCTGTTTGATTCGGGTTGGAATGACTTGAAATCAAAGTTGAAATGGTTAGAAATGAAAAAGTAGGAAGAGGGGTTGGCGTTGGGGCTTATAGTTCCTACACCAAGCTTTATAGTTCCTTACAGGTCACGTTGTCCATGACCCGGCGCCGGGGCACCAAGATGTGGCGCCTAGGCGCCAAGGCACCCCATTATAGCGCCTAGGCACTGATTTTTTTTGCAAAGGTAAAAATAAAAACCAAAAACCAAAAATAAAAATAAAACTACAGATTAAACTATCACTAATCAATGGGTTGCCTCCCATTCAGCGCTAAGCTTAATGTCCTTAGCTTGATGTTCCTGCTGTTCAGTCCATTTTCAATTTCATCACCTTGAATTCTCGGCCATTTAGAATGCAACCTGGAAGTTTAGATCTGATTTTAGCCCATCAGTCCATAAAATTATGCCAAATTTGAGCTTTAGGCCGATGAAGTAGGTGTCTTTTGACATGAAAATTTGCAGTTCTATTAAATGTAACTCCCCTATTCCATTATTAGTTTTAATATCCATGTCCTGACTTTCCAACAACTCGGTCAGTTGTTCAAACCCAACATAACCAACGAGTCGGTGTTTGACATAGGTAGATAATTTGCGACCCTCAGTTGCAATCTCCTCTGTGTCCTTTTTAATATCAATCTTGGAAAACTTTTGAACTTTTGAATTGCCTAAATCAATTCTTAAGCAATCCTCTGGATCCGTTAGGCTCTGTATCGACTTGAGCACGTTTAATGTTACCTTTTCATTTTGCAGTTGCATGGTTAATTCTCCAGCTCGTACATTATTATCTCATTGCCCGTTGCAAGAAAAGGTCTACCGGGAATAATTGGCACATCTAGATCCTCTTTATAGTCTAGGATAATAAAATCAACAAGAAAGATGAACTTGTCTACCTTAACAACGACATCTTCAATGATACCGTCTGGATACGTGATGGATCGATCCGCCAGCTGCAACATCATTATGGTAGGTTGAGCTTCCCCAAGGCCTAAGTTTCTGAAAATGGACTTGGGCATGAGGTTAATGCTGGCTCCCAAGTTGCATAGGGCTCTCCCGAAGTACTGGTCTCCAATCGTGCATGGAATAGTGAAACTCCCTAGGGCTTTGAGTTTAGGAGCAAACTTCCTCCGCACCCTCATACTAGTTTCCTCTATTAGTGTCACCGTTTCGAATTCCGTCAATCGCCTTTTCTTTGATAGCACGTCTTTCATGAATTTGGCATAGCTCGGCATTTGTTCCAAGGCTTCAACGAGAGGTATATTAATGTGTAGATGCTTCAATACCTCAAGAAATTTCTTGAATCAGCCCTTCTTTTTAGGCTTTTCAAATCACTAAGGAAATGGAGGAGGCAGCCTTTGATTTGTGGCAATTTCAACATTCGGTTACTTCAGGGTAGTAGCTGATTCTTCTGGCTCTTACGCTACTGAATCAGAGGATTAGCGGGTTCAGTTACCAATTTTGGTGGAATTGCATTGGGTAACTGCTTTTCACTACGCAATGTAATTACTTGGACCTGTTCTTTGCCTTTTCCCTTCAGGTTTTGCTTGGTGTCGCTTGACAATGAACCTTGAGGTTGATTGTTCAAGACCGAGGCCAGTTGGCCTATTTGAGCTTCCGGGTTCCTATCGTCATGATCTGGATTGCATAAATTGCACGAAGAGATTTTCCAGGTTCAATTTCTTCTCTTCTCACGATGGTGGATTGAACTGCATTGGTCTTAAAAATTGTTGCTGCGATGGCTGCTACGAGATTCCCGGTGGCTGATTCGGCCTCATCTGGTTATTGGGATGATTTCTCTAGCCTGGGTTATAGTTGTTTCCATACTGATTTGCTGGGTTTCTCTGAAAATTTTCCACGTAATTAATGGACTCTAGGTTGGAGGCACATTCATCACTAGGATGGCCAAATTCACCACACCATGTGCAAATGTCTACTGTTGTCGACTACTGTGGTGTAGACGCACCTAATGCACTAACATTGGCTGGCCTGGACAAGTTCTGGATTTGCCGAGATAAAGCATCGATGTGGGCCTTTATCAATGAAATTGCGCCCAGTTGGAGTAGAACCCCACCTTAGCTGATGTCAGATGGCAGTTGATAAGTGTCGGCCGCCATATTTTCGAGTAGCGCATATGATTCTCAATAGCTTTTCCGTAGCAGAGAACCATTTGATGAAGAATCCACCATGTGATGGGTGGAATTCTAGAGACCATTATAGAAAATCTGAATTTGGACCCATGGTTGAATTCCATGATGCGGGCATTTTTGAAGCAGGTCTTTAAAGCGATCCCATGCCTCTGATAGGGTTTCCTCTCCGTGTTGCTTGAACAAGACTATATCCATTCTTAGCTTGGCTAGCTTGGCAGGCGAGAAGTATTTTTTTAAGAATTTATGAGCCAAATCATTCCATTTGTTGACGGAGTTAGGTGGCAAATTAACGAAAAAGTGAAGCTACTTTTTTATCTCCAAATGATGTTTAATCTTAACCCTTGATTTATGATTTTTAATCAATCTTGGACCACTCATCATGTTCATCATCATATTTTGGTCATTCATAAAAAAATTCATCTCAATCCAATGTCTGAATTGCAAGATATGAATTTTTTCTTTATTTTTTCTAAAATTTTCACAAAAATCCGAAAATACTAAATAAATCAAAACATGACTATTTTGTCCTTTTGTGGGAAGCTTCCTTTTTTGCCTTTTATGATTAATTTAATCCAAAGTGATTAACTTAACAATTCCTTAATCTCATATTTACTATTGATGTTCACTATTCATCTGAATTTCAATTCATGAATAATTTTTTGAACCTCTATTCCCACATATTTTCATACTCATGAATGTATATTTTCCTAATATATTATCTAGCTATGCTCCCATCGACTTCCATGTCAGAGGCCATTCGCAGAGATGCATGGTGATGGAGTTGACTTCTTGGTTCTCTCCTACCAAAAATGTCTTGTACTCATAGATAATTATGCGCCGAAAGCAGACGACACATGTCCTAGAAAGACTAGAATCGTACCGCATCTGCTACAAAAAGGCGCCGACAAGCTTTATAACTTCTGACTTTGCCTTATCTTGGATTATAACGAATCTTTGCCTTTTGAGCTGGCAAGGCACTATAGCATTTTGTCGTCTTCTCAATGTAGAGAGAGAGAGAGAGAGACGAAGTAGGAACCTCCATTTCGTCATAGCTGATTTCATCTTCAAGCTGGCTGTCATACAGGAATTCGAAGGCTTTCTTCTTTTGATCTTTTCCTGAGAGATGAGGATAGATCCTTTTAACCGATTCTAGGGCTTGCTTGAAGGCTTTTTTAGCTTCATCTGCTTCCTTTAGATCTTGCAGAGTGGTGAATGATGAGGAAGAGAGACGATCTGCTAAATCGGAGGCTTTCTTTAAAGATTTTTCTTTTTTATAACTTTCTGAATATAACACATATCCATATCGAATTTTGGCCACCATTTTAAATAGGAAGTATAGGAAATATAGCTGGTGGTTTCTATGTCAATATTGTACGAGAAATCTCATCTCATAATCCAAGGAATGGATTCCCGAATTATAAACTCATTTTATTTATAGTTGTCATCGGGGTCCAAGGATAGATGAGGGAGAAGGTTTTCAGAAAGAATTGATTTGTAGAATCCCCAATGATCCCAAAATTTTTCATAAAACCAGATGGAAACTTTTTGAGAGGGTTTAACAAGATTAAATTGGATCCACCAAGAGTGTGAAAAATAAGGTTTTGGTGAAGAAAAACTTTCTTCCAGGCCTCTTGATAGTCCCAATAGTTATATTGTCTATAACAATGTTCCTCATGATCATGTTGGGAGGATTTAGGAAAAGGAATATAGCTATTTGGATTATAGTGAGGCCATTCTTCTAGAGGAATGATCCTCTAAATGAACATTTTTGAATATTTTATAACATCGCTGTTTTTAGCTTTAACATGGTCTATAACAACAGAATTTGTTAATAACAGGATTTTTTCATAATAACTAGTATCCTTTCCAAGAATATGAGGGATGAACCACTCAAATCTTGGAAGATACTTCTAATATAGCATTTTAGCAGTGTTCCTTATAACTTCATTTTCTTTATCACTTGAGGAGAAAAAAGAAACTTCGGGGAGGTTCTTTTTGCAAAGATTATAGTCTGCTTCTTCTAAATATAGCAAAATCTTATCATTATATGGCTCAAAATTATAGTTTTTTGGAATTATAGCGGGTGATGTTTTATCCTTTTGGGAAGAGGGTTTTGCTGGGGATTTCAGTACAGAAGTTACGAGAGCTGAGCTTGAAGAAGCCATTTGAGTTTTTTCCCTGCAAAAACTCTTGTGACAAGAAGTTAGGCAAAGAATTATTTTTTCCTTTAATAAATTCAATATCAAAATTAAATTAAGCTAAAGTGGCTTGCCACCTTGCAAAAATATGTTCTGATACCTCATTTTTAACATCCTTTTCTAATATATATTTAGCAGCTTTACAATATACTCTTAGTAGGAATTTTTTATTTAATAAATCTTCTTGAAATTTAGTCACACATAAAACTATAGCTAGCATCTCCTTTTTTATAGTTGGGTATTTTCTTCGAGTTTCATTCCACAATCCAGAAGTGAAATGAATTAGTCGTTCTTTATTTTTAAGGGTTTTTTGTTTTAATATTCCACCATAGCCATCATCTGAAGCATCTGTTTCGACGATCTTTAATAATTCTGGGTCGGCTAGGTGAAGACAAGGGAGGTATTTAATCTTTTGTTTTATATTTTTAATGGCTTTGGTGTGTTCTTCAAACCATAGAGGCGGATTTTTCCTAAGTCTTTGGAGAAGGATAGCCCTGTCAAAGGCTAATTTCTTGTAAAACTCAGAAACATAATTTAAGCAGCCAAGGAACCTGTGAAGTTGTTTTTTATCTGTTATAACATCTGGGAATTTTTTAGCAAAAATTATAGCTCTATTTATAGTTGAATTGTTTTATTCTGGATTTTAAATCCTAAAAATGTAATTTCTAACTGGAATAATTTCATTTTTCTTTCAGATAGAACCAAACTATTGTGATGAATTATATTCTTGAATGTTTTAAGATGACGCCAATGCTGTTGAATAGAATCTAAGAAAACTAAGACATCATCAATATAAACAATTATAAAGTCACTATGATTATAGAATATATCATTCATTATTTTTTGAAATTTAGACGGGGCATTTTTTAATCCAAACAGCATAACATTCCATTTGAATTGTCCAAACGGAACATTAAATGCTGTTTTATATTTATCCTTTTCCGCAATCTGAATTTGCCAATATCCTAATTTTAGGTTGAATTTTGAAAATAATTTAGTCGTTATAATTCTATTTAGCAAATCCTTTTTATTTGGTAGAGGATATCTAATCCACTTAAGCACTTTATTTAAGGGTTTATAGTTTATAACTAATCTTGGAGTTCCTCTTTCTATCTCTGTTGCATTGTTCATATAGAATGCTGAGCAACTCCACGAAAATTTACTTGGACAGATTAATTTTTTATCTAATAACAATTTTATTTCTTCTTTACAATACTTTAGTAGTTCTTGATTCATTTGAATCAGTCTTGCTTTAGTAGGGATTTTTTCTTCATTGAAGCCTTCTATATATGGTAATTCAACTATATGTTTTTTCTATCCCAAAAGGCATTTGGGAACTCAGAGCAGACTTATTTAGCTAGTTTTGTTTTAAAATCTTCTATATGATTTTTTAATGGGCCATTGATTTCCTTTTCAATATGTTTTATAGCATTTTTATCTTGAAGATAACATAGAAAATTTCTTTTATAATTCAGGGTTTCCTTTAGTTCTGATAATAGCGAAGCTTTTGGTGGTTTTATAAAAGCAAATAAAGTTTCTTTAGTCTGAATCCCTTCATCTGTTACTGAAAATGATTTTATCATTTGGAGAAAGGGAGTTCCTAAAATTATTTTTTGTTGCATATTTTTTTATCAATATAAAAGATGTTTGGAGACACAATTTTTTATTACAAATGTGTGCATATGATAATTTATATTTAACAATCATATCAGTTCCATCTGCAGTGGCTACAGATGAATTTGTTGCCTCAAAATATTTATGTGGAATTATACCTTCATTTATACAATTTAAACCAGCTCCTGAATCTACCAAAGCAACTAGGCTTATGAAGAAGTCTTCAAGAAAATCTTTTATTTTTAAAATGATTTTTATATACCATTTTTGGGATATAATTTTTTGGGCTTCATTGCATATAACCGATATAGAATTTTCCTTTTCTATTTCCCTTAATTTTGAAGATTCTGCTTTTCTTTCATTCATAATTTCTTGTAATTGTATCTCAAAATTTTCTTCATTATTTTCTTCTTGTTCTAAGTTTATAGATAATTCTTTTCGTTCTAGAATTTGAATCCTATTTTTTAATTCTGCTATTTCTTTTTTCATCTCTTTTATTTCTTGTGATAGCTCATAAGTTGTTTGCGGTTTTGGAATATCCTTTATATATTTTCTTTGATTCTTTATAATATTCATCATCGATGAGGTTTCGGTTATAGTTAGAGGTTCAAGGACATTTGTCATTTTTAGGTATTTATTTAATAACTCAATTTTTTATTTTTATCTTCTACTTGATTTATTAGGTCTTATAGCATTTGATTCGAATTGTTTAACATATTTAAAGAGTAATAACCTGAGTCTGAAGATGATTGATAGTCTTGTTGGCTATAAGAGCACTGACATTGATGTTTGTCCGAACTCTTATAGATTTCATTTATCTCAAACTCGCTTTCACTATCTGAAATTTCTTCAGATTCACTTTTAGAAGTAATAATTATATCATTTAGATTTTTAGATAATTCTTCTATAGTAAGGATTTTATCTGCTAAAAGTTCTTTAACTTGATTCTTATAACATCGATAGGTATAATGACCAAATTTTCCGCATTCATAGCATTTAATTTCTTTAATATTTTTCTTTGATGAGGACTTTGGTTTATATTTTTTAAGCTTCTTTTTTGTATAATATTGTTTTGGGGGTTTTTCTTGGAATGTCTTTTCTTTATATTTCTTTTGATATTTTTTAGCTTTCAGAAATTTTGATTTTTTCATTATTCTTTGAACCGGGGTTTGTTCTATACCATAGTTTGAACAAAATAAAGACAAATCTTGAGACTTTAAAAACTTTGTTTCATCCATTTGTTTTTGCTGACATAACTTTATACCAATTTATTTTATTTTAGTAAACAATGCTCCCCATCAAGGTGATTGATAGAACATCTATAGTAGGAGTTGATCGCCTCAGCATGGAATGGGATGATCTTCCCTCTGACCTTGATCCACCCCTGTTCATGCTCCACCTCCACTCTTTAACCACTAGGATGATCATAGACTCTAGCCCTGCTAGGAATTTCTGCCAACCTCAAGCATTCAGTGCGTTGATGAAGTTATCGGAGAAAGAAGCAATCTTGATTCCCCTCTCCGGAATCAAATGCCACTTTTGGAGCGAGTCTATGTACCATTTGAATGCCTGAGCGGACACGAACCTATTGGCGTTGAATTCTACTGGCTCTTGAACTTTCTTCCTCTTAGACGATGATGATGAAGCCATGTCTCAAATAATCCTTGCAAGCAATAATCCAAAGTAAACCACAAGCCAATCTCCACAAAAACAGTCACCAAGCTACAAATCACCAAGCCACACCAAGTAATCCACAGAACAAACCACACAAATCAACCTCCCATCAGCTGACCAATCCACACAAATCAACCAATCCAATCCAATTCTCCACTTGAAAATCGCCAAAACACTTCAAAGCAATGAAAATGCACCAAAGATAGAGAAATTTTACCCCCGAAAGCTTGCCACTTAGAAATTTGCACAAGTGATGTTTCTGAACTAGCGCCGGGGCGCCTATCCGTGGATAGTGTTGTCCGGCGCTATCGGAGAAGATGATGTTGAAATGGTTCAAAATGGAGCCCAAATCAAGGGAGAAATGATGGTAAATCAATTGTAGGTGTGGGGCTTAGGATTTGGTGATGAAAAACCTGATTTTTGGGTGGATTTGGGTGGATCTAAGCAAAGGAGAAAAAAAGGGAAAATGGCATGGTTGGAATGGATGGAATGGAAAGATGATTCCTTGATGAAATGGGGTTGGATTTGAGTTAAAATAGCTTGGAATCAAAGGCAAAGTGAAGATCAATGGAAAAAGAGCAGTTTTCGGCGCCGAGGCTTGAGGGTTAGGGTTTAAGCCCTAACTCATGCTTTATAGAGCGTCCAGGTCGCGCTGTCCACGACCCAGCGCTGGGGCACCAGTTCATGTTCCGTGTTCTTCAGGATCTTCCTCACGACACCAAGGCGCCGATGTTCTTCAACAAATTTTTTGAATTTTTTCTCCCAGTTGTTTCCAAGCATAATCTTTAGGAAATTAAGCTCTAAGTCATTTTCGTAAAAATAAAAATTAAAAAAACAAAAACACAAATCAAAATGAAAATGAAAATGGGTTGCCTCCCATTCAGTGCTAAGTTTAACGTCCTCAACTTGACGTTCTCGCTGTTCAATTTTCTTTCAAGTCTACCATCTCCTTACTACACTGAAAATCATCTCCCATATAGTACTTTAGACGTTGCCCATTCACGACAAAACCATTATCGGATGCCTCATTGAATATTTCCACTACTCCGTGCTCAGTCGCCTTTATCAGCACAAACAGACCCGACCATCTAGATTTGAATCTCCCTAGAAACAATTTCATTCTCGAATTGAAAAGTAGAACTTTCTAACCTGGTTCAAATCTCCATGGTAGAATCTTTTTGTCATGCCATTTCTTCACCTTTTCTTTATAAATTTTGGCATTTTCATAAGCTTGCATTTGGAATTTGTCCAACTCATTGAGTTGCAGTAAACGACACTCTCCTGCTTGTTGCATGTCCAAGTTCAGTTTTTTAATCGCCCAATATGCATTATGCTCTAACTCCAGCAACAGATGACAAGCTTTTTCATAAACCAGTTGGTAAGGAAACATTCCAAACTAGGTTTTACAGGCAGTTCCATACACCCATAATGCATCGTCCAGCTTAATAGACCAGTCCTGTGAGATGGCCCGATCATTTTTTCCAAAATTTGCTTTAATTCCCTGTTGGCCAACTTGACTTGTCCATTGGCTTGTGGATGATAAATTGTCCTGTGGCATACGCCATATCTATGCAAAATGGCCATGAACTGCCGATTGTAGAAATGAGATCCTTCATCACTAATGATCACCCGGGGCATGCTGAAACGAGTAAAAATGTTTTTCTTGATGAATTTGAGGATTGTTTTGGCATCGCCTGCTTGAGTGGAAATCACTTCTACCCATTTGGAAACATAATCAATAGCCACTAGAATATATTGGTTTCCAAATGACAGGATGAATGGGCCCATGAAGTTGATACTCCAAATGTCAAATATTTCCACTTCAATGACATTAGTGAGAGGCATTTCATGTCTTTTTGAAATATTACCTGTCCGTTGGCATTGATCACACCTTTTGACATAAAAATGGGCATCTTTGAATAGAGATGACCAGTAGAATCCTGATTGAAGTATTTTCACCATAGTCTTGTCTCCTTGAAAGTGGCCCCTGTACGGAGATAAATGGCAGCTTTGTGGTATTGATTCCTATTCACACTTTGGAATACATCTCCGATATAAGTGGTCTGGGCATTACTTGAACAGATATGGGTCATCCTAGAAATAGAATTCACGTCATGGAGAAATTTCTTCCTTTGGTGTGAATTCAACTCCAGAGGCAACAGTCCATTGACAATGTAATTGACAAAGTCTGCATACCATGGGGGACTGCCTAAGGAGATAGAGAATAGTTACTCATCCAAGAAAACCTCTTGAATTTGCTCTGTGTCTTGGGTTGGTTGGGGTCTTTCGAGGCAAGAAAAATGGTCAGCGACCTGATTTTCAGCTCCTTTTTTATCTTTGAACTTGAGGTCGAACTCTTATAGCAGTAGGACCCACCAGATCAAGGTGGCTTTGCATTCTTTTTCTCGATCAAATACTTGATAGTCGAATGGTCTATGTATACGATCACTTTGGTGCCCACCAAATAGACTCTGAATTTGTCGAATGTAAATAGCACTGCTAGCAATTCCTTTTTTATCACGGTGTAATTCAATTGCGCCTCGTTCAGGGTTTTGGTAGCTTAATAGATAGAGTGAAAAACTCTATTCATTCACTGGCCAGTACCACTCCCACTGCGTAGTCGCTTGCATTGCACATCAATTTGAATGGGAGATTCCATTCTAGAGAAATAATGATTGGCACAAATACTAATCTCTTTTTTAGTTCCCGGAATGCCTCCATGCATTCGCTAGTGAATTCAAATGGCGCATTTTTCTCGAGCAACGAATATAGCAGCTTAGCTTAGCTATCTTAGAGAAATATTTTATGAACTACATGTAGAATCTTGCATGTCCTAGAAAACTATGAATGCTATGAATGCCTTTGACTGAGGTGGATAGAGGCAGTTTCTCGATCGTCTCGATTTTAGCTTTGTCAACTTCAATTCCCTGTTTGAAAACCTGATGACCAAGTATAATGTCCTCCTATATCATAAAATGACACTTTTCCCTGTTGAGAACTAGGTTTGTATCCTTGCAACGCTGGAGCATCTTTGCTAAGTTGGTCAGGCACTCATCATAGGAATTCCTGAATACTGAGAAATCGTCCATGAATACCTCTAGAAAGTCTTCCACCATGTCAGTGAAAATGGCCATCATATAATGCTGAAATGTACCTGGGGCGTTGCATAGGCCAAATGGCATTCTCCTGAATGTGAACATGCCATATGGACATGTGAATGTAGTCTTTTCTTGATCCTCCGGTGCTATCGTATTTGGTGGTAGCCTAAATAGTCGTCCAGAAAGTAATAAAATTCTCGCCCTTCCAACCTGTCTAGGATCTGATCAATGAATGAGAGCAAAAAATGATCCTTTCGGGTGGCTTTATTCAGCTTGTGGTAGTCCATGCAAACTCACCAACTAGTAATTGTCCTGGTCGGTATCAACTCGTCGTTCTCATTGGAAATGACCGTCCTACCACCTTTCTTCAGCACGCACTACACTAGGCTGACCCAAGAGCTGTCAGAGATTGGGTATATAATGTCTGCATCTAGCCATTTGATGATCTCCTTCTTAACAACTTCTTTCATAATTGGGTTCAACCTTCTCTGCGCTTTGATAGATGGCTCGAAATTCTCTTTCACTTGAATCTTGTGCATGCAAAAGAATAGGATGATGCCTCTAATGTCAGCTATGGTCCATCCTATTGCCTTTTTGTGATCTCTGAGCACTTTGAGTAGTTTTTCTTCTTGCATGGGATCTAGTGCAGAAGAAATTATCATCGAGAGCGAGGATTTCGCTCCCAAGTAGGCATATTTGAGGTGCTTTGGTATGGGTTTTAGCTCCAGAGTAGGCGGCTCTTCAATCAACGGCTTCAATTGTTTAAAAGATTCTAGCTTGAGCTCTAGTGATTCAAATTTCTACGGGTATCGTGGGAAAGTCAGAGATTGCTGCATATAGTGTATCATCTCTGCCGAATCTTCGTTAGGTTCGCTCATTTCTCCAACTAGCGATACTTCCAGGATGTCTTTGAAAGCTGAGATTTGGAATTCAGCTTAAACTGTCGAATCCACCATGTCGATCATTAGGCATTCGTCTAAATCATTTGGTAATTGCATTGCCTTGAATACACTAAAAGTAACGTATTCTCTCTGAACCCGCATAGTTAGCTCTTTAGCCTGTATGTCGATAATAGCCTTACCCGTTAGAAGGAAAGGTCGATCTAAAATGACTGGAACGTCCCGATCTTCTTCATAATCCAAGATAATGAAATCTATAGAAAAGATGAACTTATCCTCCTTGATAAGAACATCCTCGATAATGCCCTCTGGATATGTCATAGACCGGTCCGCCAATTGCAGCATGATTGTCGTAGGTCGAGCTTCCCCGATGCCTAATTTTCTAAAAATCGACTTGGGCATGAGATTAATGCTGGGTCCTAAGTCACATAGGGCTTTCCCGAAATATTGGTTTCCAATTGTACACGGGATAGTGAAACTCTTTGGGTCCTTGAACTTAGGAGGCAGCTTCCTCCGCATCATGGCACTGGTTTCCTCTATTAATGCCACTGTCTCGAATTCCATCAACCTCCTTTTCTTGGATGGAATGCCTTTCATGAATTTGGCGTAGCTCGACATCTGTTCCAAGGCTTCGACGAGAGGTATATTGATATGTAGCTACTTTAATACCTCTAAAAATTTCTTGAACTGACCATCCTTTTTATTCTTTGTGAATCTCTGAGGAAATGGAGGAGATAGTCTTTGGTTTATGGTGATTTCAACGTTCGGTTGCTTTTGGGTAGTATCAGGTTCTTCTATTTCTTATGACTGTTGAATTAGAGGACTAGTGGGTTCAGTTATCGCTTTCTGGTGGAATTGTGTTGGGTAACTACTTTCCACTATGCGATGTGACTACTTGAACCTGTTCTTTGCCTTTTCCTTTCAAGTTTTGCTCAGTGTCGCTTGGCAATGAGCCTTCAAGCTGGTTATTTAGAGCTAAGGCCAGCTGGCCTATCTGTGCTTTCAAGTTTCTGTTCGTTATGATCTGGGATTGCATGAATTGTATAAAGAGGTTTTCCAGATTAGATTTCTTCTCTTCTCGCGGTGGTAGATTAAATTGAGTTGGTCTTGCTTATTGTTGTTGTGGGGCCTGCTGCGAGAATCTCGGTGGCTGATTTGGCCTCGTTTGGTTGTTTCATGAGAAACTATGATGATTTCTCCATACTGAGTTATAGTTGTTCGCATACGGATTCACTGCATTTCTCTAAAAATTTTCCACGTAATTAACTTGGGCTTGAGAATCTGCCTTATAATGTTGAAGTTGATGACTTTGCCTGCAACTTTTTGCTGCACGATTTAAGCTTTGAACGGAAGACGCCTCTTCAAGTCGATCTTGGGGTTGACTTCATCTGCGACTTGGCCTCAAGTCGCAAGTAGAGTCGATTTTGACTGCGACTTCGGATGTTTTGTCTCCCAAAATCAACGTTGGAGAGAAAGTGCAGCTTCAAGTCGATACTAGAGTCGACTTCATCTGCGACTTGACCTCAAGTCACAAGTGGAGTCGACTTCGACTGCAACTTTGGATGTTTTATCCCCCAAAATCAACACTAGAGAGAAAGTGCAGCTTCAAGTCGATACTGGAGTCGACTTCATCTGTGACTTAACCTCAAGTCGCAAGTGGAGTCGACTTCGACTGCGACTTCGGTTGTTCAACTCCCCAATTTCAATGCTATCTATGAGGTACCTGTTGAAGTCGCTTGTGGAGTCGACTTTGAGATCGACTTCGCCCTAAGTCGAAGTTGGAGTCAACTTGGGGATCGACTTGGGCTGATTTTTCATTCCTTAAGACATTCATTAAATTTATTAGTAATCATA
>JAXCLR010000081.1:35623348-35640548 GCA_035584095.1 Annona squamosa | reverse complement strand
TTATCCTTTTAAATTCTCATAATCCATATCAAATAATCTAAAATGATTATTCATGATGTATTGGTGTATTTTAATCATCAATAAATTATTCTAATCCCTTTTGTCCCACATTAGCTTATAATGATCACTCGAGTCATCATTGCTAATGCTTAGCCGTAATTATCGTAATTTAGTAAAATCATAAAATCAATCATAATTCAATAAATTCATTTATAAATCACATATAAATATTCATTGCATATATTGAATCCTACTTAGGTTGGGGTTTCACACTTAGCAAGTGATCACTCTACCTTTTGAAAAAGAATCAATACTTAACAACACACTAACCAATCAGCTATTCTTTCATCCTGATCCTAGCTTAGAGAGGGCGTCGCTGGCCTCCGCCATCCCTTAGCGGCTTGGCCATATGTAGAGTGGGCCCTGGCTATCCCGACCGTACTCTACAATCGGCCTATTCCTTGTACTAGTGTACCATACATTATCCTGACAGACTATAATCCGTTTGGTTTAAAATATCATAGACCGTAGCCCATGACCTTTTAATCTAGGATCACATACCTCAGTCTGCATCTATAACTTGAAAAACATCATAGACCAAAGTCTGTGTCTTTTTAAAACAAATTATTTTTAAAAATAATATCACAAACCGTAGTCTGTGTCAACTTGTAAGCGAGCGCACCCACTTTAATAAGTTGTTATTTGAAATGTAATTTTTAGGATGATCTTCCTTAAATTCTTTTAGAAACATTTTAATAAACTTTGAAAATATTTGAGAAACAATATATCTTAAAAACCCTTATAAAAGAATTTCGAAATCTTCGAATTTTCAAAATAAAACTATATATTTTTTAACATTTTCTAGGTTTATATTTTGGGGTCTTTTGCTCATAGAAGTTGTGCAATTATGCTACCCCTTCTCAGCCACCCGAATAATTAAATTATTGTCCACCTATCTATTATACCATTTTTATATAAGGGGTTTGCGTAATCTCTTGCATACTATTTAGCAACCCGAAATCAAACTATTTTATGAAATCAACATAGGAGATTGGTCATCCTTAAATTTCCTTCAACACATCCGTATAAACATTTTTCAAAATATTTTCAACATAGATTTTCTTATCTAAAGGAAATCTAAACTTTTTCAAATATCATTTCAAAACGTATGGGCTAGGTCCAACTCGTTATTTATATTTAAATATTGATACATCAATTCCCATTTTCTTTTTTTCATAAATATAATTATTTATTATAAAACATTACAAAAGAAATTCATAATTTATTTACATTTGTTGCTTTGTGAAAAAGGGAAAAATTCTCTTTTTCTTATAAAATACTTTTGAAACAACATTATAAAGAACTTGCTTATTTAAAAGAAATTTTTTAAAACCATCGGCATCAAACATGAAATCTTTTGAAAATATTATCATGAAGAACTTGCTGACTCATAAGCAAAATTCTCAATTCTATTAACATAAAGCATTGCCAATCTTTGATAACACTGATGATAAAATCCTTATCTTAAAACGTATTACTTGCTTTCCATGAAGCAAAACTTAAGGTTTTTTCTTAAAGCCATTATTTTTCAACACTTATGACTTGTCATTAAAGCCGTCATTTTCCAAAACTTGTGGCTTTTCATGAAAGCCATCATTTTCAAAACGTGTGCTTGCCCATTCATTAAAATATAAACATAAACATTTCAATCATATCAATCGCATAGAAAGGAAATAACATTTTAGAAAGTTCTCTTGTTTACCTGAAATCGTCATAATCCCTTTCCTTCCTTTCTTTTCCTTGCCTTTGCCTAAGTAAATGAAAATAATATTTCATTTAGTTGTGTAGTCTTCAAATACTTATATTCCTTGGGTTTTCTAACCTACATAAGTTCATCTAACTTAACCCACTTGTCTTTCAAGTCGGGTATTCATACTTAGCAACATAACCTATACATATCAATCATCCATTAATTTATTTTTAATACTCTTATGTAGGGTAAACTTACCTACATGTAATAATCATTCATTAAATCATTATTTGGAAGTTTATTATCTCAATTTATCATTTTTAACATATTTTCCAATTTTTGCACATTGGTGCCCATTTTAAGCACTTAATTAATAATATAGGCATTATATAATAATCTCAAATTTTGAGATTATCATTATTTATGAAAACAGTAACCTAATCCACATTTTTCATCGTATCTTCATGCATTTTTGAATTTTACCCCCTCATATAATCCATTTATCATTTTCAACATCAAAACATGAAAATTGGGTCTTATATGTAATCCTAAATTCCATCTTTTCTAAAATTTACCTTTAATATGTTAAATCCTCATAATCACAAAATCTAAAATTTAACATTTTTCTTGATTTATTCCTCAAGTTGTCCAAAATGCTGAATTTGGGCACAAAAATTCTTAAAATCATGAATTAATATCAAATCAAGTACTTTAGATCTGAAATTCCTATCATACCTTAATAACTATATGAATTAATCAATATAAATATTTTCAGCATAAAATATTTAGTATTTATATTTATTTTCATATTGTTTACTCCGCTGGACAGCACATCCCTTTTTCAGATAGCTTCAATAACATAAATTATGGGGCATATTTATGCCAATCAAAGCCTAATTTTTATTTTTGTGTTGTGATACTCAATATGTATTATATATCTTATAAAATTTTTAGCTAAAAATTCCTTGCATAAAAATTATTAAAAATCATTTGGTGCAGCTGATCCTGACACCCGTTCAATCTTATTCAGGTTGCTTTTCTTGAATTTTTAATTTCCAACATGCTTACCCTTTTGATCTAAAAATTATAATGTTTCTTAATCACCTTATCATCATTACTTAAATAAATTTTCATGATAAAATTCATTCATTTACTATTTTGTTCATATTTTTCTTTCCTAGTTTAGATTTACTATACATAAGTATAGATTAAATGATATGGGCTAATTAATCCCTAAATTAAACTTTATAAATCAACTTATATAATTCATCTAATCGTGAATCAGCATATAATTATGATTAAATATCAAAATAGCAGCATCACATAGGATTTAAGAAAATTTCGATTATGATTTCCAACCCATAATCAAGGGTATACTTATATGTATTGGATCAAACTTGGACTCTATTTTTTCTATTTTGAATTCCATTCTTCTTCTCCATTTGTCCTTCTCTTTTTCTCCTCTTTTCCTCCCTTTCTTGCTCCTCATGCTGCTCGAAAAAAAATGGAACGTGCATTGCCTTGCTTGGGGGGTTTCTCCACTTAGCATTTCTCTCTCTCTCCCTTAGCACATGTGAACGTGCACCTAGGATATGAGCTAGATTTTTCAGCTTTGTGGGCCCTACTTTCCATAGCCATTAAACATGATTAAGACATACTTATCTCCTATTGTTGACATGGCAAATTATGGGCCAAGTAAATTAGCAATTTATTTTAATAAAATCATTAAAAATCCATGTCATTAATGGACAAAATCTCTCCACATAATGAAACTTCCCTTTGTAGCAGCCTTCACATGATTTTTTCACTTAATTTTCACTTTAATTAATGCATATTTAACCACCCTAAGTAATAGCCTAATTAAGGGCCAACTTAGCATAAATAAAAAATTTATAAAAAATCAAATCTCAACCCTTGCTAGTTTATTATACTTGGTTTTTAATCTAAATTGCCCATTTTTCAATTTCAACTCAACATTAATCACAACCTTGCACATTTTCAAAATAAGATAGATTGAAACGAAGACAACTTTCATAAGTTGGAATTGACATACATGCAAAATAAAATAAAGCATGAAAAATTAAAATGAAAAACTAACCTATGGTTAAGAAGTATACACCCCCCCAAACTTTAGAGATGCATTATCCTCAATGCATGATCCTAAGATGAACTAAAAATGAAAATATAATGAAAAGTAAAAATAGAATAAAAGCAAAGCAAAAAGAAAGGACTAGGACTTCCCTTAGGAATCGGACTCCGTCTCGTCCTCATCATCCTTGTCAGCCTCGTCGTCGGGCTGGGGCTAAGACTGCTGCTCGAAGCAGGCTCGGACCTCTGGTGGCGTCGGTCGAAAAAGCGGGAGGGTGGAGATGTCGATCTAGCGTTCCTCCACAATCTACCGTAGGTAGGCCTCCATTGCCTGGTCATGCTGATGCTCGTATTTGGCTTGGGAGGCAACTAGATTCTCTAGGTTGGTTAGCTTCTCAGCTATAGATAATGGCTGCGAGGAGAGACCTGCTGTGGATGGAGTTGATCTGGGGCGCATGGTGGTGGTGCGAACCCTGGGCTGGGTGAAGTAGGAGAGTTTGTCTATGCTTGCCTGATAGTTTAGGACTTCCTCCGTCTGCTCCCATCTGATGCTGGCCCGCTTACAGAGTCCAGTGATGAGAGATGGAAAGAAATAGCTACCACGAGGTGCAATCGCGTAGGCGCAGATTTGATGATAAATGAGGCAGCCCACATTGATCGCCATGCCGCTGTAGATAACATGGAGTAGTAGTGCTTTGTCCATCGTCACCTCACTAACGTGGGTTGATGGCATCATCCGAGCTGAAATGAAATGAAAAATCATCCTCTCATGAGACAGCATATCGCTTCGCTTGAAGGAAGTTAGCTACTCGCCTGTCGACTTCCAAATCGGTGGCCTCTGGCAAAACAGCCTGGTAGTGGAGTTGGCATCTCGGTCTTCGCCTTCCAGAAATGCTTTGTACTCGTCTAGATGAGGAAAAAACATCAACTCATAGTAAGCATTGATTGCCTCCACATGAAAAGGGACGATCTTGCCTCTAACTTTCACCCGCCCCTCCTGATGTTCCACTGCGTTAGCATAGAACTCCTTGACCACAGGAGTAATAGTGGGTGGGGGTTACACCATGAGTTACTGCCAGCCTCTAGTATGCAAGTTAAGCAGTGATGCACAGGAAAACTCATCTATCTTGATTTCTCTTTCTGGAATCAGATGTCTTTTCTGAAGCGTGTTTGTGTAGCGCTTGAAAGCATTAGCAGACACAAATTTGTTAGCGTCGAATTCAACGAGCTCCTGTACTTTCCTTCTCTTAGTAGATGATGAAGAAGCCATATTGCACCCAAACAGTCTCAAACGGCTCTTGCAAACAAAATTCCAACACAACCAAGTAGTCCAACAAGCCGATATACACAAAGCCAAACTTCAAAATGCGCCAAAAAAATCACTGTTCATCCAATACCAAACATGCACCAGCCAATTCTAAGAAAATCAATCCACAAACCAAACTGAAGACCAATCCACAAACCGAACTCAAATCACTCTCCAATCCGCAGATCAATCCACAAAATTCACCAATACCATCCAATATTATACTCAAACAAGTAGTAAATCACTTTAAAGCACTTGGAATGTACCAAAAATGAAGAAATTTTTACCCATAAAGTTTTTCGCCTAAAATTCGGAAGTAACTTGGCTTCTGCACCGGCGCAGGGGTAGTGGCACCTAGGTGCCGACCTACTGTCAACTGGATTCCGGCATCGGGCGAGTAAACGACGACAATGGTGGAGCCCAAATCAAGGGAAAAATAAACTTCAATGTGGGTGTTAGGCCTAGGATTTGGTGAAGAAAAATCGAAATTTTAGATGGATTTGAATGGATCTAAGCAAAAGAGAACAGGGAAGAAAATGGAATGGTTGGAATGGATGAAAAGGTAGGGTGAATCCTTGATAAAATGTAGTTTGATTCGAGTTGGAATGGCTTGAAATCAAAGTTGAAAAGGTTAGAAATGAAAAGGAGGAAGAGGGGTTGACGCCGGGGCTTGGGTTAGGATTTAGAACCCTAACCTGAGCTTTATAGTTCCGTATGGGTCGCGCTGTCCACGACCCGATGTCGGGGTGCCATGATGTGGCGCCTAGGCGTCCGTGTTCTTTGTAGAATTCATCATGGCACCAGGGCAACCCACTACGGTGCCTAGGCGCTGATTTTTTTGCAAATGTAAAAAAAAAACCAAAACCCAAGAATAAAAATAAAAATGCAAATCAAACTATAACTAACAATGGGTTGCCTCTCGTTCAGCGCTAAGCTTAACATCCTCAGCCTGACGTTCCTGTTGTTTAGTCCATTTTCAATTTCATCGCCCCAAATTCTTGGCCATTCAGAATGCAACTTGGAAGTTCAGATCTAATCTCAGCCCATCGGTCAATAAAATTACGCCAAATTTGATCTTCAGGTTCATGAGGTAGGTGTCTTTTGACATGAAAATTTGCAGTTCTATCAAATGTAAACTCACCTATTCCATTATTGGTTTTAATATCCACGTCCTAACTTTCCAATGGTTCGGTCAGTTGTTCAAACTCAACATAACCAACAAGTCGGTCTTTGACATAGGCAGATAATTTGCGACCCTCAGTTGCAATCTCCTCTATGTCCTTTTTAATATCAATCTCGATAAACTTTTGAAATTTTGAATTACCTAAATCAATTCTTAAGCAATCCTTTGGATCTGTTAGGCTCTGTATCGACTTGAGTACGTTGAATGTAATCTTTTCATTTTGCACCTGCATGGTTAATTCTCCGGCTCGTACATTGATTATCGCATTGCCTGTTGCGAGAAAAGGTTGACTGAGAATAATTGGCACATCTCGATCCTCTTCATAATCCAGGATAATAAAATCAGCAGGAAAGATGAACTTGTCTACCTTGATAAGGACATCTTCGATGATACCGTCTGGATACGTGATAGATTGATCCGCCAGTTGTAGCGTCATAAGGACATCTTCGATGATACCGTCTGGATACATGATAGATCGATTTACCAGTTGTAGCGTCACTGTGGTAGTTCGAGCTTCCCTAAGGCCTAATTTTCTGAAAGTGGACTTGGGCATGAGGTTAATGCTGGCTCCAGAGTCACATAGGGCTCTCCTGAAGTACTAGTCTCCAATTGTGCATGGAATAGTGAAACTCCCTGAGTCCTTGAATTCAGGAGGCAATTTTCTCTACACCCTCGCACTGGTTTCCTCTATTAGTGCCACTGTTTCAAATTTCGTCAATCGCCTTTTCTTTGATAGCACGTCTTTCATGAATTTGGTGTAGCTCAACATTTGTTCCAAGGCTTCAACGAAGGAATATTAATGTGTAGCTGCTTCAACACCTCAAGAAATTTCTTGAACTGGCCCTCCTTTTTAGGCTTTTTGAATCTTTGAGGAAATGGAGAAGGCAACCTTGGATTCATGGCAATTCAACATCCAGTTGCTTCTGGTTAGTAGCTGGTTCTTCTGGCTCCTACGACTGATAAATTAGAGGACTAGCGAGTTCAATTACCAATTCTAGTAGAATTGCATCAGTTAATTGCTTTCCACTACGCAATGTAACTACTTGGACTTGGTCTTTATCTTTTACCTTCGGGTTTTGCTCGGTGTTCCTTGGCAATGAATCTTGAGGTCGGTTGTTTAGGGCTGAGGCCAGTTGGCTTATTTGAGCTTCCAAGTTCTTGTTCATCGTGATTTAGGATTTCATAAATTGCATGAAGAGATTTTCCAGATCCGATTTCTTCTCTTCTCGTGGTGGTGGATTGAACTGCATTGGTCTTGCAGGATATTGCTGCGGTGGCTATTGCGAGAATCTCGGTGGCTAATTCGGCCTCATCTAGTTATTCCATGAGAAATTGGGGTGATTTCTCTAGCCTGAGTTATAGTTATTTCCATACTGATTCGCTGGGTTTTTCTGAAAATTTCCCACGTAATTAATGAACTCCGAGTTGGAGGCATATTCATCACTGAGATAGATGAATTCGCCATACCACGTGCAAATGTCTATTATTGTCGACTGCTGCGGTATAGACACCCCTAATGCACTGACGTTGGCTGGCCTGGACAAGTTCTAGATTTGTCGAGATAAAGCGTCAATGTGGGCCTTTATCGATGAAACCGCGTCCAGTTGGAGTAGACCCCCACATCGGCTCCTGTCAAATGGTAGTTGATAAGTGTTGGCCGCCAAGTATGGCATATGATTCCTGATAGCTCTTCTGTAGTAGAGAACCGCTCAATGAAGAATCCACCATGTGACGAGTGGAATCTTGGAGACCGTTATAAAAAATTTGATTTTGGACTCATGGCTGAATTCCATGATGCGGGCATTTTCAAAGCAGGTCTTCAAAGCGATCCCACGCCTCTAATAGGGTTTCCTCTCTGTGTTGCTTGAACGAGACTACATCCATTCTCAGGTTGGCTAACTTAACAGGCGGGAAGTATTTTTTTTAAGAATTTCTGAGCCATTCCATGTGTTGACGGAGTTCGGTGGCAAAGAGTCTAGCCACTCCGAAGCTCGATCACACAGACAAAATAGAAATGTTCTAAGCCGCATTGCCTCATCGGAGACTCCATTTTGCTTGAACGTGCTCATGATCTGCAGAAAAATTCTGCATATTGCGGTGTGGATCTTCAGATGCTAAACCTTTGAACTACCCGATAGAGTGGAGCATCTGGAAAATCACCAGCTTGATCTCAAAGTTATTGGTGTCCATCAAAAGAGGTGCAACGCTAGTCTGAACAACATTTTGACCAAGCGCAATCAAATTTCAAATGGGTTGGTCCAAATGATCTTGAGGTGGATGATTCGGGATCTCGATCCTTTGGTTTTCTTGTTGATTTGCATGAACATTTTCATCCTGGTTCTCAATGTGCTCCATCGTATGCTATTGGTTTTTAGCCTCCCTGCTCTTGCTTTGCCTTCTTAAATAAGTTTATCTGGGTTTCGGATCAAAAGGAATAACAATCTCCATTCCTGCTCTACCTTGGTGCATGCAATTTTTGAATAATCAGCAAAAACCAATGAAATCAAACTATTAGAAAGAAAAAAACTTCTAAGCTAAAAGAAATTATGAAAATAAACTATTCTATAGAATTATACAAGAAAACAATAAAATTAAAAATAATTGGCCAACAATTCCTTGGCAACGGCTCCAAAAAATTGAGCTACGTATATGTCAATTAAAATGCTCGCTATTTACGCAAGTATACATGCCGTGTCAAGTAATAAAAGAGTGAGTAGAGTATCATTCCCACGAGGAATTGTTAACCGATTTATTAATTAGTTAAACTGGTTTTAATGGAAGGAAAATTCTGAATTTGTGATTTAACTCAACTAATCATTTCAAAGGTAAGTCAGAGTTGAGATTACGAGACTACAGGATACTTTAAATGGGTTTACTAATTAGGGATAGTAGATGGATAGCTCGGAATCCTTGAATCTAAACTGTATTGCTTTGGCTCTTTTTAATTGAATTGCATATGGATTTACTAGCCCAAGTTCATATATCTTTACATAAATCTTCTAACATTATATATAGCTAATTACACCTTATTTAATTGCTATGTTCCCATGATATTAAATAAAGTGAAATTGATAAGTTCATAATCTGTATAATGACTACACAAGGTTTAACAGTATATTCCTATCCGTAAAACAACTCTCCTTATACAAAGGTCGAAACCTATGCCTTGCACATGGATCTGGCAGAGGTCTTTCTCTCCAACGATAAATCAAGCAATTAAATCATCTTACAAGATAGCTAATCTTGTAAAAAGCATTCAATCCACACATGTAAAGGTAAATCATATACAATCATGTCTAACCTCAAATATTCACTCTTGAATATTCTAAGAACCAAGAAACAATATAGTTTACAATTCAAATCATCCTAACTATTCATCTAATGGAGGTTTAGTTCAAAGACATGATCTTAACATCCAATACATCCATATAAAAAGTATCCATGAAAATAGAGAAAGAAAATTGGAGAGAATAAGAGAAAACTATTTTTCGACAGTTTCCACCAATAGGGCTTGAATTCTTCCTTCAATTCGTGCTTTAATCTTAATTTCTTCTTTCTCTTGCTTGGCAATTCGTCTTTGGGCTCTCTCCTTTCCTTTCTCGCACGCGAACCCGTAGGAACTGTATATAGAGTCCCTCTTGCGTGGCTTATGCACTGGAATATTCGTGTATGAATGTGTATTGGTGCCAACTCCCTGTGTGCTGGGCAACTTGGACACATTCTACAAACCCTAGAAATCCATGCATTGGTGCTTAGGCGCTAACTCCTTGGACTGTTCTTGCTTGGAGCTTCTTCTTAACACCTTATGGATGATCATGCCTAGTGCCAACTCTCTGGAGGCAAAACCCGACTTGAGGCTTCAACATCGTCTGACTTGGGTTTCATGTATATGAAGTGGCACTTGAGCGCCCCTGGGTGGCGCCCAAGTGCCAACTCTGTGAAAGCCATGCTATAAGCTGCAAGTGCAGGAAATGGCCAAGGCACGTAGGGTGGTGCCTAGGCACCATGTATTTGCCTCAGGTTGCCTCAGGTTGCATTCAATTCGTCCGCTTCGACTTCATATGTCTCCTCATTCCTACAAAAGATGGAAAAACTAAATAACTGAACTAAAAATGCTTAAATAATGCTAAAAACGCCTAAAAACTAATTAATGCTCCTAAAATGCAAAGAGGATGAAAATTAAGCTAGGTGAATGCAAACTAAGCCTAGTCTCTCAAACTAATGCATGAATCAAGTCTGAACTGGGCAATGATAACTCGAAAAAATACAAGTTATCTATGATACAAGGTTAAGAGTCAAATCACGGCACACTTTCCTAGTGTCAAATGGATCCAATTTGGGTATTGGTTGATTCCTGTTGCTTTCGGATGTCAAGTGATACCGTATCATTCTTAGTTCCTGATTCATGTGGTCCTGTCTCGATTGTGTATCCATAACGGCGTTTAGGACCCTGACAATTTGAGATGTCAAGTGATCCTCGATTTGTTCCAAGTGCTCCTGAATGGCATTTATGAAATTGTCCCAAGACGGTGGCCGTGGAGCTGTGTTTGGGATCTCCGATCCTCTTAGTGAACACGAACCATGTGACTGTGGCGATGCAGGCTCTTTGGGTGCTTCCTGTGGTGGAGTGGGTTGCTCCTCTAGTGATGGTGGAGGCTGCTCACCCTCAACTTGTGCTCCTCCGGCTTCTTCTGGAGCCAGTGCATCCATCCTTTCTCTAATCCGTTCTACCCTGAACTAATCCACGTTTATTTTCATTCTTTGAAGTAGGACTTTGTTGAATGCATTCGTCAGCTTCAATACCTCGAATGGCTCTCCTTCAATATCCACCTTGAAATGCTCCAGGATCTTAGTGATCCATGTCCCGTAAGACAAAACCCTTCATGGGTTGTCCTTTCTGGAGGCTAATGCTTCTAGGTAGAGTTGGGGGAGACTGACTTTGACTTTATTGGCGATTTCCAAAGGATTTCCACCTCCTGTGGGTTCAATTAATTTCTGCCTCCGCCCTTGGGGTAGATATAGTAGGCAATCAGCAATGTTAGGACCCTCGATCTAGCGGATAAGTCCACATAGTGTAAAAACTTAATTTCAGGATGATATTTGTTGCTCTTGGTTAGCTGATTGTACATTTGGGTGAGAGACAGATTTGCAGGTAGTTGTTCATCATCATAAGGAACCTCTGGGATTTGTCCCACTTGCCTAATAGCTTGATCTAGGCTTGGGACCCCCCTTTGTTCCCAAAAATATTTCAACTCCCTTCATAAAAGTACTAAAGTATTGTTCATCCCACAAATAATAGAAATCCTTGTCTGGTAAGGATACACCCTTTCATCCGCCTTTAACAACCTCATCTAACCTTGGAAATCCAGTAGATCCTCGATTCAAACTCATAATCACTTAAAATTTTGAAATCTATAATCTTGGGTACGAATATCTTACGCTCATAGAAACTTTTATAGAATCTGTCGTGCTGTAGCTTGGTCTTGAAGTAGTGGTCGGCATTTTCAAGGCTTGGCCTTTCATAGTTAGGGTTTCCCCTCTTCTGGCCCCAATATCTGAACTTTCAGAAGTTTGTAAGTCCTCTTCTCCCCTTCGAGCTGTTATGGATGGAGTCCCGGCTTGAAATTGGACCCGACGGCCAGTGAAAGTTGACGATTCTTCCCGGGCACGCTTTGAGGGAGTCTGTTCTCTCCTAGGAATATCTTCTTCGGCTTGGGAGCCAAATGGTCTAGGAACTGGCCTTTGGGATGGTTTGGACACAGCTAGTTTAGGTAGTCTAGATTTGGGAGCCATTTTGGATTGGGTTTTTGAAATGAGATTTTCAAATGAAGCTAGAGAGAGAAATGGAATAATAGTGAGAGAGAGTGAGAGCTAAGATGCAGAGAGAGAGAAGGATTGAAACTAGAGAGAGAAATGAGACCAAAAAGAAAGGAATGGAGGGTTTGAGGGAATAAGGAAAGACGAGAGATGCCAGAGAGGGAGAGAGAGAGAGAGAGAGAGAGCAATGGAGAGAGGAGATGGAGAACGGGAGAGAGAAAAGAGACAGACAGAAAGAGAATTGGACTGAGAGAGAGAGAGAGCTCGGAAGAAACAGAGGGAGATGGCAGAGGGAGAGAAACGAGAGAGAGAGTTGCAAGAGGAAGAGAACTAGAGGGAGAGAAATGGAAGGACGAGCGAAGAAGAATGGAGACTGAGAGAGGAACGGATGAGTCGGTGCGGAGAAGGAAGAAGGAAAAAGAAGAGAAAAGAAAAACGAAGAAAGGGATGGGCACAGGAAGCCGGACGGTCGTGCCTAGAGTCGACTTACCCTAGCCGAAGTCGATGTCACCCATGCGGAGTCGACTTTGCCCATGATGCGAAGTCGACTTCGCTTTCTGGAGTCGACTTCACTGAAGTCGACTTAGGTTGTTCGGAGTCTAGTTAGCCTATCGACTTGTACTTTTCTAAGTTCATTTCTCCTATCTAATTGTTTCTAATTTAACTAAATTATCCCCATATCATTTCTAATTTTGTAAAAGGATTCTTTTGCTAAAGGTTTGGTGAATATATCAGCAATCTAATCCTCAGTTTTCACATATTCCAAACACATATCATGATTTTCAACATGTTTACGAATAAAATAATGTCTTATATCTATATGTTTAGTTTTAGAATGCAATATAGGATTTTTAATTAAATAAATTGCACTTGTATTATCACATCTAATTAGAATATTATAATAATCAGCACCATAATCTTTAAGTTGCTATTTCATCCAAAGTAGTTGGGCACAACAGCTTTCGGCGGCTATATATTCGGTTTCCTCCGTAGATAGAGTAACATTAGTTTGTTTCCTTGAATACCATGAAACCAACATGTTTCCAAAGAAGTGACATGTTCCACTACTTTTTCTATCTATTTTGTATCCGGCAAAATCCGCATTCGAGTAGCCGATTAAATCAAAAGTAGATCCCTTTGGATAACATAGTCCAATATTAGTGGCATTTATCAAATATTTAAAAATTCTTTTTACAGCCATTAAATGTGATTCTTTAGGACATGATTGAAATTTAGAACACATGCAAACACTGAGAAGAATATCTGATTTAGAAGCAGTTAAATATAACAACAAACTTATCATAATTCTATATAGCTTTTGTTCGACACACTTACCATTTTCATCAGTGTAAATCTTGATTATTAAACTCATCGAAGTGTTTACTCCCTTGCTAGTCTGCATTCCAAATTTCTTTAGCATTTCTTTGATATACTTAGACTGATTTATAAAAATCCCTTTGGCTTTTGCTTAATTTGCAGTCCAATGAAGAAATTTAATTCTCTCATCATGCTCATTTCGAATTTGCTCTGCATAATCTTACAAAATTCTTAGCACAGAGTTTCATCAGTAGCACCAAATATTATATCATCTACGTAAATTTGAATAATTAAAATATTTTTACTTTTATACTTGATGAATAATGTAGTATCAAACTTTCCTCTTTGAAATTCATTATCAATCAAGAATTTGTTTAACCTTTCATACCAAGCTCGTGGAGCTTATTTTAGTTCATATAATGCTTTGGTTAATTTATAAACATATTTTAATCGATCCTTTTATTCAAATCCAAGAGGTTGTTCAATATAAACTTCTTCATTCAAGTATCCATTCAAAAATGTACTTTTTACATCTATTTGAAATAATTTGAAATCTCTGTGAGAAGCAAATGCCAATAAAATACATATGGCTTCTATTCTAGCCACAGGTGCATATGATTCTTCAAAATAAATCTCTTATTCTTGGAAATACCCTTTGGCTACTAGTCTGACTTGGTTTCTTATTACAAGTCTGCTGTCTTCTAATTTGTTCGTAAATACCCATTTGGTACTAATAATAGTGCAATCTTTGGGTTTAGGAACTAAATGTCATATATTATTTCTTTCAAATTGATTTAGCTCTTCTTGCATTGCAATAATCCAATTTTCATCATTAAGAGCTGGATCAATAGTTGTCGGTTCCACTTTCGTCTAATTTGTTTCTAAATACCCATTTGGTATCAATATTAGTGCAATCTTTAGGTCTAGGAACTAAATGTCATACATTGTTTCTTTAAAATTGATTTAGCTCTTCTTGCATTGAAATAATCCAGTTTTCATCATTAAGAGCTTTATCAATAGTTATCGATTGAATTTTTAATACAAAAGCATATTGTCCACAAATATTTTGTTTTGACCTTCTAGTCTTTACTCCTTTATAGATATTGCCTATAACCTGCTCAATTGGATGAGCATTTTTGAATTTTAAATCAGTTGGAGGTATACTGGAATTATTACCTTCACTTACTCTTTCCTCCGTGGAATTTTCTGGCTTGGGCTCAATTTCTCCTTGTTGCTCTTTTTGTTCCATTTTTGAATTCTTTGATGTATCATCTGCATCACTTAATTCATACTCCTTTCTCGGAGTTTGGTTAAATTCATAAAAAAACAACATATATTGATTCCTCTACTATTTGATTTTTTTATTGAAAATTTTATATGTTTTGCTATTTGATTAATAACCAAGGAAAATTACCTTGTCACTTTTGGCATCTAATTTTTCTAAATTAAATTTTCTATTGTTTAACACATAGCAATTATATCCAAAAGTATGGAAATATGATATGTTTGGTTTTCTGCTTTTCCAAAGTTTATTTGGGGTCTTTTTCAATATTGCTCTAATGGTAACTCGGTTTAATACATGACAAGCTGTATATACAGCTTCACCCCAAAATCTTTTGGACAATTTACTCTTATTTAACATAGTTTTAGCCGTTTCTTGTATTTTTCAATTTTTTCAATACACTTGATTTATCTTAGGTTTAGCATGAATGGATTCTGGTTTGTTTCTAAGGTTCCTTGGACCATTAGATTTGCTATTTTCACCAAGCTCAAATGTAGTATACCCAAGACCTTTCTTACAACTTTGGGTGGTCATTTTCAAAATCATTTTGACGCTTTCTCCAAGATTAGAAAACTTAGCAAGCGATTTATTTAATGATTCATTTTCCTTTTGGAGTTTTTCTATTTCATTTATCAAGGTATTACTTTTGCTAGTCAAATGATCAATTTTTTCTGCAAGCTTTTTGTTTACAATAGTTACTATGTTAAATTTTTTCTTTATTATGAACTTATTTCCTCATATAATGAATTATAGGCTTGTTGAAGTTTTCAGCACATTTGAGGCAGTCATTTGTAGAAGAAAGAATTGAAAATGATTTTTGTTTGGAGGTTACTTCTTGACTACTCGCGCAGTTTGTTGAAGTGGTTTGGTCTTCCAAAATTTCCGTTGCTGCAAGACATATGTCGGAAATTTCCATGCAACAAATCCTTCCACAATCTGCTTCATTTTCTTCACTTGAGGAACTGCATGTTGTGGATTCTTCTTTATTTACATACATGTCTCTTCCTTGATTTTTTGAAATTTTCTGTTGTCGCCTCGATCTTTCTTTTCTCTTCGCTCCTTTGCTTTGGTTTCCTCGGGCGTTAGCATTGGGTTTGCATATGCCCAGTACCGCCACACCGGAAATATTTTGTTATCTCTTTCTTTTTCTCTTTAGAACTTCTTTCTTTAAAGTTTCAGAAATTTCTTCATTTCTTTATAAATTTTCTGAATCGTTTTGCAAGTAATGCAATTTTCTTATCATCGTTTTGTGATGATGAGGTGGAGTCGTCCTAATCTTGTGCAGCTTTCAAGGCGATTATTCTCTTACCCTTATGTTGTTCCTCATTTCTTCTTTTTATCAACTCATGTGACATGAGTGAGCTTATAAGGTCTTCTAGTTGTAGTGTATCGAGGTCTTTTGCTTCCTCAATATCTATAATCTTTGGAGTCCATGATTCGGGTAGTGCGCTTAAAATTTTCATCACTTAATCAGATTCAGAAATTGTTTTTCCTAGCCCTTTCAAAGCATTAGTAATCTTGAAAAATCTAGCAAATATTTCAAAAATATTTTTTGTTTTTAGCATTTTAAAACTTTTCAATTCTCCAATCAAAATATTTCTCCTTGTCCCTTGGACTTGAGAAGTTTCCTCATATGTAGATGTCAATGTATCCCATGTTTCTTTAGCGGTTTGGCATGATGATACTCTATCATATTTCAAAGCTGTTAATGCACTAAAGAGGAAATTCATGGCTTTAACATTGCTTTCAACAATTTTAACTTCCTCCTCGAACCATGTGGAAGCTCTTTCATCAGTAGGTAATATAATGCCATCTTGGATAGCGACCCAATAATCAATATCGTAACCATGATTAATTGTTTCATTCTTAACTTTCAATAACCGAAGTTACTCGTATTAAATAAAGGTGGTCTAGTAAAAGATTGACCTTCGGTGCCATTTCAAAACATCTCTTTGGTTTAAACTTAAAGACTTACTTCGATACCACTTGTTGGTCTCGATTTATGGCAATTACCCAAAAGGGGGAGGAGAATTGGGTATTGAAAATTTTTCGCTTAAATTAAAAATGTTCCCCGTTTTAGTTTAGTCCTCTTTAATGAAAGAAATGGAAAGTAATAATATAATGAAAGCATAAATAAAAATCAATGAACAAGATTTTATAGTGGTTCGGGTAACCTTTCCTACTCTACTCTTCCAAGCTCACACCCCTTATGACCTAGGTTCCACTATGTATTCCAGAATATAACTGTAACGCCCCGACCTATGACGTATTTATACATAAGTTGTCATAGGATTTCGTGCTAAGAATCTTTTGAAAAGTGGTGAAGTCTATACTTTCACTTACATTTATGCGCTAAGCTAAAATAAAGTGTTCTAAAATTTTTTTTTTTATACATACCTATAAAAATTTCGGCAGCATTCCGTCTGTAACTAGGACATTTCCTAAATACAAACATTC
>JAXCLR010000081.1:35599025-35612201 GCA_035584095.1 Annona squamosa | reverse complement strand
CTATAAAAATCTTGTGTGCTTGATTTATATTTCTGCTCTCTACATTATATTGCTTTCCATTTCATTTCTTCAATCAAAGGGATTAAACTTTCAAGGGGTTAAGTTTTTAATTTACCAAAGAATTTTTTAAGAACCCAATTCACCCCTCCCCTCTTGGATTTTGCCATTAACTCGGGACCAACAATCCTAACGTGTGATAGGGCAACAATCCTGATTATATTTACCAGTCAATAACAATCCCAAGGTAAGGCTCAGGATGTGATGCTCAAGTTGGGGGCGCCACAGTATGTTTAATAAACCATTAATCTCACTTAAAAGGAATAGTCAATGCCACTAACATAAATATGTTTGGAAACATAACGCTAAGCTATATTACATCAAAGATTTCTCGATCTACTTATTAGGGCAATAAAGTTTAGAGTAGCCTTTTTCTCCACACTTTAGCAAATAAGGTCTTGCTTAGGGCATCCTACTAACAAATGATCCACTGACCTACAATAAAGCAGGAGTACAAAAGTTTGCAAGAAAGGGTATGTTGTCTTCATTGCCTCAACTTGAGTCTTTGTCATTTAAAGGGTTATCGTCTCAAGGTTAATCTCTTGAGATTCACCCTTCAAATCTATCCCCGTACTACCTATCTTAGTGGATCAAGTCTCTGTCATCGTAGTTTGAATCGCATTGCCCTCATTACTCTTAGAAATAAATCCATCTTTCAATGTAGAGAGGCAATCCCATTATCTAATTTTGGATCATAATATATCCTCCTTACAGTGGTCTTAATGCGATCCATTATCTAAAATAGTGACAACATAACATATTTTTTTATAAAAAGGCCAACTAAATAAGATGTAATCTGGATGACTTATGGTCATATACTCTCTCTTAGCAAAGCATTAGATGCTACCTATCAGATGATGATTACACTTTTCTCTCTCACAGATATGCGTGCATGCAATAGAAACACATCGTTGATTCAATCATTAAGACTAGTCATGCTTATGCATATTCTTTCAAAATTATGCTTTTACATTCATTAGAGCATAAAATTTGAAAGGGAAAATTCAATGAGACATATTTCTTAACTATAGGCCCCACTATAATTGATCTTGAAGTATAAGAAAATTCTTTGTTATAAAATCATATATTACAAGTCCAAATAGCAAGACATCAATGACCAAGATAACAAGATTAGTGACCAAGATTACAACAGAATAAAGAAACAAGATCAATGGTTGAGATTATAAACAACCTAAAAAAGAGAGATGCGTGTGTTGAGATGGAGCTTACTAAAGAAGGCAATAACAGATGGACAATGATCCACAAGAGCTGATCCTCAACACTTGAAGATATTAGAGAGGCTTGGAGATAAAAATTCATTGGCTAAACATGTCCTAGTGGAGGAATTTGAGATGTATTATTTTTTGAAGAAGAAGTATAGCTGGAGAAGCTCACTGCCAAGTAGTTACATAAGTGGGACTTGAACTAATGACACACTTTCCCTTAAAAAATGGGCAAAGCTGTGACAATAAAGAAAAAGTGGCAGGTAATGAGTTGCATAAATTTTTAATTAAAAATTGTTTATTTTAACGTAAGTATACGTGCCGATCGAGTAATAAATAGCGAATAGAGTATCGTTCTCACGAGGAGGGAGAGTTAAATCATAACACAACCAAGAATTCCACTTACTAGTTACGAATTATTCATTAAATGAGATTTTTATTAAAATTAAGGAAAATTAACTAAGTTAACTAGTAATAAGGCTATAACTAATGGAAAATCTCACGAGGATGATTAGGTAGATAATAGTTGTGAATTCCTTGACTCAAAGCTGTGCTAATTTGGTTTCTGTTTTATTTGTTGCATAGAAAATTACTAATCTAGGTTTATTTATATTCATACATGTCTTCTAACATATATGAACCTAACTATGTTTTAGATAATTGCTATATTCCTATACAACAAAGTAAAACAAGGTGGATCTGCATTTAATCTAAACATGATTACATAGGATTAATAGGTATATTTCTATTTATATTAACATCCAACCACCACAAGCAATTGAAAACCTATGCTTTACATATGGATCTCATCTAAACCTCACTTTTCTAAGTGTAGATGTAGATATTATATCAATCCACAAGTTGATCAAGCTTGTAGAAGTATTAAGCATGATATAAAAAGGTAAATCTCACACAAACACATGTATATTAAATCTATAAATTCATTTCAAGCACAAGAAATCAACCGAACATAGTTTAGGAGTATAAGATCATCACAACATTCCGTCACAAGTTTCAACCCATGAACATAACTAAGACTCTCATCAAAATCATGTTCAAATACATCCTAAGTGAGAAGAATAATAAAAATAAGAGAATAAAGAGAAAGAAAAGATAAAAGTTATTTGGATTCCTCCTCTAAGTTGATCTTCATCTTCATCTCCACCTCTAACTTGAACATCCTCCTTTTCTTCTCTTCCTTACTCTAATTCGCGCCCCCTTCTCTTCTATTTGAGAAACTCTAAAAAGTATTTATACCCCCTTACAAGAGACAGATGTGAAATTTCACATGTACAAGGGTTGGTGCCACGTTGTCAAGCTGTCTGTGGCGATTATGAAAGTTGTCTGTAGAAAATTCTAGGATGGCAATTGTTGAGACCGGAGTGCCAAATTTTGGCATTGGAGCACCAACTTTCTGGGTTTTTTTATTTGCAATGCAACTCTCTTCTCTTCATCTATAGCTTTTGAATTGAATCCATGGGCAAGTCACTTTCCTTTTCCTAAAATGAAAGATAAAGACAAATGAATGCATTACTAAATAATCAAACAAATGTTGAATAACCTATAATGAGATGATTTACACTAAATTCTACTGAAAATGCATGAAATCTATAGATCATGCATGAAATGCAGAAAGGATAAAAACTAATACAAAACCTATACAAACTTATATGTTTCTCTCAAACTAGCATTCAAAATAAATACAAAATGAGTCTTGATAACTTTATTTTTACAGAATTATTAGTAGGCATGCGTGGACAACCATAGCAATTAAATGCATGATACAGTTAATAATTACCATGGCTTCCATCTCCATGATTCTAATGGCTGACAAAAAATAAAAAATAAATGAATGAATGCATTGATGCCCATTCCTCAATAGGATTGAGGAAGTGAACTAAAATGAAGGAAAGGAAAGCTTATCTACAAAAAAATACTAAAATTTGAAGATGCGACAAAGGTTCTTTAAAAAAGATAGCAACAAGGTGGTGGAAATGATGGCGATTGAGCAACAATAGGGCTAGGCGATGATTCATGTAGTCACATGGAGTAAGCCTATTATTAGAACATTTGCCCGAAATTACCAAAAAAATCTACCACAAAGAAGTCAAAGCACGTGGGTCTTCAACTTGAAGATGACTAGCAATATCATGCACAATTGAAAGGGTCATATACAACCATGTGGCCCAAAATCTCAAAGAAATTGGAGGCAGCCATAAAAAAATAAGGTAGCCAACAAAAATAGGAAAGTGAGGTGGAGGAGGCTCTAGTTGCACCAGTTATGGATGAAGCATGACTCCTCGTCCATAATATCGAAACACATTAAATAAATTTAAAAAATTAAAAATTAAAAAATCTAGCTAATGTTGATCTTGAAGATGGATTTTTGAGACTTTGTGGCTGAATCTGGCCATAATGAGCAATGACCATAGATAATCTTCAGCTTTAAAAAAACACCTATAAGATCATCCAGCAATGTCAGCCAAGGGAGGATTCATCAAGGAGTACCAACAAGCCAAGGGAGGAAATGAACAAAAGAATAAAAATGTAAAAAATAGAAGAATGAAGATGAGCTAAGCGGAGCTGAGGCGACTGATCTAGAGAACCATGCTTAGTTTAGCATTCTAATGGTAGTTTTTTTTCAAAAATGATGCACGGTTCATGGAGTTTTGAAGAAGAAGCAAGAAGATAGCTACTTTCCATCCAAATCTAGCACTATCAAAGTAAGCAAATATAAAAAGAAGAAGCAACAAGTCACTACCTCTTGGTCATTTATGCTAAATTGATGAATATTGTACAAAGCATGCATGCATGCGTATGAGATTGCTACTTCGAAAATCCAAAAATTCCAACTGAATAAAATTTCAATGGTGAAAAAGAAAGAGAGTCGATGGTCTTGAATATATATATATATATATAATTTGTTGACTAGAATAAATTGGCTGATGGTAATGACTAACAACTAAAGAAAGGTATTTTGCTCTGTTAAACCATTAATTCATCATGCCATAAGCGATTAAATTTGAGTTCGATGGTGGCATATGGTTGTATGATGAAGAAAACAAATTGTGACTACGAGTTGTTTGGTTGAAGATGGAGCATATAAAATGAAATGCATGTGTGTCATGCAAACAAGCAAAAGATAGAAATGATGGTGGGAAATATATAAAAAAGGAGTGATAGAAGTGACGCCAAACTTGGACAACCATGCTTAAAGGAAAAGTTGAATAGGATTTCTATTATTGGGTTTATCAACTTGAGCAATGGTTCTAGAATTTTCACGAGTTGTGGCGGGTGCGGATCAAGCAAATGATGAGGTTAGGAGGAAAGAAAGCTAATAAATAAACAAGATAAAAGACTAAGAGGATCAGAAGAAGAGAGCAGAGAGTTGGTTGGAAATAATGCAGCTTCTCATCATAGCTTGAAACGCAAAGAATGAAAAAAGAGGTCACAACAAAGTGAAAATAGGGAAAAAGAGGAAGGCTATAGAAGGGATGGCCATGAATATTTTGCTTATAGCAAGAGCTCATAGAATTACTGTGTTGGCTGTGTGTGCAAAGAAAAGGAGGGAAGAGGCCTGAAGGTAGCTACTATTTCTTTTTGCAAATTATGTAACCTATCGATGGTCTTGAAAAATAACGCAAACTAGGAACCACTAATTTGCACATATCTTTACCATCTATGTTGGTTTCCAAAATGGTGGAAGAAGCACATTCAAAGAATGTGAGAGATAAGGAAATAAAAAAATAACATGTGTAAAGCAGCTAGTGGAGGAAAATTAGCCTTGGAATTACATTTCTTGGCATTCAAGCCATATTTTCATGCAAAATTGCAAGCTATATGCACCCAATTGCTTGTTGTTTCTTAAAGCCCAAGTTACAAGTAGTTGTGGATGTGAAGGCTAAGTATTTTTATTATAGATTTTCCTTTACGATAAGATAATTTAAGAATATACCACTAGTAATTTATAGTGCTAGTGTTGTGTATGCTATATATAGATGTCGCACTCAGGAGGATATGTAATTCATTCATGCATGCTTAGGATCTTGGTATGTTTGTGTGGCTGGATCTTGGTATGTTTGTGGCGCTGCACAACTTGGTTTTGGTATGATTTGTTGCGTATTGATTTAGGAGTATATGATTAATGCATTGCTTAGGTTGCTATAACTATCTTGACCCTCGTACAATATGTATAAGATTCGACCTACCCAATCGGGGGCAGCACCCCTGGAGAAATTTTTAATTGATTAAGTGACATATGTGGAGAAGTTAGTGGTGAATTAGCACCTGGGCCCAACCCATGTTTAGGCTAAGCCCATGCTGGAAAATCCCTCTTAAGAGAAGGGCACACACAACCTCCCTTGTTTTCATTCTCTTCTCATTTTTGTTCCACCTCCTTTCATTTTCTCCTTTCTACAGTTGTACCTAATTTCAAATCCAGCTAAACATCCCCAAAAACTCTTTAAACCACATTGAAGATCATCAATTCACATCAAGGGAGCTCAAAAATCTCAAAGATAGAGTCTACAGTTGTTAATTTTAGGGGAAATCATGAGTTTGGTAATTAAATGTTTTCCTTTCTCAAATAAGTGGTGAAATCTCATCCTAAATATGATATAGGGGTGGTGGGAAAGAGTAACATCCAACAAGTTCAAGGTTTTCGGTATTCTAGGATTTGTGACGACCTAGGGTTAACAGGATTTGTAAGGAATTAGATATAATTAGGTACTCTTTATGAAATAGATGATGCATTAACAAATTTTATTATGATTAGAGTCTGACATTACTTGATTGGGTAGAACTGGTAAGATGAACTAGGAGTTTTCTCTTTAACGCCTATCATGTGTTCGATGAAATGCTTGTGTGATAATTAGTATGTTAAAATCTAATTGCAAACTTGGTTGAATTTGCTAATATTGTATCCATGATTTGTGGCACTTTTCTTGTGTGTATTGGTTTATGTACTATTCAAGATAAGTAGTTACGGTCCATAGTCTAATACATGCATATGGTCAGGGGTATATTGTGTCAAGTAACTTTTGATGTAATTAGACATATGGTTGAGTCTTGTAGTTGTATAAGATTATTTATAACCCTTGAGTAACATGAGAAAAAGGGTTGTTCATGGCCCTTGGTTGACATGAGGATAGGATTTGCATGGCGCATTAAATGTATACAGTTATATTTATACATCCCTAGGGGTGCTTGTTGGTCTCATATGTCTTATATAGTCACTTATGAATCTTTTTACTACATTAGTATTATGACATGTGCATTATAAATCTTATTTGATTACACTTTTGTGTTAATAATCATCTACTTATTGGGCCTGTTTAGACTCATGTGATTTGTTATTTTGCTTTTAGACCACAAGCTAGGTGAAGAGCCTCAAAATGAGATTGGTGGAAAACATGAACCTGGAGACTAAACTCATTAGATTAAGACTAGCATTTTGTTTTAGCTATTTCAAACTTTATGCTTCTATCTAACACTAATGAATGTAAATATTTATCTAGTTTGACCCAACTATGAAGAACATGTAGTACTTGAGTATTTTTGAAGCTAATTACAGTTTATGAGAACATAAGCATATGTTATTTTGGAAATGTAGGGCTAAATATCTATATCTTGTAACAAAATTGTGATATTGATATATAACATGTCTAGTATACTATACCATCCCCTTATAAGTTATGGGGAGATGTTGCTAAATATTTCTTAGATCGGGTGGTTACCATTGACTTGCCATCGAGGGAATGTCCAGGCAACAGTAGTGTTATAGTGGAACCGCCCCAAATAACCGTAGAATTGCTTATCTAGAGCCCAAGCAATTCAAATAACCACTGAACTACCCATTTGAAAATTTATAAGTAGAGGCCTTGACCTCTCATTTCAAGACACAACAAGCTCCCAAGCTCTCAAGCCTCTCCCTAACTGTATATAGAACATGCTAGCCTGCTGCACGAATTCAGAGACTGAATGTAAGAGACGCTAACTTCTTCTGTAAACCTAGAAGCTAAATACAGGACACACTAGTCTGGTGTGTAAATTTAGAAGTTAAGTACATGCTTAATTTGCTATATAGGGTCACTAGTAGTCAAGGGCTAAGCATAAATTCACCACAAGTTAAGATGTGTGGCAAAGTGTGCTCCATTTATTTTTGTTAGTTAATCATATGGTCAATATGCAATTCATTCAATCATGGTGAATGGTGAAATGCACTCAGTTCATTTTTGAGTTACAATGCACAACAACATGTACTCATCCATACTTTTATTTTTATCAGACATGGTCTTTTGTGTATTTGTAAAATCATAGAAAGACTTTCTACACGTTTTATTGTTATTTTCAATTACATCATAATTTTTTTTAGCATGGCTTATTGTATGTTGCTCTTGTAATCAAGAGTTTTCTTATTAAAGATATAAAATCAAAGGTTGAACATGATGCAAAATACTTCTATGATATACTCTTCAGTCTCAATTAAAGAAATTAAATGCTTTAAAATTCATTAGGACAATTAATTGAGCATATGCTTCTTAAAACCACCAAAATAAGTGGAATGATCTATCTTAACCAAAAAGGAGGCCGAAACACTGGTCATCATTTAAGGTCACGCTAGACAACTCGTTAAGTATCATCTGCAAGAGCATCTATGAGACAACAATATACACATATAATGAGCGAACTCAATAAATGGAATAAAGTATAAAACATTAAGTATCACAAGCATTTTATGTCTTTTAAATATAGTAGTCTATACTATTTTCTTTTCGTCTTAATATCGAGTTTAGTGAATTTATCTACTAATCTGATTATCGTAATATTAAAGGTTCTCATCCAAGGGGGCTACAGATTAATATCTAATCATGATTTATCATTTGTTCACACCATCTTTATGATTTAAGCCTTTGATAAAAAAATTAGAGACTTCCATCTAATTTAAATGGTTAAAAAAACCTAAAAATTGATTATTAGATCACCAAAATTGAAGTATGAGATCAAAATCTATATAAGAACATGCGTTGACGGCTCCACTTGCACCACATGGCACGCAGGGACCAACCAACGGCATTGTTGCGCGTGGTTGTCCACTAAGCTGTATATAAGAACATGCCCGCTTGCACAATGCGGTCTTTATATTGTTTGCTTCATTTCCTTTTCTACTAATGAGATCTTCGCCAAATACCATCATATGATGCTAAGCAATTGAACTTGTGTACAATGATGTGAAGATTATTTGGAAATTCATTTTCCACAAACAACGTCAAATGATAAATCTCGACTTGGTTAGGTGTAACGACCTGTTCCCAAGACATCTCTAATGACTAGTTAACAAGTACCACTTGATCTAAGAAAATTTGGCAGCATCTCTTCGTAACTACAAGGCGTGGTGTGTATTATGTTATTCATAAACATCTTAATTTCCATCCTAAAATATAACATTTAGCTTTAAATTCATACATTTGCATTCCTATGTCATAAAGACATCCATATAGTAAAGAAAATCTCATTCACCATCATACAACAAGGCATCTCAAAAGATTATTATATTTATTCACATATATTATAATTAAGTCCAAAATGTTTAATATAAAACATTTAGTACAGTTCGATCAACTCAGTAAGTATTAAAATTTACTAGTATTAACAAAAGAAGAAAGTCTATAATAACAAAAAGTAAGTCCTAGCCTACAATTCAAGCCCTAGGGTAGGGTTCTCCTTTAGCTTAATCTCGAGGTACCTCACTTGGTCTGTGATCTAAAGGCAAAACAATAAATCATATGAGTCTAATAGATTCAGTAAGTGTATAACAATCATATAAATATGATTCTTAATACACATATCATGACATAGATGCAACAGGACAAATCATGAATGACTATGAAAAATGTAATGAACCAACACTCGCACTCAGGATTGTATGCATATAATCGCATGTCCATAATAGGCCATACACAATCTTTTCCTCATGTCAAATAAGGGTCATGAACAACCCTTTTTCTCATGTTAAACAAGGGCCATGAATAACCATTTATCTCATGTCAATCAAAGGCAATGAACAACCCTTTTTAGCTAAACAACTCATACACATACTAATTATATCAAAAGTTATATGATACAATTAATCGTGATCATGAGCATACATTGGAATGTCTACCACATCCATATATCTTGAATTATACATCATCTAATACACATGTGATTAAGTGTCACAAACCACACAAATAGTATTAGTAAACCCATAATGTAAGCTTTAAATTTAGAATACCCACTGCTAAAATAAGAATTTTACCAAAGACATGACAGGTATAGAAGAGAAACTCTAGTTGAACCCATTGAACAATATCATCTGTGAAAGAGGAAAGAATACTAAACCGTCATGTATTTTGAAAATTTCATTCAACAATATCAAGTTTTCTATGGTTCTTGCTAACTCTAAATTGTTAGGAACCCTAAATGCCTCAAGCCATAGAGTTATTGGATTTACTCATTTTCCTACTAGTCCGATACCACGATAAAGTTAAGATTCCACCACCACTTGAAAAAAAGGAAATATCTACTCACCTAGATCGTAATTTTCCCTGAAATCAGCAACCCTAGACTCGAGCTTTTGGGATTTGCAAGCTTCCTTGATGCGGACAAACAATCTTTGATGCAGTTTAGTTAGATTTTGAAAAAGATGAGGGTTGATTTAATGGCTGGCAAGAAGAGAAGAAAGAAGGGAGAAGGGGCTAAAAGGAGAAGAAGAAGTTGCACGCCCTCAGCTTAATAGGACCTTTGCTAACACAAGCCGAGCCCATAGGTGGGTGGACCTAGTTATTAATTTTCCACTAACCTTTCCACACATAGTACTTAATCAATTAAATTTTTTTTTAAGGACACTGCCCCCCTCACCCCCACAACCTGACCAGATAGGTCGAACTTCGTACCTACTCTATGAAAGTTCACAACAGTTATAGTGCCTTAAATAATGCATCAACCATACACCTCTAAATCAATACCTCATAAAATTATACTATACCTAAGGAATGCAACCACCAAATATGTGAATGCATGACTCAATTGTTCTAATATGCCCGCAAATGGTGCCCTATACAACCCAACATGTCAAGAGTTTAATGCACATATGCATACACGACATGTCCCCTAGGTGCCACATTTGTGTATAGTATACATAACACTAATATCATTAAGTACTAGTGGTATTTGCAAATTACTTCATGACAAAAAAGATTATAAATGAAAAAACTTGGTTCTCACATTAGGGGTCGACTAAGCCAAATCAAGATTTAGAACATAAATTCATGGTGTAGATCAATTCTTCACATGAAATTTATGTGGAAAAGAGTTGGTTAGGGTTGACTCAAAAAACCATGATAAGAGGGTAAGACCCTTAAGATCTTTCCATTGAATTCCTTATGCTTCTTATAGTGTGAGAAAGCATGTGTAATATACACTTTTTGAAAGTTTATTTTATAATGTGGAGGTTTACATGTTAATTTGACTCTTTGATTGTTGAAAATTTGACCATGGCAAGAATAAGCTTAAAACATAATAGTTGAGATATTATCTCAAAAAGCTTAATTAAGAACATGGTAAGAAGGGTATTTGGCCCCTAGGTAAACATGAATTTGAGTATTTATAAGGTTAGAAATATTATTTTATTTTATTTTATTTCTTTTTTCCACACTTGAAGCCACTTCTAGAATACCCGGTGAAACAAAACAGTTCGACAACCTTCTTCCCAGATTGTAAGCCACAAGTGAGAGAGTGCTCGTTGGAATATGGCTTTTAAGATGAGACATAATGGATATTAAGGTTTGAAAAAATTCACAAGGAGAGAGAAGCTTATTGTCATGAATTGTTGCTTTGAGTAGAATTTCTAAGAAAGGCATTTGAACAAATTAAGTTCCTTAGTGTCATGTATCATGAGAAGTAATTTAGATTTAGTTTCATAAAAATTTATTTTTATTGTTAGATTATTGGATGTTGCATGATAGAATTAATTCCTTGCATCGAAAGTTATATTATCTATATAGGATGTAGATAAGCATGTATATAGGGAATTTAATGCACCAAATTTATATATATTATTCTCTTATAATATAAATTAGTTGTTTGAAATATGGGCTTTAGATCATCAAAATCCACTCATGACTACATCCATCTATGATATAAAATAAAAACTCGATTATAATTAGAGATGAGTGATTTTATATGCATTTTCTAATATTCAGAATAGTTAAAAAATCATATTTTATGTGGGAGCCATGGCCATTGCAAGCTTAGTTTGAGTAGAGAAGAAGATGCCAAGGTTGCATCAAACTTGGGATTTCATGACCTTTTGCGCAAACCCTCAAGACTAGCTAATTTATAAAAAAGAATAACCTAAAAAAATTGCAAATATCACACACTTTCCCTTCAGCTTAGGATCTCGGCTTGTGCCCAGGCCTAGAAAGTTGCACCTACAAGCCTAGCTCCGTGTTAGTGTTGAGTCATTTTTATATTATGAATTTGAGTACTTAAGATATTTTGAATCATATTTTAATTGATTTAGTTTTACTTAGCATAAAACACTCACAAATGACTGATTTGTGCAAAGTAGAAAAATACGTGCAAATTTCGGTCCTTAAATCATTAAGAAACAACATATTTTGACATAAAAATGAGCTCAGCCAGGTTTGCCAAGTTGTCATATTGATAGACTCAAAAAATGTTCTCCGTTGATATGTTATGACTCCCGTAACTCTTCTAGATCAAAAGTTATGAGCAATTAAAGATGATCCACTTATTTAGTGCAACATGCATCTGTTTAAAGAAGTTTCAAAGCTCAAGGATCAAGACTACATTTGATTTGATAATTTTTAATGTTTTAAAGGAGTTAAAATGATGATAAAGGAAGTCTACAACATGCTAGGACATGTTAGGGAAGATTCAATACAAATCATGGCCAAATGGGCAACAAAACACTTAAATTTTGAAGCAAGATGAGCACTCCAAAGGCCCACATGGTTCAAACCATGTGGATCTGGGTGCCACACGATTTGAATTGTGTGGGACCCTAGCTATGCAAAAATATGCTCAAAATGGACTTTATGTGCAAGTCTCATATGAAAATCTATATAAAAACTCTTGGAGATGTCTCAAAGCATCTTAAAATGTCACTTGAGCTTGGGCTGATGTCCAAAAAGTGAGAGAAAGTGTAGAGCACAAGGCAAGAAGCATGAAAGCGGCATAGGTTGGAGTTTTCAATACACTATTGAAGCTTCTACCATTAAACTTTTCTTTTAATTATATTACCTTATATATGATGGGTTTGAGACACATTTTTATTTTATATTTGAATTTGATTATAAACATATTAGGCTAAACCTTTAATTTGGGGTTTAGGATGTAACATATATACAATATAATGAATATTATGGTTTTAATTTATATATAAAGGATATTACATATTAATTTAATATCTTGTGGTTTATTGTTTGATTCATCTGAAAGCCTAAATTTTGGCAATGATCTCATATATTATGTAAAGGAACCAAAAGTGGAAGTCTAATATATGATAACTAAAATGTTAAATCTGAAAATCTAAGACTACGAAAATAAACATAATGATATTGAGGAATTCCATAAACTTTCATAGAACTTAATCGATTTTAATTGACTTATTCTCATAAAAATATATGGTTAAGAAAATTATAGTACACCTTTTAGGTTTCGAAAGAATGTATAATAATAATAATATAAGGATAGTTCTTCTTTGACACTTAATATCTGGATTAAGTAATTATTCCATATATTCGTCACAGTTGTTGCTGTTGGTCCCGAATTGATGGCAAAACCCAAGAGGGGAGGGGTGAATTGGGTTCTTAAAAATTTCTTTGGTAACTTA
>JAXCLR010000081.1:35578912-35595302 GCA_035584095.1 Annona squamosa | reverse complement strand
AAAAGTAGGGTAGTTTGTATAGAAAAATGTGAAAAAATAATTAAAAAATGGAGTAGTTATGGAGAGTGAAAAGTTTTTAATTGAAAAGTTTTGGTTGACATGTTTATAACCCAAACAAACACACCCTTAAAATTATTTATTTATTTATTTATTTATTTATTTTTATTGTCTCGAGAAGGTAGATACCTTTAACATGGTAGATTTTGGGGAATCTCTTAATTGGCTATTTTTGACCTGTAGTGTGGATATTATTGTGGGGACACTGGTTTCCAGGTTAAGAAGACGTGTTGATTTCCAGCTACTTGGAAATGTCTTATGTTGGTGAGATTTCAGTTCGCTAGCTCCAACTTGAATTGAGCATTGTTCTTCTAGAACATGGATTGGGAAATTAGTACTTTTATTTGGAGGCTCTCCAATAGGCATCTTGATGATGGAGGTAGTGTTTGTCTCGATTTGTTGGCTTAACTCAAGAGAAGATGAGTGAATTGAATTATTAAAAATTTTAATTTCTTAAGATAAGGTGCCACTATTTAAGTAATTCCCCTTTTGATGAAACCATGTACAAAGTGAGAGAGATGATAAAAGGTGAATCGATAAAAAATAATGAAAACAGTAAATAAGTAATCACACACAGGAGACAGGATGTGCAGTAGGTCAGGCAACACCTCCGCTCCATTCTTCCAAGTACACACCCTATGTGTCTTGGGTTCTACTGTTGTATTTCTCCTCTAGATTTCAGCTGTATGGGGCATCAATAGAAAGACGAATGGTGAGCCACACTTCAACCAATCCCTGTTTCAACATCTTCTTATGCTTGGTCTACAATACTAGCATAAGGTTAACGCTTCAAAAATACAAAAAATGGAATCTACACTTTACAATTGTGTAGTAAATTTTAACTCAGTAAATCTTGATGATTGATGTAGATGAGTGGATCTTAAATTCTTTTGTCTTCTTGGTTGCACAAGAGCTTAATTTCTTCTTGAGAGGCTTGATTGCTCATAATAGAGAAGGTGAAAACTTAATGAATGCTCCAGCTAACCTTCTTCATTCATCTTAATGTAGCTTTTATAGAGTTGAGGATAATATAGGTGTGTTTGATAATAAGTAAAAGTTGTCAAGTTAAAACTTTTCAATCTAAAACTTTTCACTTTCCATAACTACCATTTTTTTTAATCATTTTTTCACATTTTCTATACAACTACCCTACATTTCAATCATTTGTAAACAACTATCAACACAACTAATCTATCTATTTTAACCTTATTCTATTTATTCCTCATCATTATCTCTATCATATTACATCATTTGACAGCTTCTACTTTCTAAAACTTTTCATCAAAAGTTTTATCCATTCCCAAACACATCTATAGTTATTGTTGTAGTAATTGGCACACATTAACCGTACCAAAGTTCAAATTTTCTGATTGTTGCGACTGAAGTCGTAGATTGGTTTCACTCTGGCGCGACTTCATTTTCAAGTTGCAAGGGGTGAGACTTCACATTGATGGGGTCGATTTGAGATGCAACTTCACCCTGTTGGTCCCAATTGAATGACTAACTTCAAAAAGGGAGAGGTGAATTGGGTTATTAAAAAAAAATTCTTTTGATCCAAATATCAACCCCTGTTAAAATTTACTTCCCCATGAATTTGATATTGTTGGAAAGATGTTAGCTTATGAAATGCAGAGAGTATATGGAATAAAGAGCACACAAGCTAGCATTTGATATTAGGCACAAGGATTTATGGTGGTAACCCCCCCCACAAACACACTCTACTCTTTTAAGCATATACTCTTCATAGCTTGAGTTCCAATATTGTATCACAATACAATATAGAACACATGCTCTCTTCCAAATTCTAGCACTAATTGGCTTGATATATAGATGATAAAGTTTTCGGTGAGCACTGCTCCAATCAATTTTTACTATCAAATACTTCTTGGCCTTGATCTCCAATATCAAGCCAAGGAAACAAAAAATATAGATTTAAAAGAAATCTATACTTTACAAATATTATGCAGGCAGTTGTAAGCACAACAAACTTGTGTCGTGTGTGAAAATGATGATGTTTTAAGGCTTTTTCCCTTTACTTGTGTACTCGAGCTTGAGATCTTGAATGCAAGACTTTAATACTTTTAAGTAAGAAGCATAAGCTCATTCGAAGTTTTTGCTAACCTTTATAACTCATGTTTACATCTTATTTAAAGCTTGAAGGTAAAAGAGCTATTTGAAGATAGGGGATGTGCAATTAATGCTCCAACTATCCAATGTGCAAAATTTTCTGATCGTTATGATTGAAGTCACATTTGGGGTCGACTTCGGGTGTGACTCCACAATGAAGTCACATGGTGAGATCGACTTCGGGTTAGAACTTCATTTCTCAAAAAATCTAGAGCTTTAGCTTTTCCTTCAAGTCACAAATTAGGTCGACCTAGGTGCAACTTCACTCTAGTTGCATTCAAGATCAAATTTGAGATTGACTGTATCTTCATACTCTTATTCCTTTGATGCCTTGCTCATTCTTCAACTCGAAATTACGCTTGGGGTTGACTTGAGATGCGACTTCAAACTAAGGTCACATGTTGAGGTTGACATCGGGTTGAAACTTCATTTGTAAAAATTCCAGAGATTTTTAACTCCGGATGTGACTTACATTTGATCCAATGATGTGGCAATAGTAACTACTAGGTAGCTAACTTGGAGGTTTTTCTTCATGGCGTACTCTTGCTTTATGGAATTGTATGATTCAACTTCTGTTATATTTGAAGCCATCAAAATTCATTTCTTTGAGGCTTTGATCACAAGATTCTACAGCCCTTTTTTCACTGATTATTGAATTTTGCATCCATCAGCAAGTTCCATTTTCCTTTGATTGGCTTTTTTCTCCAAAACATCATGTGGCATGCTTATCAGATCTGTTAATCCTCAACATTTGATGGTTTCTGCTGTTGAAGATATATTCTTCATCCAGCACCTACAAATGTGAATACCATTTCTTTCCGATATTAAAATCAGTTTTATTACCTACCAGCATGAATGACATAGTTGGTACTTTCCCTCAATATTGGACATGTTGACTCTATGGCAATTGTCCATTCAGTCTCTACAATAAAGGATAGCATTATAAAGTGCACTGATGGTCTTCTTTTAAAGTTCGCAATGCATATGCTTTCATGTTCCATGAGGTTGCCTGGTATTTATGGGATGTGCTGCTAACTTCTCTGTGCTTTCTGCTTGTTATAATAATTATACGGTATATTATTTTACTTTAAGTCACCAACTAATGAATGAGCTGTGGTTTGTGTTGTCGCTGTTCTGCTCTTAAGATTGTTACCATGTTAATCGTCTAGTTCTTGATGTTGATTGATGGTTAATTTTTGTTTGTCTGTTCTAGTTTCGATACTAGACCATAAATATATGGGTCTATTATTATTACCATTACCACCACTTCCACTGTTGATTCCTTTCATTATTTCTGTTTGACTGATCTACCTTTGCTTGCTTTTCAGGTTGTTGATGCTGGAGCACGTTCTTTAAGGATGATTTTTCAATCAAAGCTAGCTCCAAAATATGATTTCCTCAACAACATGGAATTCTTCCTCTCACTGTTGAACAGCGAGAATGAAAACGTGACAGAACTTGCTGCAAGCATCATAACACACTCCTGCGAGACAAGTTCAGAGCAGAAGGCGCTATGTGATGCTGGGGTTCTACAAAGGCTTATGATCCTACTTGAAGGTTCCTTAAATCAGAGGGATGCTGGTTTAGATGCCCTAGCTGCAATTTTAAAAAACAACCTGGAAGTGGTCTCAAAGTTCGTCTGCCTTCACAATGGTAGAGCTTTGAGGTCTTTAACTGATTTAATGAAGGATCGGAATCCCAGGACAAGACTGCTCGCTTGTATATGTCTAATCATAATAGGGGATGCTTCTCCTTGCCACTTGCTAGAATTTGAATTAAAATCCAAACTTATACAGATCCTACTTGATCTTTTGGAAGAGACTGGTCGGGCTGGTGATGAAGCTCTGTTTGCATTGGCAAATTTCATCAGAAACAAGGAAGATTTACAGAAACTAGCTTATGGTGCCAAAGCTATTGAGAAACTATGCAACTTCTTGACTAAAGGTTCAACACAGGCTAAACGCCTCCAAGGTGTACTGCTTGCTTTAAGTGAACTTTGCTCAAAATTGGAAAGTTGCAGGAGTAAATTTCTCTCATTGCAGGTGCATTACTTCACACTGATTTGACTTTTTCAGTTTAGCCCGCCGTGCCCTAAACTCTCTTGATTTACCTTTTCCCTCATGTTTCTATTATCCTAATTGATCTGGCTTGCAGTTTTTACCTTTGTGTTGTTGCACTTTGCATGGATGATTTATTTTGTATTTTCAAGCTAGATTGGTGTCAAGGAAGAGTATCTATGCATCTGCATCCTTGTCCTGATGAGTTTGATGGTTATTGCAATATTTATGCAAATATTCACAGCCTTATGGGCTTCATGAAAAAGTGGGATTTGAAAATTTTATGTCAAAATATAGCTTTACATTCTCTGGCATTACAGATTGCCTTTCCTAAATAAGATTGCCCTTCTAATTAAGTTACCATAATTATGGCTCTATACTTTTTTCCCCTGCAATCATTTGTTATGCACGGCACACTGCAGTATTAAATACTTTGTAAGTGGACTAGTCCCATTTTCCCAGTACTGCAGGGCATTCTGACAATTGATTCTTGCAACTGGAACAACTGCTGCTTGTTTTTATGAGTTTCCTGCTTCGATATCAACAGTTTGATGAGGGCCATGATGTCACTTTGCAAGCCAAATATCAAGAAAAAACAAAGCAAAGGAGAAATGTTCTTCTACGGATGGGGAAATTGATTATCAAAGGAGAGAATAAAAGAAAGGATAGATTGAGGATTCATTCACTCAAATGCTAGGATCAACTTAACCTACACAACACAAGTGATTGCACCTGTCACCAAAAAATGGAAATCCAAAAATGCTTTCTCCACGGGTGCTAGAGATGGGTTTAAAATAGGAAATTATAAGGAAAGAGAAGTTGCAAAATGAGAGACACACATTGCTCTGCATCCCATGCAATGAGCCATTTGGACTTCATAAAGATGCCTGCGCATTGGATAAACCAGTAACTAGATTTGTATGTGGATAATTTTTAGGAGCAGCACTAGTTCATTTTTAGTTATGCCTGTGACTCAAGAATAACTAGAGTGCAATTTAATTTAATCTGATCCTGCTTCGTGCCTACTACAAAGTTCGCTTCCTTGCAGAGATGGTTTATGGTTGCCATTACAGCTGTTGGGAGGCATTGTAAAAACTAGAATAAATTTCTTTCACTATCTGATCCTGCTTGTTGCCTATTACAAAGTACGCTTCCTTGCAGAGATGCATTGTAAAGATGGTTTATGGTTGCCATTGCAGCTGTTTGGAGGCATTGTGAAAACTAGAATAAATTTCTTTCACTATGGTGGTGTCTGTAGTTGAAGGAAACTGAATAATTCATAATTAATTATTGTTTCTGATTTGCCAAAATGACCCTTGTCAACTTTGGAGGTTTTCCAAACTGTTTCCTTCCCATTAATTCCAATTCCCTTTTATGTTCTCTGTTACAAGTGAATGGGGCCTGCCTCCACTAATAATACAAAATCTGTTTATTTTCCATGGAGCGACCTGCTTCAACATTAGCAGGAAGATGGTTGATGCTGACAGTACGAGGTATTACGTTCACAATAAACACATCTAACCTTGGCCTTATATGGAGGGTTTCAAATCTTCAGGTTCCCTTGCTAGCCAGGATGACGGTGCACCAGTCCCTGCATTGCTATTACTTACAAAAGTTTCGCTATGCAGCTGAAATTGAGAGTAAAATGAAATGGACAAGAAATCAAGAATGGATGATCTCACGTCAAAATTCCTTGAGTTAGTTGATTTTTGTTTTATATTAATTGAGCTTTTGTCTATTAGAAATACATTTTCGGCCAATCTATTCAGGTTTTACTGACCTTTGAGATTGTCGACCAAAAGCTTGAGATCATCTTTCCATGCATGCCTCATCAATGTTTGTGTTGTTATCATTCATTCTTTTTTTCTTTTTTTTAATATACTTTCGCTTTCATATCTTGTGTGATCTAGTTTTGCTTAATTTGCTTGTGAGAGCAAGGGTTTGATCTGTCTCTTTCATTACTAGAATAAGTTTTGCATTACCTAAGTGTATGTCTGAAAGTTCTTGCATTACTGCACTTCCTGTTTTCTGTACTGCATAAGAGTTCATGTCTTGCTTAAAAATTGACAGTCAGAAAAGAGGTATTAGGATTCTAATTAATAAAGATGAAGGCCTAAAGCTTTGATGATGAAGAACACAATCATAAACAAAAAGATATTTAGTGTTTATGCAGCCAAAGGGTCCTCAAAGCTTTATCAACTCTGACTTCAACCCAGTTAGATGGTTAGAATAGGATTTGGTGTATCAACATATCTATATGCATTCCCAATCCACAAGTGCTAACAATTTTGTTTTCTTCATCGGAATCAATGAACAGGTTCTGAACATAGTTCTTGAGGCCCTAAGTCATGATTGTGTTGAAGTACGTATTGCAGCATGCAACTGTATGAGAAGTATTTTTCGGTCAGTTAAGGTTGGCTCTAGGGAATCATTTTAACTTATTTTTATTTCTATTTTTATTATCTTTTTTAGGATCTGATCAGCACTTTCTTCTGTTTTAATGGAAATTTATTTATATGTTCCAATGAATCAGAATCTCAGTAAAGGTCGCTTTTCAAGTGAAACAATTGTTGCTTCTTTGGTTCAGATGTTACATGATCCATCTTCTTCGGTTCAGGTTTGCTTTTTCCCTTTACAATTTATGTGATAAATTCTTTCTTTTCTCAAAGCTTTAGAATACATTTAGCTGCAATACAAATCTATCTTGATTAAAAACTTCAGTTTAGCTTTGCCTTTCCAGTAAAAGTGAGTGTTCCTTCTTTGATCTAAATGTTACATGATCCACCTTCAAATGTTAGATGGTCTATCTTCAAAATTTTCAAGTGGAGTGTTTCTACTTCTGTAAAGGCTACTTCTGATGAAAACTTTGGATTCATTGGAATTCCCAAGCAAGTCCCTCAAGCAAGTCATCCTCAACAGTTGGAATTCCCAAAATTTCACCAATTTTCCTTGACAGTTGAATCTTCCTTGACTTGGGAAGATTCATCATATGTGGATACCAACTTGTCCCACACTTCCTTAAGAATCTTGCTTGATGAAACTCTAGCAAATTTGTTGGTGATAGTACACAAAATAGTTCATTGGCCTTGCATTAGTATGGACGGTTTTTGTTGGTTCCTCAGTCTAAGCACCAATGCCACTCTCCACTGATATAACTCCCAACTTCTATGACCTTTCAATTTTTAAAATCATTGGTCATGATAAATGTTCTCATTCTCATTTTCCAATAGGCAAAGTTGATCCCTTCAAATAGGGGTGGCTGGGTAGATGATTGCTCCTTGGTGAATACAAAATGATCAGCCTGCTATTGGGTATCTCTTCAAATGATTTTGAAGTCTGCTTTGATATCATTTGTTGATCCCAAAGGACGGCTTAATCTAAGAAGGGACAAGTGTATTAAGTCATTAAAACTAATGGTTTGTTAACTTAGGATTAAAAATCCCCTTGGATAAGTAGTTTGCTAAGACACAATTGCACACACCAGAGCAATCAATCAAATGCACAAGGAGGCATGACATATAATGGTTCAGGTTGATCAATTTACTTCATTCTTCCATGTACACACCATTATGGCTTGAGTTCCACCAAATTTCAATAAATACCACTAGAGCTTGTGCACTTTTCTAAATTCCAGCTAAGGGGGCATAATGCAAGTGATAAACAGTTTGTGAGTGTTGCTCCAACAAACCCTTTTTTAATCTTTCTTGGAATTGATTTCCACCATCAATTCAAGGAAAAGACATGCCCAACAGGAAGTCAAACGCAAGAATGAGAATGCACGTGTATTTGGTAAAGTGTAGTAAAAGAAATCCACGAGACAAAGGGAGTGAAAGGTTTTGAAGACTTTGAAGTTTCTGCATTTTGGAAGCTTTCAAGGGTGTTGAATGTTTGTTTACTTGGTTACTTGGCTAGTTGAAGATTCGAATGCTTGAGCAATCCTCCCAAGTTCAATCTTTAAGGCTTAAATAGTTGGAGAGGGAAATTTGCCATTGCTTGGTTTGTAGCATGCATTTAATACTTGAAAGTTTGAAAAATTTTGAACATGATTGAGGCCAAGCTCTGGCAGCTACCACCCTCACAGTCATGCTTGAGCAGCCGAGCTCTGCTACCAAACATTGGAGGCAACCTTAGATGGCTGAGCTCTGCTTCTGAGCCTTGGAGGTGGTCGAGGGTTGCTTCCAAGCCCTGGTTAAACTTGAAGCATATAATTACTTCTAAATTCATTTCCTTGAATCTTTGCTATTCTTGAAATGCTTGAATCATCATTTGTGATGAATATTGATAAGTTCTTCTAAATGTTCATCTCACAAACACAATTAGCAATCAAATTTGGGTATTGAACAAGTTCTTGTTAATCATCAAAACTTTAGCATCTTTGTTAAGTTCAATGCAAGAGTGGAGTCCAGAAGAAGGGAAAAAAAAAAAAGAGCAAAGAGTTGGTATCAAGTGTGTCAATTTTGTAACTGTGAAAGCGTGGAAAAGTGAAAGGAGTGCAAAGAATGATCTGACAGGATAAGTGAATTGCATCAATGTCAGATCTTTACAATAGTATCACAAACATTCTCAGTTCTTGCTAGAACAATTTTCTAACAATATCTGCAGCTTGTTTTCTCATCTGCTGATTTAGAAATGTAACAAGGGCTAACCCTTCCATCCCCTCATCAGCTGTATAATCTATCTGGTTTTTGTCACATGCTGTACAGTGGTCACTTTGGTCACCATCTATTCTTTACTGATCAATGGGTGCTCTAGTGAATCACAAAGTACAGCATATAGGCAATGCCTGTAGTGGTCCTTGTACATGCTTTCTAGTTTGTTCAAATGTTATAATATCACTGACTCCATCGTGGCATTGATTTTGTCAGAATGTTGCTTTACGTCATTCTGCCTTCGTTTCTCCTTTCCAGGTTGCAGCCCTCGGTGCCATCAGTAATTTTGTGATTGATTTTACAACTCGTAAATCAGTCTTCATCGACTGTGGAGTTGTTAAAGAGCTTGCACAGGTAGCCAAGTCAATGGATTCAAATCTTAGGTTACATTCTGTGTGGGCTTTGAGGAACTTGATATTCCTTGCTGACACAATGGCAAAAGAAAGCATTCTTCTAGAGTTGACAATCCCAACACTGGCAAGCCTAATTAATGGTAATTGTTTTTGTGATTGGTAACCATTCCTTATCTCAGAATTATTATTATTATTATTATTTGATTGGGTTATCTCAGAAAATCTTAATATGCTGTTTTACATGCTTTTTTAATTCATGTTTCAGACCCAGAACCCTTGATACAAGAGCATGCAATGGCCCTTGTCCGAAATCTTGTTGATGGAGGTGTCAGTTCTATTGAACATGTATTTGTGGAAGATGGCATGATTATGAATGCAGTTGCAAAGCAACTGTGGAGTGCTTCGACACTGGAAGTCTGTATTCAGGTTTGAACCTCATCTGCACTGATTTCCTGCTCCTATATATGACTATTTTTATGATGGAAATCTGAAACTTGATGATTGTTGCATGTGCATATGCAGTATAGGTATCAGACAACTCCTGCAGTTGTGCCCTTTGGGTAAATGATCATATGCAAAACTGGTTATGTGGAGGAGGTATCAGAGCCAGATGGTCTAAATTTTGTTTCCAGATGGAATTATATGATTGATTCTATCTTTTGTCAACCAAGTTACATGAGCTTCTATGGGCTCTCAGATACAAATGCGCACTTTCTAGCCATTTAGTGTTGACAGCATGGTTTGAAATATTGGTATTGAGTGGCATATCGGCTCTCTCCAAAAACGATACACTACAAGCATATTGTATCGGCATCGGACTGTATTAGATGAAATTTTTTTAACCTCAAAAAATATGAAAAAAATGTGTTAAAAAATCAGAAAATTAGGAAATGCAAGAATATGTAATTATTTAACATTTTGCCTACATGTAAGATAACGTAGCGGTCTATTTTCTCTTATAAGTAGTTTATGATAATAGTATGTAGTATGAATTTTATATGAAAAAAGAAATAAACATGACAGTAAACTCATTAATAGTTTGACATACATAATATATAGCAAAATCAAATATAATTAAAGTAAAAAAATATAAATTAATCATAATTCATAAATAATATATATCTGCATGAACACAAGATAAAAACCCATAAAAGTTGTTTTTTCTTTTTAAGGTGTTCAATTTTATTTCTAGACTTTAAATTTTTATAAACTAAAAACCTTAAAATTTACCTCCATTGCAAGAAAAAATCAATTATATTACGAAGCACTCTTTCATGTAATGGGTAAAAAGTTGTACTCTTTTTTTTAGTTTTTAGAATAATTTTTTAAAAATTTTAGATTTTTGAACAACATAAAATATATGAAAATAAAATAAAATTTTACCTAGTTGAAAGAGGAACAATGGATATTACTATTAAAAAAAGTATAGAGAAAGGGAGAAGTGAAAAGACTGAAAAATTAATTTTTTGTTTTTTCATAATTTTGTTCTTCTAGCCTATAGGCCTCGACCGATACACCCTTTGTATCAACTGATACACCCAATTTTTTAAAATTCTAGCTGAAATACCTCTATCTCTTGTATCGGACATGATTGATATGGATATGATACGGCTAATATACTCCTATCTTAGCCGATATTGGAATCCATGGTTGCCGGTGGTCAGCAGACGATTGACATGAAGCTGATGGACATTTTACAATTGTTGGATGTCGTCATTATTATTGTTATTGATGCTTGATTGACACAAAATTGATGAGCATCTTATTGTTGTTAGGTGTTTTCATGATTATTGCCGACTAGGCTGTTTGGTGTCAATGTTTGAGCTATTGGTGCGAATCAATTTATTAGTTGAGCTAAACAAATAAAATGTTTTATCGGAAATATTATCAAGTTTGTTGGAGAAATATATCGTTGAAATATAAAATTATAAAAAGAGAAAATAATAGGAAATAATATTAAAATGCATAAAAATGCAAACATAGAATTATAGAAACATAATTAGACATAAATAATATACATGGGAAACTATTATTGAATTAGAAACAGACATAAGAATGGTGTAACTCAATTTTTTTATATCATATAGTATCTTAAATCAAAATATAAATTTAGTGTGATAAGAATGTTGGTACTATTGTGTCGTATATCATCTTTTCAATCAATCGATAAATTTAATGTAAGAAGAATATGTGAAAATAGTTAAATTATAAAACCAAATAATAGATATTGTTCAACCTAAAAGCATCATCATCATCTTCTTCATTATTATCGTAAGCCATTTTCCGCCTAAGTGGGGTCAATTGTGTGGATTTTGCTGTGCTATTCTTGAAGATCAAAAACCAATTTTGTCAGAACTGAACTAGCGACCGAACTAGTTCTGTTTATATTTTGAATGAGATGGAAATGGGATGAAATCTTCCATTGTTCAAAACACTTTTCTTTTTCCCTAAAAAATAACAACCTTTGTTTTCCATTTCCAATATATTTTTCCCTATTTTCAGCAAGTAGCAACACTTTTTTTCATCTCACATCCTCATCCTGTCCTTATTCCTCTAAGCTGTGAACAGGATAAAGAACTAATTTGGTTCAAACTGGTTTAACCGGTTAATAAATTGAGCCAATGATGTCATAAATTTTTAGTTATTTATGTATGAGTTAATATTTGTATTTATAACTTCTAAGGCTATATGTTAAACCTAAAAGTTATCACTTTAATTGCCAAAATATGTTTAAAAATCAGTAAAATCTTTTCAAAGACACATTAACTAAGCCTATTTTAAAATGTTAAATTAAAAAAATTAAAATCATTCACTGACATGAAGGAATATGTAATGTTTTGTTGATTAGGACTAATAATTTATCCATTTGCTTTATAACATTTTTAGATTTGATATTCTATTGAATTAATCATTTTAGATTATTCAACACAATAACAAATGAAAATTAATATTGGTTGCATTTTATTGGATCATATCTTTATACAAGTAGGTGGATGGAGAGAATTCAAGGGTGGGTGGAGGAAATAAAAGTAGGCATATTTGGATTTCATTCTTAATTTGGGCAACATTAATGGGTGTGTGCATTGACAAGTGATTGAAGAGGAGTTGAAAGAAATTCCGTAGAAGGTCGTGGCTAGTTGGATAGCTAGAGTAGTCGTCATTGATGAATCATTAATTGAAGTACATGCTTGGAAAAACCTTGAAATTCAAAGCTTGGCCAATTGGGTTTTCATCGGGCAGCATCAGGCAAGGGATACTCCATGCAACTAGTTGCATATGATCATTACCCTTGCCTTTTTTGTCTTTTGGATGAAACATGACATGTCTGTCTTGTTCGTCAGTATGAAACATATGTTTCGAAATAGTAGATGACCCCACGGGACTCCATGTTATTGCTCTTTTGAATGCTTGTCGACATGTTTTAAAGAATTTTATAAGACTGCGATTAGACCTACTATGCTTTATATGGCAGAATGTTGAGCAGTTAAAGAACAACATAAGCATAGAATGAATGTAACGAAAATGATAATGTTAAGGTGGATGAGTGGTAAAATAAGAAAAGATAAAATTAAGAATAGAATAATCTAAGAAAATCTAAAGCGAGGCCAATTTGTGATAAAATGAGGGAAAACAAATTGAGATGGTTTGATCATGTTAAATGGAGGCCTGAAATAGCATTGGTTAGGAGGGTAAAACTTACCAAGTAGAAGGTGGTAGGAGAATGAGAGAAAGACCCCAAAAAAACATGGATGGAAATAATTAAATAAGATTTGAAAATATTATAGATTATCGAAAATTTAGTCTCAAATCGTCAAGAATGGCGCAAGAGAATCCACACAGCCGACCCTGCTTAGGTGGGAAATGACTTATAATGATGATCTTGATGACCTCGTGGGACTCCATATTTATTTCTTTTTCAAGTTGTGTTTTACATGTTAAGATGCTATTTATCTTCTTTCCTATGGGAATATCAATACTCATTTGTCTTTTCCAAAGTGGATTAGGTGTTTCAGAGGATGTCAATGTTTGTTTTGATAAAATTGAGAGGATTTTATTTGTGTTCTCATGTGTTGACAATTACTTATGGGATCTTAAGACATGAAATATTTAATAGGGGAAATAATTGCGTAACTGTTACACTAAAATTTTTTGTGTAACCTTGTGATCCAAGCTCATCACAATGTTCTAATTATATTAAATAAGTGATCTTGGTAACACAGGTTAAGCAAATAACTTGCTTAGTCCATATTAAAAAACCTATTTAAAACATTTTTGTTTGCTTTTTTTCATATACTTGTTTATCGAAGTGTATTTAACATATTTTATCAAAAAAAGTGTATTTAACATATAAATCAAGTTTTACCATTTTCGGATATGTATTTATTTTTTTAAGATTTTAAAACATTCATAAATCTCAAAAAAATATATATACACATCAAAAAATTGTAAAACTTAGCCTATATGTTAAATACACTTAAATAAACAAGTATATGAAAGAAAAAACAAAAAAGGTGTCTTAAATGGGTTTTTTAAGGTGGGCTAAGTGAGCCATTTGCATAGCCCGAGCTAATGGAATCATGCCTTATTATATTATTCATTTTTACACATTTAACTTGAGTACTAGAAACTGCATTGCTTGGGTATTTATCTGGTTCCTATAAAACACTTACATCATGCAACTTAAAGATCAAGTTTTATTAACTATGGCTCACCAGAATTTCCAATTGGGATGATTTTTACTTTCATAGTTAAATATATAAAAATGAACAGGATTTGATCTAATTAGATCGTCATGATGAGCCAGAGGAGGCTATGTAGAAAATTTGGATTTAACTGGTCACAGCTACCTAAATGTAGAAGGTATGCATGCTTATGTTAGTGTGAATGGAGACTTTTAGCATGTTGCTTCTGACAAATAGAGTCCTTTTGCCAGTTGTTTGTGATTGATAATGGTGCCCTTTTCCCAGGGAATGTACGTTCTCAGCAATGTTGCAACAGGGAATGAATTCCACAAGGAGGGAGTGATGCATCATATCGTTCCGCCTGAAGCGAGTGGATGCACTCCATCTGCTATAATCAGGTTCTTGCAGGACAAAAACAGTCGCCTACGCACAGCTGCCATGTGGTGTATCATTAATCTCACCTATCCAGACAGTCCTGGTGCAATGGATCGTGTTGCTAGACTGAGAAGTGCTGGCATAGTTTCTGAAATAAAACACATGGTCAATGATCCTTGCTTGGATGTAAAGGTAAAAGGTTGTTTCACCATGTTTCCATGATCACATTGAGATGCTGTTTGCGAGTACTTTTAGCCATGACTACCAATGGACAATGTGGAACAACAAGAACTAAAGGTATTAGGTCAAAGTACTTTTGGGGCTGTGAACTAACTGTTCAAGCTTTTTGTATCAATTGTAATTTGTTGAATTGCCAATTTCTGCTATGGTTGATAAGAAATGCCAAGTTTTTTGTTCAGGGACCAAATCCCTTGTGCTTTGGGTTGCCCCTTCTGATTGTTGAATTCAACCCAAGGCCATGGGAGCAATCCTAGTTCTGTCTTGGGTTGCCCCTTCTAAGTGTTGAGTTGAACCCATGACCATAGGATCAATTGCCAAGTTCTGATATGGTTGATATTGAAAGCTTAAATTGTTTGTTCAAGTGTGAATTTCCCATTAGCAGGCTGTGTGACTGGCATATTATGCTCACGAGTCCGTTGCATATTGAATGCATTCTTGTTAGAATAAGCAGTTATTAGGCTGGAAAATTTAGTTGCCTGCTTTCTACCTATCAAGCTTGCTTGAAGCAAATGAAACATTGAATTGAGAGTATACTTTTCCTTGCAATCTTTTTTTGGGCACTTTCAAGCACAGCTTCTTTATTTCTCAGATTTTTTTCTGCATGCCACACCTCTAGTCATTCATCACCCTTTTATGCATTGCAGTTTCGAGTAAGAACAGCTCTTGAGCAATGTACGACAGTTGGGAATGGCTCGGTTTGATATTGCATTTTCAAGCTACTACAGCCCAAGAATTTGTTTATTGGGGGGTTGGTGGTCGGATTGGGGTTAGGGTTAGAGTGGGCTGCTGCTCGGGAAAAATTCCTTCTTGGTCTTGCATGACAGAACTTTCACAGTCGGCTGCAACATCTGCTTGGTTTGCACAATGCACCGTCAAGAGCCCTTCTTCCTGGTAAGATCTGGATCGGAGCAGCTTGTACTGAAAATATTATTGAAAATTTTGCCTTTGTTCGTTCATCCTCTGCTACTTCATAGAAGAGCTCGATCCACTTCTGATCCTGCCAGCTTCGGAATTGAAATCCAAGAAAGCGGTTTTTGTATTGCAAAATGATTGACCACACTGTTGTACGTGCAAACTTTGTATCTGGCTTCGCTGCGTGCAGTTGTAAAGAACAATGACGTTGGAATGAGTTAATCGTTGTAAAGTAGCCAACGTTGTACGTGCAGACTCTCAAACCATGATATATTTGCACTCATGATTCTTCATAGAGCTCATAGGCGGCTTGCGTGAGATACATTGATTCTCTTTGCTGGTTGATACTTAAATGATTTCTATTCATGCCGAAACATTAGGAAATCTTGCACTCTAAAGATTACGTCGGATGTCGACTACCCGAACGGTCAAAACGATTCTATTTCAAAATTACGTGACATGTTAACTGCAGCAAGTCTTTGACCATTCTAGATTTCCTTTAATTATTTCTCCATTTGATCATCAATTTCTGCATTGTCTCCCAGATTTTCGGGATGAGGTTAACCACCCACTGCATACAAATGTCGCTAAGAGTGAGTTTAAGGTTAATCAAATTTTAATTCAAACTATAAAATCTCACTCGAAACATATAATAATTCATTTTCTAAAGCTCAACCCAAATAAAACTAAATTCAAAATACAGACTAAAATTCGGGCTAAATAAAAAAATTCGAGTTGAAATTGTATTAATATTTATGTTGGTACTTTGACTTAGTAGTTCCCACAATATTATAACATTTGAAATAAATTTTACAAATTTTGATTATATAAATCGAAATTATAAAATTACTGCACGCAGGAACTATTATCTAAAAAATAATTGTTTTACAATTTCGATTATATAAATCAAAATTATAAAATAACCCAATGCAGGAACT
>JAXCLR010000081.1:35556165-35576891 GCA_035584095.1 Annona squamosa | reverse complement strand
CAAAATTATAAAATAACCCAATGCAGGAACTATTATCTAAGAAATAATCATTCTATATATATGTACCTGTTTCCAATGTTTCCCTTGCGTTTTACATTTTTTATTTATTTTATTTATTTCCAAATCATGAATTGTATTTAAAACTATTTGTTTAGCTTGAATAAAAAAAAATAATTGAAGATTTTTATAATCTATATTGCCAAAAAATATGATTTTAATAAATCCCATTCCTTTGCTGTGAATTACACGTTCTACAAGTGTTAATCAGCTCAAATAAATTTACATATCCTACAAATATTTGTGGAAAAAAACGACACATGATTCGAATCTAATTGAAAAGAATGTACGCCCAAAAAACCACATCTTGCTTCGTGGCTCTACAAACGATTTAATTCTTTCTATCCCCAAAAGACATTAGGCAAAATTAATAGTTATTGTTTACAAAGTAACTTTTAGCAACGAGAAAAACATCATATCAGTGGAAGTCATATACAACGCCGACCATCCTACGCGGCCGCTCATATTGCAAGCACAATCAGGCGTAGAAGAATGTATATTTTTATTTTTTTAGTTTATAGACTTCACCTAGATTATTCTTCCTATAAAGATTACATTTTTTAGTATATTTTCTTCTATTATTTTATTTATTAAAATACAAAAAATACCTTTAAAATATCAAAATTTTATTTTTTTTATTATTTATAGGAGTTTTTATCATTTTCCAAAAAATTAGAACATGTAAGCATGCCTATAATTTCAAGCCAACCTTGTAAAAATAAATACAAATTTTACAAAAAATCGTAAAACGTTTAGAGTTTTGCCCAGGACTTATGGGCATGGAAGCAAAAATTCGTTTTTAGAATCTCAACCCTGCTATTACATTTAGTGAATGAAATTCGAGTTGCATTGCGGTTAGAAATGACTCTCTTTGTGTTTATTTGTTTAAAATTGCTCGCAAATGTTCCCTATGTATCAAGCCTAATTATATTTTCTTATTCCTACTTATTGATTTTTAAGACTCATATTTTACATTACATATTTTATTAGAAAATTCAGGACGATAAGAAAGATAAGAAAAGACTTAATAGAGAATTTTTTCTCTTTTTAATTTATAAACAATTGTTTGTTGTAATAATTTGGTCTTGTTGATCGTCGGGTAATGAAAAGTTATTTATACATCACGTATGATTGATCTTGGAGATTAACTGCACAGACAAAATAAGCTTCTAACTGCTATTTTGCTTACTGATGTCACCATTGCGTTCAATGTTAATATGCAAAATCTTTATTTAATTATCTATTCAATTTCGAAGTAATTATATTCACCTCGATGAAAATACAAAAAAAAATAAAGGAAAAAATGGAGGACTCATATAATTTAATTCCAGTTATCGATTTAATTTCTGGAGCTGAAAATTAATATATTGGCAATTTTTAGGAAAAGAAAAAGGACATACTAAATTGGCAGCATGGCTAGCAGTGACGACAAAAGGCTTGTGGTGACCGTAATAGCGATTAACCGACACTGCATGATACCATCACGTGGCAAAAGCAGCATGCGCCGTATATGATATATCTCGCGAAAGCCATGCACTTCGATGGCCTACTGACACGTACATGCCTACCTGTATTAGAAACTCTATTAGGTAACGGACAGAGTGAGAGAGAGAGAGAGAGGAGAGATCCTACAATTTCCACAGCGAGCAAGGGCAATCGATCCCCCGAGATACCTACTGCCAGCCAGTCCGCTCATCCATTAACCCAGACAAAAAACAGAAGAAAATGGCCACTGTGGATGCTGCTAGAGACGACGAACCAATCCTGTCTCGACTCCAACGTCTAGATATCATGGTGAGCAGCGTTCTATCTCCGTCTCCGTCGATCATGATTAGTAGCTGCATGCAGTCCTAGATAATAAAAATTCCCTTTGATATGTGCGGTAGATCCATTTCTTTGAGTCCAAGTCTGGCCGAACAGACCTTGAGACGAGCTTAATTAGCTTGCTCAGCTCCAATTAGCTATTGTGGTCATCTAGTCTGGAATATATATGCTAAAGGAAGTTACTTCGTGCGTGTGGATGTTGCATGCAGATGGGATATTTGGAAGAAGTAGTTCGAGGCAGCAACAAGTCCGCGAAGAGCTCCTGTCCATCCACGCCTTCAAGCGGAACGATGGCAAGCGAAGGAGGAAATTTCTCATCAGTAACTTCGTCGCCGAAGAGCTTGGAGAAACGCTGCCGGCCCATGGACGCCGTCACCATGGAAGCACAGGTTAAAGGGACGCTCGTTGACCGCCTCCTCCTGCTGGAGAACCGAGTTTTAAAGGTATATTTTATAGGTTGAAAATATAATTTTAAAATTTATATTTACATTATTTTAAATTAATTTATTTTATTAGGTAAATTTGGCTCAAATATATGTTTGATTTGTATGAAAATCAATCAAATAAATAATTCTAAAAATACAACGGGGAATTTTTACGATCAAGTTCCCTTGAAACGTACAATCCGTACACACTAATATTTATATGTATATAAATCTCCGGTGCTTAGGGTGCAGTTAGCTAAAAATGATAAAATATAATACTCTGTTTATCGTATTTAGAATTATTTGTTTTAAAAAATATAATATGCTTTGCTTATCGTATTTAGAAATGTTTGTTTTAAAAAATATAATATGCTCTAGTTATCGTATTTAGAAATGTTTGTTTTGAAAAATATAATATACTTTGCTTATCGAATTTAGATTTTTTTGTTTTAAAAATATATATCTATCTAATCAGCAACTGGATTGGTCATTTAATATCTTTTGAATCGATTTTAAAAAGGTGCATGTGTGACTTCCAAAAAAAAAAAAAAAACGGTGCATGTGTTCGTTTCATTTGGATGTGGACCTAGAAGGGTTCCAATATATACGTTCAAGAAACCTTTCTATTGGTATGACAATATAAAATCACGTTTGATTTAAGGGGCCTAATTCATTCAAATCAAATACTTACTTGGAAACGTGTATATAGATGTTGAATTAGCAGTTCACATTTTTTTGTCAGTGTTTGGCCATCAACTGAAGAAAATTCATTGCACTTGAATTCATGTAATCGATTCGAATTGGAGGCCCCCTTCTCACAAAAAAAAAAAAAAAAGGTTCATGGTATATGAAGCATCTTAATTAATCGAATTATTCTTGGGTAAAAGGGGTCATGGTGTATGAAGCATATTAACTATATGCGTGGATTGGTGGCATGACATTACAGTTGAGCATGCAGATAGAACGAGAAATAGAGGGAAAAGCCAACATGGAAAGGGAGGAAAACCGGCCCACGCAGAATCGTAAGAAGAGCTTGAAGCGGTTCGTCAAATCATGCGTTAAAGGCAAATCCAAGGACTACTGATGGCCTCAGCCATCTCTCTCTCTCTCTCTCTTTAATTAATGTACATGTTCTCCCACAGGCTTCCGAAGCGTAGTCTTTACGTTTAAAGGCGCTGGGTGTACTTTGTAAATTAAGTATCCGTAGGGACTTGAAACTTAACACAAGCCCAAAAAATAAAATAAAAAAAAAAAAAGAAAATAAATAAAACATTTCGAGGAGTGGTTCTGTTTCTTAACGATGGAATGACTGAATGGATGATTAGTAAGATCGAACATCTCGAGGGATGGCAATAACCGTTACGCGAATGAAAGAATTCATCTTCCCAATTTTAATCATTCTAATTATTTTTTTATTCGTATTTATATATCATCATGACAACTAATATAAGACACATTTACAACCCTGGCCCTCATGCTGCCATGGACAACTAATATTATAATAAGACACAGCACTCACGCTGGCATGGAGGAAATCAGTAAATACTTCCATTCTAGGTTTGGAGGGAAATTTATAAAATTTGTAAATATCTTTACATTAAGGAAAAATGCAGTTTCATTCCTTACATTGAGGAGACGAACGTAAGTTCCCTTGGTAATATTGCCTTCGGTGCATACCACTAGGGCAAGACGCTGGTGGCATCTAATCATTCTAATTATTGTTAGTTCTAATCATTTTAATCGTTGTTGATTAACAATTTCAATCGTTGTTGATTAATGGCTGAGTGTGGAGAGGGAAATCACCCATCTTTGAGCTTGGGCTAATTATCAATGTTTTTGAAGTCCTTTAAATTATGATTTATATTGAAGTTTTTTTTTTTGTTGTTGCTTTCTTCCTTATTATTTGGCATTTGCTTGGTTATACCATTGATCCTTACATAATTGGAGGGGTTAGAAATTATAATTTTTCGAAAATTTTGAAACGAAAAATTTTTGAAGCATATTTATGACGCATAGGGTTTGGCCTATTGAGTTTTTGAGGGTTGTTATAAGCCCACTAGTTTTGCTTGTCTCTGAATCCCAACCCCCTACTTGCTTACTATTTTAGTTTATCCTAAAATCATTCGATTTTAGTTTATCCTAAAATCATTAAAACCTGACTATCTTGGTGGTTTATCCTTGGAACCACATTATTTGGACTTCATAAGCAAATATCTTGTTTTAAAAATGAGATGAACACTTGATAACTTTCAGTAACTTTCAGGATCAATTTTAGCTAAATAGATTTTTTCCTTATAAGAAAATTGGATAGGTCCTTCTGTATTAATTGTAAGGTTATCTTGGGTGAGAGTTTAGCTATACAACATAGGTTATTACTAATAGATATATACACAAAAAGAGTCAACAAAAACTAAAGACAATAAAATTTCAGAAATTAAATAGTAGAATTTAAAGTGAAACAACATAAAACTTTTTAGTAAAAGAATGATAGAAGAAGGAAATTGGGACATACTAGAAGATGGAGTAGAATCAATATGGGATAAAATGACGGCGAACATAAAAGAAGTTGGCAAAGTATTGTAGGTATATATAAAAGTCATAAATTCTCACGTAGAGAAACTTGGTAGTGGAATGATGACATTAAAAAAGCTATAAATGCTAAACAAGAAAAGTTTAAAACATGACAGCGAAATAAAAAAGATACAAACTTACAACAATACAAACTGTCAAAAAAAACTACTACAAAATTATTAGCGATGCTAAATACAAAGCTTATGAGAACTTATGTGACAGATTAAGAACTAAACAAGGTGAAAAAGATATTTTTAAGTTGGATAAATTAAGACAAAATAAGGGCAAAGATTTAACACATGTTAGGTATATTAAAAGTGAGGGCCAAAGAGTTCTAGTCAAAGATTATGATGTTAAAGAAGATGAAAAACTTATTTTTTATAGTTTACTAAAAGATACCTCACACGAACAGTTAACATTAGATGTTAATTTAAATAGAGAAGAAAATAGGAATATCAGTTATTTTTTAAAAATTGGAATATCTAAAGTAAAGGAAGCTCTAACGAAAATAAAAATAGGAAAAGCCTTAGGCCCAAATGATATACCAATTAAGGCATGAAAGTGCATGTGAGATGTAGGTGCAACATGGTTAACAAATTTTTTTAATAAGATTATAAAAACAAAGTTAATGCTAAGTGAATGGAGGAAAATCATTATAGTTCAAATTTATAAAAATAAAGAGATATTCAAAATTGTACAAATTATCATGGAATAAAATTAATGAGTCATAATATGAAATTATGGAAAAGAGTAATTGAACATAGACTAAGACGGAAAACTAATGTATCTGAAACTCAATTTGATTTTACGCTAAGAAGATCAACCAATGAAGCTATTTTCTTAATTAGACAACTATTTGAAAAGTATAGGAAGAAAAAAAAGAACTTATACATGATTTTTATTGATTTAGAAAAAGCTTATGATTGAGTACTAAGAAAGTTAATATGACAAGTGATGAGAAAAAAAAAATATTAACAGATACATTGATATTATTAAAGATATGTACAAAGGAGTTGTTATAAATCTGAGGACCATTAGTGGTACTAATGCTTTCCTAGTTAAAATAGATCTATATCAAGACTCAGCCTTGAGTCCTTACCTTTTTACCTTAGTAATAGATGAAATTACTCGATATCTTCAAGAAGAAGTACCTTGGTGTATGTTATTTACAGATAACATTGTTTTAATAGATGAAACTAAAGAATGACTGAATTTAAAATTGAATAGGTGGGTAGATGCTTTAGAATTTAATGGTTTTAGAATTAGTCGTACAAAAACTGAATATATGAAATGCAATTTTAATAATAGTGAAAGTCTAGATGAGGAACCAATTAAGGTTTTAGATCAAGTAGTAACAAAAATTAATCACTTTCAGTACGTAGGATCAATAGTTCAAGAGAACAGGAAAATTGAAAAAGATATAATATATAGAATTCAAGCAGGATGGAAGAAATGGAGAAGTGCATCAAGAATTTTATATAGCCGTCGAGTTCCAATCAAATTAAAAGGAAAATTTTATAAGACTATGATTAGCCCTGTTATGCTTCCCTGCTATGCTTTATGGGACAGAATGTTAGGCAATTAAAGAACAACATATACAAAAAACAAGTATAGGGAAAATGAGAATGTTAAGGTGGATGAGTGGTAAAACAAGAAAAGATAAAATTAGGAATGAAATAATTCGAGAAAACTTAAAAGTAAGATCGATTTATAATAAAACGAGAGAAAATAGATTAAGATGACTTGGTCATATTAAAAGAAGGCCTGAAGTAATATCGATTGGGAGAACGGAGTCTATCCAAGTAGAATGTGGTAAGAGAATGAGATGAAGACCCAAAAAAATGAATGGAAGTAATTAAACAAGATTTAAAAATATTATAATTTATAAAAAAATTTAGTCTTAAATCGTCAAAAATGGCACAACTGAATCGTCTAATGTATACCTCAACAGAATCGTCTAATGTATACCTCAAATTGATTTTAAATCGATTTCAAATTCAACTACACTTTTTCATGGATATTTATATATTACATCATCTCAATTGATTTTACATTTAAATTCTTGAGACATTCTTAACAACATTTGATACATTCTTACAATATCTCACTATTAATATTTTATAAATACTCTACCAATAATCTTATTTTCCCTTCCTATGGATGCTCCCACATGAAATGGGGAGAATAACACCACCAGTGCCAAGGCTACCGAAGAAAATGTTCATGAAAATGCTACCGGCGTGAGTAGAAAGTGAGATCTCACGCGATCTTGTATCAACTGGGATAATACTTTGTTGCAATTGGACTATACTTTTGGATTGACGTAAAGAGTTGGTTTTTCATTACTTTCATATTTAATGTGCGTGATACTTATTTCTTAATTGAAATTACTTCATAATGGATAATACTCATTTTTTGTAATCTTATTTTAATTAGCTTGTTAATCATCAAAGCGGTCTTGATATTATCTATAATTAGAAATTACGGATGTGTTTGGCAATTAATAAAACATGTCAAGTTAAAACTTTTCAATATAAAATTTTTCATTCTTCATAACTATAATATTTTTTAATCATTTTTTTAAATTTTCCTATATAACTACCCTACTTTTCAATCATTTCTACATAACTATCCACACAACTAACCTATTCATTTTAACTTTATCCTCTTTACTACTCATCATTACTTCTATTATATCACGTCATTTGACAACTTTTACTCTCCAAAACTTTTTACCAAAAGTTTTATTCATTACCAAACACACCCGTAATATAAAAAATTTTAAAGTATTTTCATTTAAGCTTCCAATATTCTTTTTTTTTTTTGACATTTATACTAGTTCTCATTTGCTATATTTTAGACCTTGCGGTCAATAGCTATTAAATGCATGATCTAAAGTGCAACAAACGAAAACCTTGTTGTTTTAAAATGCAAATACCAAAAACGGGAAGTACAAAAAACAAATATCCATGAAGCATTGTCTCTATGGTCTAAAATGCAATAAATAAAAATATTATCTAATCTAAACTACAAATATAAATGTTTTCAAAAGAAAGAAAAAAAACTAGAAATACGAAAACCTTGTAATTTATAATATAAACATGCAAACTTACTGGGTTTGAAATGCAGAAGAGTCCGTCTTATACTACAGAAAATAAAATAAGCATAAGCAAGAAGCCATGAGATTTTATTTGGGAAAATTAACTTTAGATGAAAAGGGTAACACGAACTTTGGTGGACGGCCGTAGACAATAGCGGATAAATAGCTATAACCTTGAAAATGCAGTTTCCCAATTATGTTAATTGCACAAGTTCCATTGAGTCTTTTCTTTCCCCCTTTTTCTTTTCTTTGTTTCTTCTTAATTACTATTTTCTAATAATATGGCATTACTTCCGGTGATAGAATAATATTCGATTTGTTCCAGAACCAAAACTAAACCGGCAAACTGTGCCTGGGTTACCCGATTGTAGCACACAGCGGCAAACTTCCCTCAAGGTCGACGGTTCGATCCTCCCCCATGTAATAATCAAAAATAAAAAATAAACCGGCAATTATAATAGCGACAACAAATGCCACTCACCAACGTGTTTGAACCTAGTCCTAATTATTGGTCCTAAGTTGATGACAATTACCCAAGAGGAGAGAGGTGAATTGGGTATTTAAAAATTTAAAACTTAAATTATTAACTTTGAGATGTGATTCTTTACGCCCGGGCTAAGTCTGCCTAACTGCGTCCGCTCCCCGCGCGCTGCTTGCACGCCGTTGGATTGGGCGGGACGAACGACAGCCGTGCGATGGAAAATTTTCAGCCGGCTCCCTGCGACTTCCGGCAAACGCAGAAAAAGAAAACGGAAAAATTCAAAGCAACCCTCCTCCCACCCACTCCGCCGGTAATCTCTCCCTCTCTACACGGATTCCATTTCTTCCGCGGCATTGACTTCCCGCGAGCCTTTCCGCCTGCTTTCTTTCTCCCTCTCTCCACTGCCTCGAGTTCTCCGCCGACCCTCTCCCTGTCTCCCTCTTCCGTCGATAGCTCCCCATTGGCTGAAAAAAGCAGAAGAAGAAGAAGACATGAAAAATCATAGCTACGGATTTTGATAAAAATAAAAAGGGAAAACACGAGAGGGTTTCGCCTCTGGGAAGCTCCGGAAAAATCCCTTTTTCGCTCTCTCTTTTTTAAGGTTTTGTATTTTTATTTTCTTTTTCTTTCTTTCTCCGTTTTTGTGCATTGAATTCTGTATTTTCTAATTTGTTTTTTTTCCCTTGATTTTTGTGGTGTTTTTTGGTTTTTTTGGGTTGGAATTAGCATGAGATTTTCAAGGTCAGTGAACAGGGTGAAATCCGGGGCCTTTTCAGTTACTCGTTTGAAATCTTTGTAATTTTTCTCTTTTTCGATGCAGTATCTTCTCACCAGGATTTCGTCTACATAGTTTATTTTGCTGGTTGATTTTTTTATTTTTTATTTTTTGATAAAAAGCTAGTTGAATTTTTGTTTTGTCTTTTCTTTGAAAAAACAATCAGTGAAGGGCTTGGGGTTTAATATCGGAATTGGAGTTGTGAAAATTTTTTTCGTTTTTTGGGAGACTGGTTTTGCTTGTAAAACAGTGAACTTTGGTAGTGTTTTCATTGAATCAGCATTGCGGTTGTTTGATATTTTTTGCAAGTTTCTGAAGTTTAACTATGGTTAAAGTTTTGTAAAATGGAAGATCGATTGGTTTTCTCGTGTTTTGTAATTTGATGCAAGAGAAAGAGAGGATGATGACGAGATCAGTTCCTATCCGAGCGTAGTGATCATGTTAGGTAGAGAATCGGTAAGCATCGCAGTAAGTCTTCAGCATAATTCCGTTCCAACGCTGCCGCTGATGTAGGGCATGAAATTAGTTATGACTAGTGATGGAGCAACCGTCTACAAGCCGCCGGAGAATTCCCCTACATTCCACAGTGGCGAGGGCGAAGCTCTTGTCGCCCTTGTGGGCTCCACCGCACCCATTGCCCACCATCAACCCATGAGAAGAAAGCGCGGCCGGCCGCAGAAGTACGGTGCCGGTGGCGCTGTGGCTTTCACATCGACAGCCATCAACTCCATGCCTCTACCTTCGCCCCTGACACCACTTAGTGGAGGAAATAGCGGCGGGTTTTATTTTCCATCGCCCCCTCGTTTATGATGAAGAAGGTGTGGGGGCGGCCACTGGGTTCCAACAAGAAGTAGCAGATGGTTGCTTTGAATTTTTCCGTTTCCTTTTTTCGCCTTTGCTGAAAGTCCAGGGAGCAGGCTGAAAATTTTCCATCGCACGACTGTCGTTCGTCCCGCCCAATCCAACGGCGTGCGGGTGGCGCGTTGGCAGCGTGCGAGCAGCGGCCGTAGTTAGACGAACTTAGCCCGGATGTAAAGAATCACGCTCATTAACTTTATCCCGGTTTAGTTTAATCCCCTTTAATAAAACAAATGGAAAACAATAAGATAATGAAAGCGAAAATGAAAAGCAGTAGACAAGATTTATAGTGGTTCGGACAACCTTCCCTACTCCACTATTCCAAGCTCACACTCTCTTGTGACTTGGGTTCCACTATGTATTCCACGAATACAACTAGAGTCTCTTCTAGATTCTAGCTCTAGGGGGTGTATACAACAAATAGCATAAGTAAGTGACAAGCTCCACTCTAATCACAACGCTACTTTGCTATAACTTGGTTTGAAACACCAAAATCCAACCAAGCACCAAAAACCAAATAATAAGATGAAATAGAAGAAATCTACACTTTACAGATTTGCGTAGCAAGTTCCAGCTCGAGGAAGAATTTGTAGAAGCAACAAATCATTTTGCGTTGAAGCAAACAACAACTTTGAAGCTTGTTCTTCCTTTGAAATTGTATAAATCACTCAATTGTAGAAAAAAGCGGATAGAAACTCTTAGTAGCACTTCTTTCCTCTTTTTCAGCTTTTACTTGTGTGTTTCCACATTTGCTTGAGTGTCTATATATAGAGGAGGGAGAATTTTGAACGTTGGAGAAGTGGTTAGCGCGTAATAAATGTGCTAATATTTAAAAATTCGAACGTTATTCCTTCAAGTCGCAGGTGGAGTCGACTTCGTGTGCGACTTCATCCAAGTCGCAAGCTGGAGTCGACTTCAGGTGCGACTTTAGCTGTTCTTCAATTTTCAAGTCTGTCCTCTAGGTAGACTTGGTCTGAGACTTGACCCCAAGTCGATCTTGGAGTCGACTTCGGGTGCGACTTGGCTTTCTTTTCTTGCCAAGTCTGCTTAATTCTTCCTTGAATCATTTCTTACTTGCTTAACTTCTTCTTCACAGGTGTTCTTCTTTTGATTTTCAATACTTGGAGTTCTCTTGTACAAAATCTCTTTAATTTTAAGTCTAGAGCTTGAAATATTTGAATCTTTGTATGCATGAATAAGTCCAATTTCAATTTGTTAGATTCATGTATCTTGTTTGCTTTGGACTTGGAATTAATCTTCATATACTCCAAGTTGAAAGATTTAAATTGACTTGATCTTCAATGTGACTCAAGTTTATCTTGAAGTCAACTTGGCCTTTGACTAGAAATTCTGAAAATCTGCACTGCTCATTTGAAGTTGATGCTGGAGTCAATTTTTTCCTGCGATTTCACCCAAGTCGCATGTGGAGTCGACTTGGTCTGCGACTTTGCCCAAGTTGCAAGTGGAGTCGACCTCATCTGTGACTTCAGCAGGTCTTTGTCCCCATTTTCAACGCTGTCTAAAAAATACCACTTGAAGTCACTACTGGAGTTGACTTCAGAATCGACTTCACCTAAGTCGATGTTGGTGTCGACTTGGCTTGCGACTTTACCTGCTTTTCTTCAAATTTTTCAATTTTATAACTAACACAAGTACTCAAAACATATTAGTATTTAAAACTTTCTTAAATTGTGTTGTTAATCATCAAAACATGTGCTTATGGATATTTTTCATTTATTTTCAACAATTGTTTCCAACACTAATTTCCTTGTCCCATTTGGCGGCCAGATATTTTTGTTATTTTTTTAAATAGCTTGATAGGGTTAGTTAAACCCTTCTCTATCTAAGCCGGTTCTTTCCTTAGAAAATTTACAAGCCACATACTACAAAAAGGCGTTTCAGTTTTAGCCCAACATTTTGTCATAATAAATATTTTTAAATACATTCGTTGTTTTTGCTATATAATATGAATTTAACTACATTTACGTTAGTCTAGTTATAACACGTACTGATTACGATGTCAAATTAGCTAACTTATTTTGCTACTTATCACCAACAGCAAATGAATAAATACAACTGTTATTTTAATATGATAACATATACTGTTATTGCAACCAAAATTTTGGTGAACATACTTGTAAATGCATCATTTATGTCGGCTACAAATAATATTAAGGCTGGAACTTCCTTCAATATTATTATTGTCAGCAAATAATATTAAGGTTAGCAGTTTTCTTTACTATTATTTATAATTAAATATAAATTTGAAAGTAAAAATATAGTGGCAAACGAGAACTTTCTAGAATTGAATCAATGTCATTTGACAAAAAATATCATTCTTTATAACACAGAAACTATCATTTTTAAACAGCAAAACATTTGTAATTGAATGTTCATTTGCAATCAAATTCATCAATGTAGCTAAATTTATGTTAAGTATGTAGTATGGGTGGGCATTTGGGTGGGTTAACCCATGACCTATCCCTGACTTGACCTTTTTTTTGAAATAAAATTAAGTTTTTTTTTAACCAATTATAAGGATAAGTCAAAAAATTTTATCCAAAATTTTAAAAAAAAGGTCAAGGTGGGTCAATCAGGCTTCGACCCACCCCACATATGCTGATTTATTAAAAATTATAAGCCTATATTTAAATCTTATTATTATTTTCTTTCAAAATTCTCATATTTTTTTTATATATAACTATACAACAGTAGAAGAATTAATTTATCTATAAAATAATATAAGAATCAATAAGAAAAATTTGCACACATACATATAACTATTATGTATAATCGTATATTAACTTATTTTCATAAAGTTATATTTTATTTTCTCACATTTTATTTAGTAATGATGTATTTTTTAATAATTAGTAACATATTGAAGTAAATAATATTTAAATTTAGCATAGATATATTTTTTGTTTAATAGATATATAAATTCTTAAAATCATTTTATTTGATTTTAAGGCTTTACTCACAAGGCTTTACTCTACAAAATTAAGAGTAAGGATGAGTTGCTAATCATATTCCTCACCATATCAATAAGAGTATGATTTCTTCTTTTAGCAACTCCATTTTGTTAGGGAGCTCCTGACATTATATATTGAGGTTGAATGTCATTATCTTCTACAAATTGAGCAAAAGGACTAGGAATTTGACCTGATTGATTTTGTCTACCATAATATTTACCACTTCTATCAGATTTCATAATTTTAATTTTTTTATGCAATTGATTTTCTACTAATCCTTTGAATGTTTTAAAAAGAATTAAGGAGTCGAATTTTTCATGTAACCATAACTTGAAAAATCGTTAATAAATATGATAAAATATTTTTCATCTCCTACATGACGAAAATAAACCACAAATGTCAGTGTGAATCAATTCTAAGAGTCCACTTCTTATGGCATTTTTCTGGATTTTAATGAGTTTTCCTTTAATACAATCGATACACATGCCAAAATCAGTAAAATCTAGAATAGGTAACACTCCATGTTTTACCAATCTTAACATTCTTTCTTTCAATATATGACCCAATCTATTATGATATAACATAAAGGAATTTTTATTAATTATACAATATTTAATACTAATAGATACATTCAAGGTAGATGAATCATCAATAAATGAGCAATTTATATTTACTTGATATAAACTATTAACTAATGTTCCAGTACTAACTAAAATAAAATTTTTGAATAAGAAAAATTTTTTAAGTTTGTAAAACTAAAAGAATAACCCATTATATTAAATTTTTGCAAAGAAATTAAATTCTATATATTATCGGACCATAAAAAAATCATGCAGCTCGAGAAAATGCCCTGAATCAGAGCAAAACTTGCAATTCCCAACTGCTTTAACTTCTGAGTTTGACAGATTGCCCATTAAAATTGTCGACTCATTTGGTTTTGGTTTGTGGGTTGAAAGGAATGCTTGAATAGAGTTTGTAACATGAATAGCAGCACTAGAGTCAATAAACCATGAATTAGAGAAAATATTCATGGAATTGGTTTGAAAACAAACATGTAAATGATTGTTACCTTTCTTTTCAAACTAACTCTTGTGTTTAAGATAGTCTTTCATAAAATGCTCCTTTTTTCTACTAAAGTAACACTTTTCATTTGACTTTTTCTGTCCATCCTCTTTAGTTTTTTTACTAAGAATTTCTTTTTCCTATTTTCTTTCTGTGACTTATGCTGCTTAGGTGTCAATGCAATATTAATGACCATTGATCCATCGTGTTTCAACATCTCTTCCTCTTGCACACACATGAATATTAATTCATTCAATGTACATGTTTCCTTTTGTGTTATAAGAAATTTGAACTGTGAAAACTGTCATGGAAGAGAGTTCAAAACAAACATATCAGGAAAGTGTCAGAGATTTTCATCCCCATTGCATTAAGTTTTGCAGATATATTTGACATTTCCATTATATGCTTTCGCACTCCACTAATGTCATGATATTTCATTGATATCAACCTATTCGTAAGTATTCCTGGCAGTGTCTTATCTGACCTACTAAATTTTTCCTTAATTAAGTCTAAATCGGCTTTAGCACTGTCATCTTTAGCAATAGAACCTCTGATAGTCTTTTCCATTGTGCTCTTTATTATCATGAGTGATAATCTATTAAAACGCTCCTATTTATCAAATTGCATTTTTTTCACTTTCAGTACTTTCAGAAGTAATTTTGTCAGACTTTTCAATTCGAAGTGCTAGGTCTAATTCAAAATAGTCTAAGGTAATTAAGAGTTGTTATGCCAATCAATGTAGTTTGATCCATTTAGTATCAGTATATGAGATATAATTTTACAAAATCAACATTCTTTACACATAAATTGAAAACAATAATAATAGCATATGTTCAATTATGAATGTTTATGAAATTTACACAATAATAGGTTAATTTTAATTTAATAGAAAGCACTAAGTTGTTAGCTTTCTAATTTTTATAAAACTAACCAACTTGTGAACTCCCACTTAAATTATAGAGTATAATATATATGAATAATTCAATAATAATGATTATTAAATTCATTACATGCGATTAAATTCTATAGTATTTCTTTTGGTCAGCCAGGTAAGTAAGGTGGGTGTGAGAGGCTCCCCTTACATAGCAGGGACCTAATTAAATAACCACATGATCCTCTTCAATACCTCTTGCTTAGACACCAACCTCCAGTCATACCATCAAATACAATCTCACCATAAAATTTAATAATCATAACTTATATAATTATTCATATGTTGCATGCTTAAGGGATCCTTTCCCTTTATTTTAAATATATTAATAGTCACTGTCACACCGGGATGAATATGAAGGTATATTGATGGAAAATATAATTTCCTATATGATGCATACCAAGCATATTTCTAATCATAGTAACGACATATAATGGAAACAACGAAATCACAATTAAAGCATGAAATCTACATTCAGCAATATACATCTATTCATGCCACAAAATTTAATAATTTGTTCAAAATAATTGTGTGAACATAAACAGCAACTTGACATGTAAGTATAGAATATAATAAAACATAAACACATGTCAAAACTGACCACTTACCCTAGGTGACAAGGTAAATCTTAATGTAATTCTAGAACTTGTATGGAATTCTCTTTTACGATCATTCGATTTAGATGGTTTCATAAAATCATCTATTTGTGCAGAATAATTATTACTATTGGATTGCATGATTACATGCATAGTTGAATCAAGATTCAAACAATCATCATATAGTCTAATTGATAAATAAAAAAACATGTCATGCATGTTAGTCCTGATTTTATGGCAATAATCTAAGAGGGGATGAGTGAATTAGGTATTTTAAAATTTTAACTTAAACAGAAACTTTTCCCTTTTTAATTCAATCCTCTTAATGAAATAAGCAGAGAATATGGAGAAAAATAAAGCAATAAAAGTAGTTAAGGAGCCACAATAACAGACATAATTTCTATAGTGGCTCGGGTAACCTTTCATACTCCACTCTTCTAAGCTCACACCCGTTGTATCTTGGGTTTCATTATAGATTGTCAAATATAACTAGAGCGTTAGCTCTTTTATAGATTCCAGCTCTAGAGAGCTTGCACAAAAAGAGCACAAGTAGGTGACGAGTCATACTCAAGTCACAATACTACTTTGCCTTCACTCAGTTCCAATTTCTAATATCAAACCAAGTGTTAAATATAAACGATGAATCAAATAGAATAAAATACACTTTACAAGTTTGTGTAGGCAGATTTCAACTCGTGGAAGAACTTGTTAAGAGAATGAAATGATCAGCAACGGCAATTTCAGCAAGTTGGAGCAAAGTTCTTCACTAGTTGGTGTAGATCACGTTAATGCTAGAGAGGGAGGAAGATTAACATAATGAATGTTCTCTAGCCTCTAGCATGACCTCTTGAATGCTCTTTTATAATGGTAAAGTAAATTCAAACATTTAGTGGCAGGTAGAGTACATTTAATGCACCAACATTTGAATTTTTCTGACTGTTGCGAACCAAGTCGCATGTGGAGCCGACTTCGGTTGCGACTTCAATCTCCAGCTTGACTTCAAGTTCCATTTCAAGTCGACTTGGTCTTAGGCCTAACCCAAGTCACGGGTGGAGTCAACTTCGGGTGTAACTTCACCATCTGTATGCATATATTGGAACTTGGATTCCTTGAAAGTGATCCTTGATGCTCCTTTTTCATCTCATATCTTGTTCTTCAAATGATACTCTTGATTTTCAATGTTTGATCTTGAGACTTGGCATATTCTTTTTCTCTTGAGAACTTTATCCTTGTGGCCTTGATCTAAAAATGATTTGCCTTCCTTGAGTTTAAAGTCCAAATATGTGGTTCATGATCTTCCCTATAATAATATTTCATTTTGAAAGATTCTATCATGGATATTTTCTTGTAAGGACTATCTTGGTCTTCAGCTTGACTCAAGTCAGATACTTGGGTCGACTTGAGTTTCAACTTCACTCAAGTCGCATTGCAGAGTTGACTTAGGAATGCGACTTCACCCAAGTCGCAAGTTGAGTCAACTTAGACTGTAACTTCACTTGTCTCCTAGTCCAAATTTAGTACTGGAAGGATTTGATCATTTGAAGTTGGTCTTGAGGTCGACTTGGGTATCGACTTCATCTAAGTCGATGGCTAAGTCAACTTGGCCTTGCAACTTAGTCTGCTATGTTCTCAAATTTAAGTTTTTATCCTTTAACCAAGTTTAACAAACCATATTAATATCCAAAACATTCTCAAATTGAGTTATTATCATCAAAATATAGATTGTGCTTAATTTTCTTTTAATTCCAACAATGCATATTACCGAGCAAATCAAGAATGAAACCACTGCAATCATCTTGATTTTCTATTCCTTGCTAACAAAATAAAAAATTCATGGCATATCCGCTAAACTAGATAGTCCTTAATGTCCACGCTAGAGAAAAAACAAAACAAAATCGAGAAAGGCATGCAATAATTACCATAACCATACTTTCATAAATAGTCATATTCGTTAGAAGTTGCATATATATAATTCAAACCATCAGTATAAATTTTAAAATATATATGCAGCCATCATCAATGGTAACGATAAAAAAATTAACATCCCATAAAATCTGTTATAACTATTAGAACAGATTACCAATTCTATATAATAAAATATAAATTTTGCATGCAACTATTTATTGCAAAATTTCCATCAAAATTATGAATGAAATCTATTATACCCAAAATCGTAACGTGGGCTTTGATACCACATGTTGAAATCAGGTATTGCGAAAGTGTACCTGAATCCATTGATGTCATAGATTCCACGTGAAATGATAGCAACAATCTTACTGAATACAGAGTCTTCTTCTACAGCACTTTCTCCCATTAATACCAGCAGCCAATGGGCAACCACAAGTATAAAATTGTGTGTAAGAGGGATCCAGACTCCCCTACTTATATAAAGCCTTCTCATCATATTCAAATAGAAAGAAAATCAACCACTTAAGAAGTTATTATATTCCAGAATATGCTGAGCTACCACTTTTATGCAGAATCTAGGATTATATATTATATTAGGCCACTTTATAAGATCTTACAAGATCTAACAGAAAATAATATTGAGAATCAAAAAAAGATTATTATATATTAAGAAATGAAAGAATGTATGAAAAACAAAAAATATTGTTAGGTGTAGAAAATTTTTTATTAAAATGTAAATCTTATACTATCTCGTCCAAAGAGATAGCTTTGAATATGTTCTTTAAAAACTTTAACAAATTCTTTCAATTAGGATTTATTCATAATTCATTAGTTTTTTTACTGTACACAGTTCATTAAATGCACATGTCAAAAAAGTTATTTATTGATAAAATATATATTTTTAGACCAAGACTATGGCTAAAAATTTTAATTTTAGAGTATGTTTTGCTAAACATAAAAATTTTTAAATCTAAACTTTTTTATTCTTCGTAGCTACCCTATTTCTAATTATTTATTCACGTTGTTTACATACATTGTCATATTTTTCAATCATTTACACACAACTGCCAGCACAATTAAATAGTTATTTAATATTATTCTCTTTATTCATCAACCTTGCCCATACTATATCATATTTTTAAATTTTAAAAACTTTTACACCTAGAACTTTTTATTCAAAAGTTTTATAATTTTTTGAATACATCCTTAATTCTATTATTTTTATTTTGAAAAGGATATACAAAAATTTTAATGATATGAAAAATTCATTTTTCAATGTGTTAATTAATAGACAGACTTAAACAACTCTTCATATCTTTTAAAAAATATTTTTTATATATTTAAGGGTGTGTTTGGAAAATGATAAAAAAAAATTTATGAAAATTTTTGTAAAAAAATAATGTGATATGATAAATATAATGATAATGAGTAGAGAGAACAAATTAAAATAGATAGGTTAGATATATGAATAGTTGTGTAGAAATGATTAAACAATAAAGTAATTGTATAGAAGAAGTAAAAAAATAATTAAAAATAAGGTAATTATGGAGAATGAAAAGTCTTAATTTAAAATGTTTTAGGATTTAATAAACAACCCCCAAAATTATAATATATTTGTAAAGACATATAATACTTAACCAGGGATGCTTCTATGAAACCATTTCTATGTAATTCATTTCATTTTCAACACCTAGATGGTTAATAAAAATCTACTCCACCAATTGTGTTTAACATCATTTATATTATTGTGAAAATCCATTTTATTTATCTAATATCATTGTATGTGGGCTCCATCTACAAACATACAAAATCAATATAATAAAATAATTTAATACTAAATATCAATTCAAAGTAGTATTTTTAATATTTAAACCATTTAAAATATCATTACTACATAAATAAATAATTTTGTAAAGTATTATCACATTCAAATATATACATGAATGAATTTAAGTATTTTTCTTAATTTATACATGAATGTATTTATTTTTTAGTAAATGTGGCACATGCACAATTAGATTTGGATGAAACTTAGGTGTGTGTTTGAAAAGTGATAAAACTTTTGTATTAAAATTTCTTTGTATAAAAGTTGTCAAAATAAAATAAAATGATATGATTTGATAGAGGTAATGATAAAAAAATAAAGGGAATAAATTTAAAATAAATAGGTTAGTTGTATATGTAGTTACGCAGAAATAATTAAAAAATAGAGTAATTGTATAAAACGATGTGAAAAATGATTAAAAAATAGGATAGTTATAAAGAGTGAAAATTTTTAAATTGAAAAGCTTTTAGCTTGACATTTTTTATGTAAATATAATGAATAAATTAGATTTTTCATCAAGCATGAAAATCTTAAATTTTGAAGAGGTTATATGGAATTGCTTTTATGTGTGAAACCCTAAATTTTATGATCATATATGAAACCCTAAGGTCATGAACCTTAGGTAATATATTGACTTTTATATGAAATAAATATATGATTTCCATAATATATGGAATTAAAGGATCAAATAATTAATTATGAAATATAATTTTAAATGAATAGTAAATGTGAATAATGGAACGTGAATAGTAACCATGTGGTTAAGATAAAGTGATAAGTTAATCACAAAAGACGAAAAAGTAAGCTTTTCACAAAATGACAAAATGGAGTAGAGAAGAAAATGGGACTTAATTGGAATTTATAAAGGTTACATTTGAGATTTGTAAGAAAACAGAGGGTAATTTATGATTCATAAATATTAAATATGAAAATGAACTTTTACAAATTTTTCAGGAAGGAATTTTAAAATTCTGAATTATACAAATTGAAACTATTTAAATTTACAGATCTTATGGAAAAATAAAAATAAATAAAAAAATTTTGACCAATTAGGGATCCTAATTAAGAGCTTATATTCATCCATACTATTTTCATTAAATCTAAGCTTGTATAACTTGGATTGACATGAGAATTTCATAGGAAGTATTAAATTGTATGCTCTTTAATCTAGACGGAATAGATTATGAAAAATAATTGTCGTCCAGTAGATATTTTATTTTTTTGTATAATTGATTAGTTAATTAATATCTCAATGTGTATAAGACCAATTGAGATGAAATTTTAAGGATAGCTTGATCATGAGGTAACTTACATGATCAACGGTGGAATTTTGAAAATTAT